>OY282502.1:56483074-56904762 GCA_958295605.1 Ajuga chamaepitys
AAAATAACTATAGGACCTATTTTTCTGTGATGTAGGAACTGTATCCAACCATATAGTTTTAAGATAGCAAGGCATTAATATTGTAAAAAAATCAGAAGCACAAAGCTTACAACACATATATCAACCTTGCAGGTGAATCATCCCTTCATCCTTAATCCTGAAAGAGTCCAGATTTAAGCTCTACAAATTCGTGAGACCTATTGAACAAAATCCTGAATAATATAGGAATGATCTCAAATCCAATCTTATTTACTTTCACACAAACAAAGTTTTTGTCTCTATTAATTTCAACCGACAGGATGTATGCTCATTATAGTATGATCCAAAGTTGTTACACAACCGACATTTAGTTCCTATTTACCTGCAAAGTGCACCAACATAGCACTTGATACATCGTTGAATCTCAAACTAAATACCTTCAGATCCTGCTTCTCTGTGTGAAACAAAATAAACACTAATTTAGCTTCAGCCCAACAATTTCAATTCGCATCACAACTGAAACCAATGTTTAGGTGTCTCACTTGAAAAAAAATCACTACTATTATCTTTCAAATTACATCTGCTGAGATTCAAATATAACAATGCACCAAGAGCTGCCAAACACATAACATATTACCAAAAAGATACACAATGGGGATGATAATAGAAGATATGATACTAAACATTTGAAGTCACATATTTCAGATTTTCATATGCTGCTACTTTTCATGAGAACATTGAAGATAGATATGAAAGAACATTGAGATTTCAGCTTCCAAGAAACTAGGTTAAAAGTCCATAACAAATAACCAAGGGAACTTAAACCTGTAAGTGACTCCAACCATCCAATAGGGATAGGGCAACCCTAAGGTTCTTCAAATAAGTCAGAAATATTTGAGAGCTGAACAAAGATCGAGACAGAAGGTATCAGGGGCTATAAAGAAAATTTTCCTCCTACTGTGCATTTGACTATCTTCACATCAATACCCCACAGGTACTTCTCATATATGAAGCTCTGCCATAATCTCTTTGGTAGAAGACACTGCCCGCCATACTGCTGCTGCAAGTAAATTAGAACAGCAAACAGAAGGCCTCCAATGGATATGATAATATCCTAGGTAGTGAAATTAATCATAATGCCACATTTTGTTCCAGTAGGGATGTCCATCACCTGCGCATTACAGTGACACTCATGTTCTTAGTCAACAAACTTGGCAATTCAAAGTTTTTTATGTGAGATTACACACACACATTGGGGGTTGATTATTACCAAATATGTCTGTAAAGTCACTTGAATGAGCTCAAAGTGTGTCATCAGGGGCAATTTCAAATGAAGCCCCAAATTGCACAAAATTGGGGGAGGGAGGAGACGGATGAAATTTATAGGATCCATTGCGTAAATGCATAGTTATATGATGCAAGGAACCATGAATGCATTGAATGTACACGTAAATTATAAGGATTAGGGGTAAGGTTCCCAAACCTTGTACATGACGAAGACGGAGAGAGTAAAAAAACAAGCAGCAGAGACGGTGGCAGGCAGCGAACGTAAACGGGGAGCGGGACCATGACCAACATTAGATGCCTTAATCAGATGGGGAAGAGAAAAATGGGAGCAGAAAGGACAAAAAGAGAGAAATGGAGAGGAGAGAGAGAGAGAGAGAGAGAGAGAGAGAGAGAGAGAGAGAAAGCGGGGAAACGTACCAATTACGATTTTTTCATTTTAATATTATTTTACTGGTTGTTACTTATTTGGTATGTTTACTTAAGACTTCCCTCAATTGATTTAGGGGTCCAAATCTCAATAAAACATACTCATTAACTTCTTCAGCCAAGTTTTGCTCAGCACTTTCTAGCCTTAAGTAAATACACTCGTTATGCAATTATATTTTATGAAGTTAATTTTTTATGGTAAATTTGTCCATTATTTAGGGGTTTTTTTTTTTTACTTAACTTTTGAAGAAGTTATTTAAAGAGAGATTGTGGTAAAATTGATCAAATCAAAAGTAGGTAGAGTTTAAGAATAAAAGTGATTTTGGTCAAATGTGAAATCTGGAGTGCGTGATACTTAATCAACTTTTAGCTTATGAGCGAGAGAAAAAAAACATTATATATTTATCAAAATACTAAAAAGTTGAAAATTTTCTACTTTTAGCTTTTCCCTAAAATCATGTCTATTAAAGCTAAATTATTTTCCCAAAAACTCCAAAACAACTTTTCCCAAGCTATAAGCTGAAAAATATTTGGGAAAAGAAATTGCAAACACCCCATTAGATTGAAAAATTAGTATTATTTTTTTTAATTTATACTACCAACCAAAATTCTGTCGGTATTTAGCGACTACCACATCCATTGATATTTTTCACAAATAATTACGACATAATTATATTGGTCGGTATGATTTTGAAATTACTCCGCACGTTTAAAATATAAAATTTATTGAATAAATTATATTCGTCAGTATATTTCCGTCACTTATTGATCGACATGTTTCAAATAAAAAAAAATTATCGATCGAATTATATCTGTCGGTACAATTCCATCACTAAATTGGTTGTTATTTTATCGCATAAGAAAATTAGCAAGGGGAAGCATGATCAAGGCTGGATCGTTTTATTACTTGAAAACCAAAAAAATTGAAAAAAAAAATCATTCTATTTGTCTTTGTTTATCTGAATTGTTAAATTGCTAAGTATTTTTAGAGTAATTGTTATTTAACACTACAACATAAATGAGCTAATGTAACACCCAAAAAGTGTTACATATATACTAAAATATGTTACTATAGACTTTAGGTAACACTTTATTGGTGTTACACTTGCCGGTGCTACCTAAAGTCTAATGTAACACTTTTGATGATCTTTAGTAACACTTTTAATAAGTGTTACATTATATTTTAAATTGTAACACTTTATGGTAACACTAAAAAAATGTTACATATAACCCCCTTTATGTAACACTTTTAATTGAAGGAAAAAATAAAAAAATTGTCATTGCTGGGTTTCGAACCCAACTTGCTAGATTGGAGGAGCTTAAGTGCAAAGTCTTAACCACTAAGCTACAATAACTTTTTAGTTTTTTTTTGTAAGAAAAATAATATATACACAAGATTTTATTATAACATCAATAAAATACACTCAAAATTAAGTTTTCATCAAACTACAATCTAACTTAATTTTATTTAGGTTATTCATATCAATTTGACACAATGTTTCCATTTTTTTTTTTTTCATTTTCACCCACTTATATATATATATATATATATAATTTATTTTATATCACATTAATTTTATACATCTAGTTATTGTATATAAATCTTAAGACATTATTATTAATTTTAATTACCATAATTTTATGTATTAAGACACCTTCATTGTTGTGTTTTATAGATTTTAAATAAAAAAATAAACTTACAAACATGAAGATACATGACCAAATGTCCCAAGTCTAGGTTCTCACACTTAAGAAATGTATTCAAATTCTTAAAGCTACAAGTCTATTTTGTAATTGTTTAGTAAAACCACAAATAAGTCACAAATAAAATTTAATTTATTCTTAACGAATAAGTAAATCTTTAGGTGCTCTAATAAATTGTTATTTTTGTAGGTATGAGTCGATCATTTTCACCACTTATGTTACAGGTATTCTGTTGTGATAATTAAGATGTAACACATGAGACAAATAAAAATAAAAGTCACATAAGAAAAATAATCTACAAATATTTAATTAGTTTAAAATAAAATAAATAATTTTATTATTTACAAGTGTTATTTATTTATAAGTGTTACATAAAAGTGTAACTTATTCAAAAGTGTTGCGTAAAAAGTGTTACTTATTTAAAAGTGCTACCTAAATGTGTTACAATTTAAAAGTGTTACGTTCAAAGCGTTACATATTCTAAAAGTGTTACACGAAAGTGTTACATATTCGCAGATGTTACAAAAGTGTTACATAAAAGCGTTACATATTCATAAATGTTACAAAAGTGTTACATAAAAGTCAAAATTTTAAAAGTGTTACAAACGAAATGTTACATAAAGTCATTTATGTTGTAGTGTAAGTTGCTTAATAGAAATTTAGGTGCTAGTTGTGATTTCATTAAAATCCCCCCACTTCTTTATTGCTTTTCTAGTTTATTTACATTATATTGCTTGATCATAATAGTTTAACACATAAAGCAAAATTGTTCGACCGATCCTCGTGGGATCGACCCTTACTTGTCACTCTACAAGTTAGAGTTGTAGGATAAGGTTAAGTATATATTTATATACATTAATTTGGTGGTAAGAAACGACGCTACCAAATTTTGGCGCCGTTTCCGGTGAATGGTGTTAGAATGGTTTTGTTTTTAGTGTTAAACACAAAATGTCGTTAGAGGGTATGATAAAAAATCTTGGTTTTTAACACTCTGCAATTTCAGGAAGATACACGGTCGAGAATCATGAGTGTTGAGACTCAAATTAATCATTTGGTTACCATGGTAAGCAGGTTAGAAGGACAAGAACACCTGAATAGGGATGATGAATCTTCCCCCAAAGATGAACTCCGAAAAATATGCAAAACTCTCACCAAAGAAGATCCAAGCCTTCAAGAGGTAGAACTTGAATCTCAAAAACTGTTTGAAGTGGTTGATGAATTTGAGAGTGAGGTTAACAACAACGAAAGTGGTCTTAGTGAAGGTTTTGACATAGCTTACGATGTGGAATATGTTTGCTTTGATGACTTCTTGATGAATGAATTTTCTTGCAACATCTTCTAAATGAAATTCTTTCCCTTGATGCATTCATTGATTTAGGTGAACCCTTCACTTGTACTTTAGAAAAGGATGACGTCTTATTTTGGGAAAATTTTCAAACTAAGGGCATTCGTGATGAATTGAGCATTAATTTGAGCGAATCCTTCGTGTTTACTTTAGAAAATGACGACGTCATCTTTTGGGAAAATTTTCAAATCTTGAGCTTTCCTCATTTCCAAAAAGTCTTTGATGAAACACCCTCCACCCATGTTGATTTTCAAGTTTGTGGGGAACCACCCCTATTTGAAAGCGATAAATTTTTTCAGGAAAATGTGGAACCCTTAGACTTGACAAGTTGTCTTCTAGGCATTTGAATTGCATCCCCGCTCCTTCATATTTACCACAAAATGTCATGGAAGGGTTTTTAGAAATTGCCAAGCATGATTTTATTGGGACGGAAATTTTCTCCTCACCAACTAACTTGACTTTCTTCAAAATTGGCATTGTTGTAAAAATTCTTTCAAATTGGGAAGAAAATCTTATGGTAAAATTTGAAACACCCTCATTTGCGAAAGGGTATCATGAGAGCTGAATCATATTGGCTAGAATTGTCATATATTTGTTGTCTACGCTTAAACACTTTGTTCTTGTTGAGAAACTTTTTTGTAAGGAGGGAAGGAAGCCAAAGGAAAGGCGGGTGGAGAACATATGGGAAATGATGGAATGGAAATTCCAAGGATCAAGAAAAGCGACTCGTTGGAGATTCGCTCAAAGGAAAAGCTATGAAGGCTCAGACGAGAACTTTTACTTCGAGCCCCCTTGACAAGCAAGAGGATGATAGGGTCAAGCTAATGACCTTAAAGAAGCGCTTGTCGGGAGGCAACCCGACGTTTATTGCTTCTGTTTGTTAAATTTCGTAGTTTAGATTGTTCACCTGTCTATTTTTAATTGTGTCTTAGAATTTTTGTTTTAAATGTGTAGGGATAAACACACAACCAATCTAGCCTTTCAATGCAAGAAAATAACACAAAATGGAAGGGGACATCACCTCGGCCGAGGCACATACTGATCCCGGCCAAGGCCCATTGAAGAAAAACTGCCAAAGACGCTGTAAAGTGACCTCGATCGAGGTCTATCCATGTCTCGGCCAAGGCCAATCTGGAGCAAGAACAGGGTCTCTTTTCGTGCGAAGAGTCGCGCCCGAGACATTGAGTCGTGCCCGTGACATATTGATTAGGTATAAGCTTCGAATAAACCCTCGCGCCCGCAAATACAATTCACGGCTGCGACTTATTAAGCAGGCTTCACGTTTGAACAGTTGTTCGCGCTCGCAAAACAGGGTCATGCCCGCGACCATTCGAGCAGATTAAAGAGCAGTTTCGCGAAAATAAGGTCATTTCTCCCCCTCCCTTCGAACTTTTGCGCAGGAAACATACCCTACCATACCAAATTCTCAAATTTTCACTTGTAAAACTCATTCAAAACACACACCACTCACTACCCACTCTATTGCACACACATTCACCTGATTAATTTCGGATTTAGAGCAAATTTATGGTCAGGGCACAAAAGGCGCGAAAATCACCAATTCAAATTTCATCGTCTAAACTCGATCGATAAGTACGGCTATCTCCCTCTTTTGATCCATTATTGCGTATTATTGAATCCATTGTTGAGATTGGGGGTTATTTTGTGTTTATTTGCATTTTTATTGAGATTGGTTATACATACAATTTGTTGTATTGATTTTTTGCCAATTGATATGTATTTATGCATTCGAATGATAAAATTAACATGATAGCTTGTATAATTGCTCGATGATTGAGTGGGTATATTGATTGAGTAAAGATTTATGAGTTTTGGAAAGATAAATTCATTGTGGCAATTCATCGAACATGTGATATGTGTTAAATTATTGTGCTTAAGTTAGCTAATTTCGACTATTTTATCTAGTTTTTTAGCCTAATTGTTGACATTATCGTAGTGTATAACCTCATTTGAGTGTGAATTGGTTGTCATTGCATAGTTGATACACGTTGACTTGTTTTTGTTGGATATATAGTCGAATTCAAGTATACTTAGGCACCTCATACTTGAATTTTAACTCGTTGTATTGCCACTAGTTTTAAAGATTTGGTGTGTTGATTGTAGGATTCAATGGCACCTCCAAGAGCCACCACGAGCAAACGCAAAGGAAAAGGGAAGGCGCCCGTTCAAGAGCCCGAGATTGAGCCACCTCAAGTCCCGGCATCCATCCTCCCCCATATTGATAGTCGAGCATTCGACATTGTGTTGAGAGAGACCACACATCAGGCCCGGTTTAACAAGCTCTTTCATCGATCCATCATGCCCACCCGATGTGGCCAAAACGACATCCTTGAGGCCATGGGCATTCGCGAGAATGTGAATATCCTGTTGAAGCAGGTAGGCCTTCAGAAATTTATGGAACCGAAGCCTAAATACAAGCGCCTCGTGTGGGAATTCCTTAGCACCTTTGAGGTTCGGGCTGACTTCGAAAAGTGTGGTGCCAAACCATACAACATCACATTTCAGCTGATGGGACATTCACATACCCTCAAGATGAGGGAATTGCGCAATACATATGGCTTCCCTGAGCGCATTTCTTCAGCCGAGGCAGCGGAGCTCGAGATCTTTGATGTCCGGACTTTTTGGGGGCAAATCACTGCAGCCTCGGTCTAGTCGAGCCTCAGGTTTTCTCGGCTAAGAATTCGTAGGTGACCTGGATTAGAAATCTAGTCGTCAAGTATATCCAGCGGCTCCTTGCACTAACCATGTTTGGAATATCGAAAACAGGAGCCTGCCGTGTCAATGAGTTGGACATGCTATGGTCAATATTGAAAGGCATCCCGAGGCATTATGAAGACATCCTCGTTGCCCAGTTCAAGAATGTACGGAAGTGTCATCACGAGCACATCTTCATTTGGGGCCTAATCACCCACATAGTCGAACATCTCAGTATCCCGCTAACAAATTTGTCTCCAGTATCCACATCGTATCATCTCACTTGGGAGGATATGGAGAATATGCGCATGTTGCATTGGGGTATAGAGATGGGGTACCCCAGAGTCGGGAGAACAAGACAGTACCCACCTGATCCAAAATAAGGGCCCGTTCCTTCGGTTGCCCAACCCACAGTTGACACGGATTGTTAACCTTCAGAGCGTTGAAAACCTGAGCATGAGCTCCTCGGCGCACATAGAAACATCTAGGGTTCCGGACGCCACAAAGTTGAGAAAGTACCAAATAGGAAGGGGTCTGGTACCCGAGGAAGAAAAAGTGGAAACAGAATCAGAGGCAGAAGGTAGCAGGTAGACGAGCATACCACAGAGGAAGAGGCCCACTGCAGCTATCCAATCCCAATGGGATTTCCAGACGGATGTGCATAACCGTCTCACTTCCATTGAGGAGCAGCATCAGACCATTCTTGATGCTTTTGCCACTCGGAGTGTCACAGAGGACATCAGTTGGGCCCAAATGGAGACTTTCATGGCACAAATGCGTTCCCATTGGGGCCTCGGTGATCTTCATCATCCACCACCGCCTCAGTAGCCCTCTGTGAATCAGAGCACCAATTTGTACCCCTATCTTTCCCACAAACTTTGGTTTTTCAACCAAGTTTGGGGAAGGGGGTGATAGGTGTACGTATTGGCCGCTCGATTTTTTTATTTCAAGCTTTGTTACTTTCTTCTGTCTATTCCTGTTAATTTGAATTGTTTTAGATGCTGGCCTGTGTGCCTTACTGCTTTGGATGTTGGCCTGTGTGCCCTTTTGACTGTGAATTTTGAGGGTAGATTTGATTTAATTGTTTATTTGTTGGATTGGCCTGTGTGCCACTTATCACGTTTGATTAGTTAGTTTGGTTGTGATTAGTCCTTACACACTTTAGTTCTTTTTATTTAGTAGTTAGTATTATTTAGTCTAGTTTACTTTGTTAAGTCGAACCAATCGATAGTGTTGATTGATTGCCTCTTGTAGAGCACCAATTCGTACGCTTTTCTTTCCCACAAAGTTTGGTTTTTCAACCAAGTTTGGGGAAGGGGGTGATAGGTGTACGTATTGGCCGCTCTCGATCGTGTTTGGGATTGGCATTGGGCGAATGGTTAATGATGAGTGATTTTTGCAAAAAAAAATTGAAAAAGGGCAAGTGGTAGAGCATGATAGGCACTTGAGGTGAAATTGAGCTTGTAATCAAAACTTTTGATCAAGAAAATTTTGCCTTGTGAGTTTTTTAGCTTCAATCGTACTACTAATTTTGGAGTTCCTTATACCTTCTTTCGGTGTGTATTTCATTGATTGCATGTGATTGACTCTAGAACTTGCCTTGATTCTCTATTTTTAATAAGTCGGTACATTGTGTGACTCAGAAAATAATCTTAGGCAATTCTTGATTTTTAGCCTATTTGTAAACTTGAAAATGTCACACCTTTTCACCAAAAATTGGAAAATTGCCCCTAGTTAGCCCCTTGAGCTTTTAGCTTTTCGTTTGATAGCCTAACTCTACAAGCCAAATACCTTTCGATTTAGCCTTTGACCCTGATTGGACTATTTGAGTACGAGGGAGGCGGTTCGAAGGTAGTCGGGTAAATTTTGGGATTAAAAGGGTTAAACTATTGGGAATATTGAAGGGTTAAGAAAATTGAAACAATAGGCAAAGAATTGGGAAAACTTGTCTCTCCTAGTGTTTGAAAATAGTATGTAAATTAAAAAAAAAAAATCGAAAAAATTTAAAAATCAGAAAAAGAAAGAAAAAGTCGATTTTATATATTTAGTTCACTGTTTTCGATTGGGAGAGACTAGTAATATAAATGCTTTTTGACTGGTGTTCTCAAAGTTGAAAACAAAATTCGAAGGAAAATACACCCAAGAGAGAATTGGAAAAGAAGCATTTAGGTTCTGAGTTTGTAGTAAGGTGAAGAAGCCGCATTTCAGGATCGGTTTGATTGGGAAGTGAGAGTGAGGTAGAGTGAATGTTGTTTGAGGGGTGATTGAGAGTAGCTAACTCAATTAGTCCAAGAATTAGCCACTTTTATCCATATTTATCCCACCTTACCTCAAACCAACATTACAACCAAAAAAAAAAAAAAAAAAATACGACATTTTTTTTTCTTTGTCACACGTGTCGAGTACAAATTAGAATTTAGAAGATTGGCAAGCATATGGTAGTCGTTGCATGCATTTCAATGTGAGCGAAAAGCACTACCTATTTGATACACTTGAGAGTCGAGAGAGACACTCACCCGGTGAGGATCTTTAGTTGAGAGTTTTTCAAGTCTCAAAAGTAGCCGAAGTTGTTATATCGCATATGCTCATTTTATCATGATTGCCTTGTTTCTGAAAACGTCGTCTGAAACTGAATTCGCCACTTAAATATTCCCTAACACGTGTGCTATTTTCTTTTTCTTTGCTTCGATCTGTTCGGGATGAACAGAGGTTTAAGTTTGGGAAGATTTTGTACACGTGATCATGCATGCATTTTAGGTCGCTTTAAATGTCGTTTTAATGATATTTCATGCATATTTGAGTGTGTATCGTGCATATTTGTATTATTGGACCATTTAATGTGTTGAGCTCGTTTCAGGACAAAACAGGTGAATTAAGGTCGAAAAACGAGTCTCAAAGAAGTCCGAAACGGAGAACGAGCCATGGATGGACCAAGGGGTGGAGGTTCGAACGGACCATCGCGCCCGCGACCAATCAAAAGGCCAGGACACGGTTTGCGCCCGCGACCATATCCACGAACCAAACCATGCCTCAAGCAAAATGAAGGGTTCGCGACTGCGACTTTGGTTCGCGGCCGCGACCCGATACCCTATTTTTTATCCTAAAACACGTTTTTGGCCAATTTGGAGCCCAACACTTTCTCCTCTATATATATAAGGTCATTTTCAATTTTGACCTAACCAAGAACCCATCCCTCACACATATTCAGCGACTATTCAACATTGGAAGAAAATGATTGGAAGGGGATTGAAGATCAAGATCACCAATCCTATCTTTTGGTTCCTTCTATTTTATTTTCATGTTTTCTTGGTTTTTCTCTTATTTTATCTTTGTAATAGTTGTAATGGGTGGCTAGCACCCTAGAATTCACTCTTGATCAATGTGGAACCTTGAGTCGAAGACATTTATGTGATTATTGCGGTTAATATTACCGATTGGATTATGTTTTTGGAATGTTCTATGTTATTTGGGATTGTTGATTCACACTTATGAATTGAATTTTTGTTTGATCACCCATATGGATATTTGTTTGTGTGTTGCTAGAATTGGGTTTATAATCCGTAATTGTTATGAATCTGATTCCCATGTAGCAAACAATAGATTTATTTTATTGGGGATAACATAGAGATTGACCAGTAAAATCGAGCTTGCGAGTTTTATGTCGAATCTACTCCGTTGTCTTGATTCTTAATGCACTTGACTATTTATTCTTAGAGGGCTTGTTTTAGAAATTGATAAGTTGAGTAGGATTAATTGAAGAGCTTGTTTTGATTAATTATACTTAAGAGACAGCAAGATTGACAGAGCTTGTTATTAATCTTGGAATAGGAGTTGTAAGGCTAACTAATTGGGTATTAACAATAGCTGCATAAATCGTCTAAGACCAAGGGGAAGCATGATCAAGGGTGGATCGTTTTATTACTTGAAAACCAAAAAAAACCAAAAAAAATTCATTCTATTTGTCTTTGTTTATTTGAATTGTTAAATTACTAAGTATTTTTAGAGTAATTGTTATTTAAGTTACTTAATAGAAATTTAGGTGTTAGTTATGATTTCATTAAAATCTCCCCACTTCTTTATTTTTTTTCTAGCTTATTTACATTATATTGCTTGATCACAATAGTTTAACACATAAAGAAAAATTGTTCGACCATTCCTCGTGGGATCGACCCTTACTTCCACTCTACTAGTTTGAGTTGTAGGATAAGGTTAAGTATATATTTATATACATTAATTTGGTGGTAAGAAACGATCGTACCAAATTTTGGCGCTGTTTCCATGTGTATGACTGAACCGGGTTTTTTGGCTGAAAGGGGCATGTGTACAAAAGGACAAACACAACGGTATTAAGCTAACTGAAATCGTTGTGTCTCAACCGTTTTGAAAAACTTGCAGCTCGCAACTTGCAGCAGTTAGAACTCATTCCTCACGAAGATTTGAGACACAATACTGATATAGGTTTGACTTTCTTGAGTAGGAGAATACAATTATCACATTTTCCCTTTGGATACAATACAGTAGAGAGAGAATTAGAAAGCTAGGCTCCTAAGCCTAATTCGGATTGTGAATTGGGGCTTTGCTAGTTTTTTATTAATTCTTGTAATTTCTGCGTGAGTGAAATGAATTGAGGTGTGTAAAGCCTCCGTGGATGTAGATCACATTGGATCGAACCACGCAAAACCTCCTTGTGTGATTCTTGTTCTTTATTCTACGTCTTTGTGTGTTCGCCCATTCTGGGAAGCTTGTGAACGAATAATTACCATTTATTCGTTCATTCTTGTGTGTTTAGCATCCGAACAAGTTCTGGGTTATTTTATGTGAGGTAATTCCACAACAAGTGACGCCGTCTGTGGGAATTTCACTCTCACACCAGAAGAAGAAGGAGAAATGGCAGGAATGAAGATGGATTTGGACAAGTTCTCCGGCAAGAATGATTTTTCATTGTGGAAAATCAAGATGAATGCCGTCTTGATTCAAAATGGGCTTTCAAATGCTCTCAAACTTGTTGATCAGTGGATGGAGGCTGAGAAACCCAAGTTTGGTGATATGGATCAGAAAGCTTTGAGTATGATCATCTTGTGTCTTGGTGATAAGCCATTGAGGGAGATTTCCAGGTGTAAAACTATCATAGAAGCCTGAGAAAAACTGGAGGAACTTTATCAGTCAAAGTCAGTTTCAAATAAGCTCTTCCGCAAACAGAAGCTGCTTGCCTTCAGGATGAGTGATGATAAGGTAATTTCTGACCAACTAGATGAATTCATAATTTACCCGTCCAAATTGAAGAAGAATATAAAGCTCTGATGGTGTTAAATGCACTTCCAAGATTCATGGAGAGTTTTAAAGATACTCTCATGTTTTGGAGGCAGGAGAAGTTGAGTCATGACTCAATTATCACTTCCTTGAAAACCAAATGTCTGCAGAATCAAGGTGAAAAGAAACCAAATCAGTCTGGTGAAGGTTTGTGTATCAAGTTCAAGAAGAATAATCAAAGGAAGAAGGGCCAAGGCTTCAAAGATGCAAAAGATGGAAATGATGGCTCAAAGAAACCTGGAGACTGGGTAGAGAAAACAAAGTGTTTCAGCTGTAAACAAGTTGGACACTTGAAGAAAAATTGACCATTAAAGAAGAAGAAGAAAGAAGTCCAAGGTGCAGAAATTGCAGCAGTTGAGCATGAAACAGATACTCCAGAAGTCCTAAACATCATTGATTCAAAGATGGAAAATGAGTGGGTCTCGAACAATGGATGTTCTTTCCACATGTGCCCACATGAACACTGGTTTCAAGACCTCAAGAAGGAAGTTGGAGGATGTGTGCTGCTGGGAAATGACCATTCTTGCAAAGTGCTAGGCACTGTCAGTCAAGATCACCATGTTTGATGGTGTTACAAGAACCATTTCAAATGTAAGGTATGTACCTAGACTGAAAAGAAATTTACTCTCCCTAGGTTCTTTAAGTGCAACTGGATATGAGATCAAATCAGAAGATGGTTTCTTACACATTACAAAAGACATAAAACTGGTGATCAAGGGTAGGAAGCATAATGGATTGTTTATCTTGATTGGACAACCAGTTTGTGGTAGCTTGGATAATGTGTTGAGTAAAACTGATCTTATGCTATGGCATAAGAGACTTGGACACATTGGGGAGAGAGGCTTGAAAGAGTTATCAAGAAAAGGTATGATTGGTAACATGGGATCAGAAACACTTGAGTTTTGCGATAAATGTGCATTAGGCAAGTCTCAAAAACTACCTTGTGGAAAGGGTGTTCATTCCACCCAAAAAGCTCTTGATTATGTGCATTCTGACATTTGGGGTCCATCTAGGACAGAGACACATGGTGGAGGGAGATATTTTATGACAGTCATTGATGATTTTAGCATAAAAGTATGGGTGTTTGTGCTGAGAAACAAAAGTGATGCATTCAATAAGTTCAAAGCATGGTTAACTCAAATGGAAAACTTAAAGGGCAAGAAGCTTAAACACTTAATTAAGGACTGACAATGGCTTGGAATACTTATCCACTGAATTCAATGAGTTTTGTGAATAAAAGGGAATCATAAGACACAAAATTGTGCCAATGAATCCACAACATAGTGGAATTGCTGAAAGGTTCAATAGGATCATTCTTGAAATGGTGAGATGTATGTTGCTTGATGTTGGATTACCAAAGGCGTTCTAGGGAGAAATAGTGAACATTGCATGTTATCTCATCAATAAATCACCATCATCATCATTAGGATTCAAAACACCTGATGAAGTATGGAATGGAAGGCATATTAACTATACAGATTTGAAGGTGTTTGGCTGTCTTGCTTTTGCTCATGTTAAGCAAGACAAACTTGATCCAAGCGCCCTCAATGTGTGTTCTTGGGTTATCCAGATGGGGTGAAAGGATACAGGTTGTGGTGCTTTGACCGCACTGTCGCGATGCGGTAAAATTAATTAAACCTAGCTACCCTTCTAGCACGTAGAAGTGGTAAGTAGGGTCGATCCCACAGGGAGCAGGAAGACTCTTAGTGCTTAAGTAAATCCTAATACTAGCAACATATATGAATATATAAATAATGGGGGTTTATGAATTGATGTTTATTAACTAAGAAACTAAAACAGAAATTAAGCGAATTAACTATGACTTGTTCTACTTATAAAATAACGAATCCCAGCCCTTAATCTTATCTCCCCCTAGTTATTACTACCCTGTGATAGATGCAATTATAACTCCTACCCCGAGGTTAGCAACAAGCTCTGCTAACCTCGTTATCCCTTATGTTTAACTAACCAAAACAAGCTCTTTGGTTAGTCTATCCAGTTGAGTGACCTCAGAATAAGCTCTCTGGATCTCATTAACCGGACGCCTAGAGAACTAGGATAACGGGATAGACACGGTGTGGACCTCGTAAGCTCGGACCCATTCAGACCAAGCTATATACTACCCTAGTGATATCACTCACTATTCGCTACTAAGTGGCTATAGGTTCGTAACAATTACGGATTACGATTATAACCTAGCGTTACTTATGCAATTATAATCCTAGGTGATCAATCTAGCAAATAAATACACAAGCATTGAAGGATAAGTAAATAGTATAACAACGTTTTAAGAATTCAACCGATTAATAATCACCGTAAATACCACAAAATAATAACAACTAGGGTTCGACTCGACTAAGGCTGAAATAACCTACTAGCCGCTCATGGAGGTGACAAAAGACAAATTAAACTGAAAAGACATAATTAAAAGACTAAAGGACTAGAAAACCCGAGTAGTGCCGATCTTGATTGGTCGTCCCCTCCGGAATCTCTCAATCTTGCTCTCCTCTAATGTTCAAGTCCCCTATTTCCGAGCATAAGGGTCCCTTTTTATAGAGGAAGTTAATTTGGGTTGATTCTGGGCTTTAAAACGGAATTCTTGTGGCCCAAGGATTAATTAACCGCCTTAACGGGCCGCGACCGCGCCCGCGCCCCCTCCTGGTCCAGTAGCACGCCGCGGCCGCGCAAGTGTGCCTCGGCCGCGCTACTCGTCCAGACTTTTCCCGCTTATTCCTTCACTTGGACCGCGGCCGCGCCATTTTGCCGCGGTCGCGGTACTCTGTTCTTTATTTTCCGGCGATTTTTCCATCCTTTTGACATCCGGACTTCATTTCCTCGTTGTGCATCCGGCCGATTACGAATACTTAGCCTTAAATCACCTATTTAGCTCAAAATGAAAACACAAACGTCAAATTGTCCAAAGGCACTAAAACAAACCAAATACTCTCCATTCTACACGCAAACATCACTATTCATCACTCTAACAGACTTAAAGTGCATAAATAAACGCGTGTACCAAAATCCCCCAAACTTAACCCTTTGTTCGTCCTGAACAAATCTAAATCAAACAATACTCAAGACACGGGTTTTAAGGCACTTTAAGTGGCAATTACGAGTTTCAGAAAGGTTTTCCAATAAAACATAGCAACATGATACAACCGAGCATATTTGACAGAGCAACTTCAACTACTTTCATTGCTTATGATTTTCAACAAATGATCCTCACCGGAATTGTGTATCACTCTTCTCTCAAGTGTTTAAGGTATGCAAAGTACTACACTCACACTGACTTATATGCAACGACCACCATATGCTTGCCTATTATTTAAGTCGGACCTAGTACTCAGCATGTGTGGCAAAGAATCAAAAAGGTCTTTAATTCGGTTGTAATAAAGGCTTAGGTAAGGTAGGATAAAATTTGGATGAAAGTGACTAAAATGTGGACTAACCGAGTTCTTCCTACTCAACCACCCCTCAAAACAATCACTCACATCTCACTCTCCAAATCTCAGTAAATCACCCCAAGGGATGACTTCTTCTCCCCACGACCGCATCTTTTACAACCAAGTGCTTCTCTCTTTTTTTCTCTTACTATGTTTTTTTTTTTTTTTTCACGTGGGTACCACATTTTCTGGGACTACCCGAATTCTTTTTTTTTTTTTTAAGCACTTTTCTTACTCCCATCCTCAAATCATGCTTCATATGTACCCAACTCATTTCTTTTCTTACTTTTGCATTGTACACATTAACAAGTCTAAACTTTTTAGCACATAGGAGGGAAACCTTCTTGAAGTCTCTATCACCAATTCCCTTTTCACTCCCCTTTTTTAGCCCATAGGAATCCCAAATAACATTCCCGACTACCTCTCCTTTCGCCTCCCTCTTAACTAGATTAGTCCAATAAGGTCAAAGGCCAATTGGAAAGATGTTCGGCTTGTAATATTCGGCTAACAAGTGATAGGCTCACGGCTCAACTGGGCTAACTAAGGGAAATTACTTCTTCAAGTTTGCGGTCAAGAAGGTAATTATGTTGAGTGTCTGAAATAGGCTAACCAAGAAATGCCTAAGATCACTTTCTAAGCCACAACACACATTGACTTATTCACGACAGACATGCAAGGCAAGTTCTAGGGTCTATATGCACATAATCAATGAAAATCACACCGAAAGAATTTGTACAATGTTACTCCAAGATTGGAGGTACAAAATAGGCTCAAAGTCCTCACAGGGCAATTTTACTGATCAATGTTGCAAATTACAGCTCAATTTCATATCCATTACCCGTCATGCTCTATCATATGCTATTATAAACAAGTTTTAATCAACAATCATCATGAACTCATTGCCAACTTATCATCACCTTAATGTGTTCATTTTATCTTTAACAGCACGATTTAGTTTTCTTTTCCCTATCTAGACTCGATCTAGACTCTACCAAAATAAACACAATAAATCATAAAGACTCCACAAAATAAAATAACGAAACAGATGACTACGGCTCACAGGCCCACATACTATCAAAGGCACACAGGCCCAATCCTCAACTAATGGCTCACAGGCCCAACAACAAAATAGAAACGGACAGCATATTAGAAATGCTGCCAAGTCGCCCCACGTCACACCCCCCTCCCCCAAACTTGGTTGAAAACCAGAGTTTGAGGGAAGAAAAAGTGGTGCGGCTTGGTACGTACTTACAGTGCTTTACTGAGGCGGCAGCGGGGGTGGATGCCCCCTTGTCCCCAAAAGGACTGCATGTATTTCCACTGAGTTTCTTGCTGCCTCTGCCATTCCTGCTGTTGCTCTGACCACGTCTGCATCTGTGCCCGACGATCATCCTCCGTCTTGTGTTTTATGGTAATCCTTATTATGTAAAAATGCAAAAACATGAAAGAGAACTAATCTAATGCTGAATAAAAAAAACGAAATAAATAAAAAAACCGTAAACATCGGGTTGCCTCCCGACAAGCGCTGTTGTTTTACGTCGTTGGCTCGACGGCTGCATGTTCCCTTAGCGTTTGTGCCAAGGTGGTTTCCACATGGGCCCAGACCAATTCAGGCACTTTACCCCATTCCGCCTTTCATCTTCCTTTTTACGATGCCGCACCAATGCGGACCAATTCAGCTTACTCCTGCACCTATTCTCACAATCTTTCTCAACCACAGGGTTAGTCGCATCAGGTAAGAAAATAGAATTGGCATCTTCAGGATGTCCGATAGCATCATAAATATTCAACTTAACCATATGGCCATCAAATTCCATACTTAGAGTCCCCTTACCTACATCAATCTTTGTTTGGGCGGTGTTCAAGAACGGCCGCCCTAACAAAATTGGAGGAGATGTAGAGGAATCTCCTTGCATGTCTAAAACATAAAAATCAGCGGGAAATACTAGTTCACCTACTTCTACTAAGACATCTTCAATTAGACCATCGGGGTATGTATTACTACGATCTGCTAACTGAATTACTATCCTAGTTTCTTTCAGTGGTCCTAGTTTTAATGCATGAAATATCGCTCTTGGCATTACATTAATGGATGCTCCTAGGTCTAGCATGGCACGTTCAATGTTTGTGCCCTCTATTCTACATGGAATGACAAACATACCTGGGTCCTTACATTTTGGTGGCATCTTCTTTTGGAAGATTGCTGAGACGTTTTCTCCCATCAGGACCTTTTCGTCCCCCTTGAGTTTACGCTTGTTGGTACATAGCTCTTTTAGGAACTTGGCGTATCTGGGGATTTGCTTGATAGCATCGATCAAGGGGATGTTGATGTCAACCTTGCGAAACACCTCTAATATCTCCTTCTCTTTGTCAGGTTGTGTCGGTCTGATCATACGACTGGGGAAAGGGAGTGGTTGAGGCGGAATGGATGCAGAATGCGTTGATTTTTGCTGAACAGGGGCCGCGGCCGCGCTGGGTTGCCGCGGTCGCGCAACTTCGACAGAGAATTTCTCTTCAGGATCGTCAGGTTGGGCGCGGCCGCGCATGTCCGCCGCGGTCGCGGCTCTGTCTTCTGCTGTCTTGTCCGAAATGTCGTTTTTATCATCTTCCAATGGTTGCCCGGGCTTCTTAAGCTCTCCAAGCTGGTTACCACTCCTCAATGTGATGGCACTGACATTTCTAGGGTTCATTTCAGGTTGTGATGGCAGTTTGCCACTTTGCATATTCTCTAGTCGACTTATAGCAGTTGCCATCTGGCTCATCTGTGTCTCAAGATTCTTGATGCTTGATGTTGCATCCTTTTGAAACTGCACAGTGTTTGTTGCTAAAGTCTTCACAATATCCGCCAAGGATGAGTCAGGTGCTTGTTCGGCTGGCTGCTTTGTGTAATACATACCTCTAGGTGGTGGAGGTCTGTTTTGCCCACTTGATTGGCCTTGCTGATTACCATAGCTGAAATTCGGATGATCCCTCCATCCTGGGTTGTACGACTGGGAATATGGGTCGTACTTTCGGCCTTGGAAGTTTCCCGTTCCGACAGCATTGGCGTGTGCTTCTAGCTCATTACTCAGAACTTCGCAATTATCGGTTGTGTGATCTGTGGTATCACATATTCGGCAGGGTCGGGTATTTGAGCTCCCCCCCAAAACAGCCTTCTGGACCATTTTGGTAAGCTGATCAATCTTCGCATCCATTTGAGAATCATTCACCTCCCTCACTATCCGTGTTGAAGCATCCCGTGTCCCGAATTGTTGAGTCTTAGCCGCCATTTTCGAAATGAGTGCTCTAGCAGCTGTCGGGGTTTTGTCACATAGGTCTCCCCCACTGGCAGAGTCCAGCATGTTCCGGTTTGACTGCGTCAGCCCTTCATAGAAGTACTGGATGAGCAGTTGTTCTGTGATCTGATGTTGGGGACATCTGGCCACCAGCTTTTCAAAGCGTTCCCAATACTCGTACAAAGTTTCTCCGGGCAGTTGTACCGCTCCACTGATTTCCTTCCGGATGTTCGTGGCCTTAGATGCCGAAAGTACTTCTCCAAGAACTGGGTCTCCATTTCCTCCCAAGTTTTTATAGATGCTGAGGGCAGGTAGTAGAGCCAATCCTTGGCCATATCCTTCAGAGAAAAAGGAAATGCCCGCAGTTTTATCTGTTCTTCAGTTACTTTCGTCGGCTTCATACTGGAACAGACGATGTGAAACTCCTTCAGATGTTTGTGCGGGTCTTCTCCTGCTAACCCATGGAAAGAGGGTAACAGGTGAATTAACCCTGACCGGAGTTCGAAAGTGGTGTCCTCCCCTAGGTCAGGGAGGGTGATGCATAGAGGCTGGTGAGTAGTGCCAGTGGTGGCCAATTCCCTCATAGTCCTTTCGGCTGCCATTGTTTCTGACTCAGGTTCAGACGTGGAATTCTCGGTGGCGAAGGGTAGGGCTTCAAATTCTTCTAGATTCTCTCTTGCTTGTCTTCTCAGGATGCGATCTCTACGAGTTATTTCAGGGTCGAAAAACAGTTCTTTATTTTGGCGTGAACGAGTGATCATTCACTGCTAAAACAAAAAGAAACTTAGGTGAGTTCGAGTGTATCGCAGATATTAAAAGAAATAGAATTACGAGACTCAATATAGAACTAATAGAAATAAACACTTAAAATCTTGCACCGCTCCCCGGCAACGGCGCCAAAATTAATCTCCCCAAACTTAAAACTTGTTCGTCCCGAACAATAAAGAGAAAGACAAAAGGACACGTGTTTAGGGCAAAGTTTAGTGGCATTTGATTTCAGAATTTTCATAAGAAAGAGTAAGCGATCATGATAAAAGCAAGCATATGTGATAGACTAGATCCACTACTCTCGAGACATAACACTCTCAACTTAAGATCCTCACATGGTGAGTGTATCTCTCGACTCTCAAGTGTGTCAAAAGGGAAGTGTATACGCTCACATTGAAATGCATAAAATGCCTACCATAAGCTTGCCAATCATCTAAACTTCGATGTATACCGACGTGTGTGACAAAGAATCAAAAATGTCTTTAATATGTTGTAATGTTGGTTTGTGGTAAGGTGGGATAATTTTGGGTATAAGTGACTATAAAATGGACTAAATGAGTCGTGCACTACCCATCTACCCCTCAAACAATGGTCACTCAACCTCACTCTTTACTTTCTTAGGAAACCAATCCCAAAAATTGATTTCTTCTCCTTACCACAAAGTCCACAACCTAAATGCTTTCTCAATTCTCCCTTGGAGTGTATTTTCTTTTGAACTTCTACAACTTTGAGAACATCTATCAAAAGGCATTTATAATACTAGCCTCTCCAAATCAAAAGCAACAATTGAGTATATACAACTAACTTTTTCTTTTGTTTTTCTGATTTTTCGATTTTTTCGATTTTTCTCTTCTTTTTTTTTTTTTTTTCAAACAAATATTGGAGAGGACTAGTGTTCTCGATTCTTTTCCTAGTGTTTCATCTCTTTTCACCCTTCAATAATCCCCATAGATTACCCCTTTCAATCCCAAAATACCCCACTACCTTCCAACCACCTCCCTCATACTCAAATAGTCCAATTAGGTTCAAAGGCTAATTGAAAGGGTTTCGGCTTGTAGAGTTGGGCTGTCAAACAAGAGGCTAAAATCTCAAGGGGCTCAACTAGAGACAATATCAAATTAGGTAAAAAGGACGTGTTTTCAAGCTTGAAAGTAGGCTCAAGCCAAGGATTGCCTAAGATCATTTTCAATATCACACAATGCACCGACTCATGCAAAATAGAGAATCAAGGCAAGTTCTAGAGACAATTAAATGCACTCAATGAATTTCACACCGAAAGAAAGTTTACATTACTCCAAAGATGGGAGTATCTTCTAAAGCTCAAAAACTCACTCGGTTGCAATTTTGATCAATAGTTTTGAGTGTATTTTCAATTTTGTTTCAACAAGTCTATCATACTCTACCATGTGCTTCTTATAAAAATATTTGTCAAAATTTTTCATTATTAAACAATGCCACATTCCTTTCTAAACTCATCCAATTGCTTTCTCGAGCTACCAATTTGTACGAATTTACCCCCTCCCCAAACTTAGTTGCAAACTAAGTTTGTGGAAAAGAGGAGTACAATTTGGTGCTCACCGAATTTAACCATATTATTCACCACTTTACAATTTATCAAAAATGCAACAGACTAATCCATACGAAGATACCAAACCATTTCAAGTCTAATAAGTCCAAAAGACAATAGAGTAGTATATGGAAAGTTAAACTCTTGGACTGCCAATACGTACACCTACCAAGACTTCCCCAAACTTAGTTAAAAACCAAAGTTTGTGAGGAAGAAAGGGTACGAATTGGTGTCCTAACTCACAGTGATTTTTGGGCTTCTTCAATCCCATTTGGTGCTATCTCCTTGAATTTCACGGATTGGTCGGTTCCTCATCATCATAGTCTCTGCACTATAAAAGAAGATAATAAGATAATATCTAAATATAAGTAAGCAACCTAAACTACGAAATTGAATATACGAAAAGCAATAAACGTCGGGTTGCCTCCCGACAAGCGCCTTTGTTTAACGTCGTTGGCTCGACGGATGCTCTTTAAATAAACAAAACAAACAACTATCTAGGTAAATAAAACAAACGCTTAACACATAAAATAAAATCGTTCTAAACCATTCCCCGGCAACGGCGCCAAAATTTGACCGCGTCGTTTCTTGCTACCAAATTAAATTGTGTATAAAGAATACACTATACCTTATCCTACTACTCTAACTAGTAGAGTGGCAAGTAAGGGTCGATCCCACGAGGAACGGTCGAACAATTTTACTTTTATGTATTAAGCTATTATTAACAAGAAATATAATGTAGATGAGCTAGAAAACAATAAAGAAGTGGGGGGATTTTAATGAAATAACAACTAACACATAAATAAACAAAGACAAATAAAGAGATTTTTATAGGTTTTTTGTTTTTTTAAATAACAAAACGATTCACCCTTGATCATGTTTCGCCGAGGTTTTGGACGATTTATGCAACTATTGCTAATGCCCTATTCAATTGTGATTCTAGCCCTTATCTCAAGGCTATTAACAAGCTCTAATAGCCTTGTTGTCCCTTAATCTTAGTTAATCAAAACAAGCTCTTCGACTAACCCTATTCAGTTTAACCAAATCCTCGAACAAGCTCTCTTAGATTCAATCACCAAATGCATTAAACACTAGGACAACGAGATAAATTCAACATAAAACTCGCAAGCTCGGTTTTAGTGGTTGAACTTTGTGTTATCACCAATAAATAAATCTATTGTTTGCTACACGGGAATCGGAAATCCTACAATTACAGATAGTAATTTCCTATTCTATCAACACATTCACAAATCCCTTAAAGGGTGATCAATCCAATAATAAATTCATAAATGTGAGTCAATAAGAGCAAATAACACAAAACACTTAAATACACAATATTTTCGGTAACATTAACCGTAATAATCACATAAATGTCTTGAACTCAAGGTTCCACAATAATCAAGAGTGAACAAAAGGGTGCTAGCCACCCATTTTACCTAATACAAAGATAAAATAACAGAAAATTAAAGAAAACATGAAAATAGGATAGAAAGAACCAAAGGTTAGGGGTTGAAGATCCTTCCATTTCCTTGCTTCCAATGGAGAAAAGTGGTTGATTATGTGTGGGGGATGGGTTCTAGGTTATTAGGGTTAGGTTAAATTCGAATGGGATGATATATATATAAGGAGAGAAAGTACTAGTCAAAAATAGGCAAAATTGCATTCAAGATTTTAAAACAGGGTAAGGAATCTCGGCCGAGATGCAAGTGTGTCTCGGCCGAGACGTAAAAAAGAGAAAATTTAGAATTTTTAGGATTTGACTCATCTCGGCCGAGATTGGATTGCATCTCGGCCGAGATCTCCATTTCTGGAATTTCTGAAATCCCCTACAGACTCATCTCGGCCTAGACGCATTATCTGTCTCGGCCTAGATTTCCATCTCGGCCTAGATGCAAAGTCTGTCTCGGCCTAGATTTGTAATTTTGCAATTCTTCATGAAATCCCCTGGAGACTCATCTCGGCCGAGATTTGCATCCTGTCTCGGCCGAGATCTTCAGTTAGCCTTTCCTTTTGTTGCCTCGATCGATCCCTCGACTCCCGCGGTCGTTTGATGTTCTTTTTCGACCCTTTTTCACCTGTCTTAACACAAAAATAGCACAAACGCATTATTTTGCCCATGAGAGTATAAAAGCACTAAATACACGTGATTATGCACATTATTGACACTAAAATGACACTAAAAATGCCCTAAAGTGCGTGCACGAAACACGTGTACCATGCTTGGAGCCTGGAAATCAGAAGCTCATTGTAAGTAGAGATGTGAAGTTCAATGAAAACGTCATGGGATTCACTTCTACTGGAAATGTGAAAGAGTTTCAGGATGCTGTAGGAGCTGAGAAAGTCTCAGTTGAGGTGGAGTGTCCACATGACAACACTCAACACAGAGAAGAAAACTTGGATCATCACTCAAGTGAAAGTTCCTCAGAAGAAGATGAATTACAACCTGAGACACCAAATCTCAGAAATTACAGCATTGTCAGAGATAGACCAAGGAGACAAATCCAGAGACCAAATTTCTATGGACAAGATGGAATTGTGTACTATGCACCGAGTGTTGCAGAAGACATAGAACACAATGAACCTCAAAGTTTCAAAGAAGCAGTAAGTGGAAATAAAAGTGAACACTGGATTAATGCTATGATGGAAGAAATGGAATCTCTGGAGAGGAATAATACCTGGAAGCTGGTGGATAAGCCAAAAGGGCAGAAGCTAGTGAGTTCCAAGTGGATTTATAAGAAAAAGATTGAAGCTGGAGCTGGAGACACTGAAAAGATCAGATACAAGGCAAGGCTGGTAGCTAGAGGGTTTACACAAAGGGAAGGTATTGATTTCAATGAAGTGTTCTCTCCCTGTAGTGAAACATTGTTCGATTAGACTTTTGTTATCAAAATTAATTCAAGAGAATATGGAATTACAACAACTGGATGTTAAGACTGCATTTTTACATGGTGACTTAATTGAAAACATATATATGAAGCAACCTGAAGGCTTTGTGGTTCCAGGCGAAGAGAAGTTGTGTTATCTCAGAAAGTCACTCTATGGGTTAAAACATAGTCCAAGGCAGTGGAATAAGAAGTTCAATGAGTTTATGTTAAATGTAGGATTCACCAGAAGTTTATATGACAGTTGTGTTTACTTTGATAAGAATTCTAAGGATGATCAAGTGTATCTATTGTTGTATGTGGATGATATGCTTATAGCTAGCAACAGCAAATACAAGATCCAGCAACTTAAGCAGAGATTGAGTTCAGAGTTTGACATGAAAGATCTGGGGAATGCAAGGAAGATTCTTATAATAGATATCAACAGAGACATGAAAGCTGGAGTGTTGTTCTTATCTCAAAGGAACTATCTTCAAAAGGTGGTGGAGAGGTTCAACATGCATGAATCCAAGAGTTTTAGTGTTCCAGTGAATCAGCAGACAAAGTTATCTAAAGATCAGAGTCCCAAAACCACTGAAGATGAAAGATACATGAAACATGTACCATATGCAAGTGGTGTTGGTAGTTTGATGTATGGTATGATTTCCAGTAGACCTGATTTAGCCTATTGTGTTTCTTTGGTAAGCAGATTCATGTCAAATCCTGGAAAAACTCATTGGGAAGCTCTGAAACAAGTGCTTAGGCATCTAAAGGCACTATAAGAAATTCACAAAATAGCGACGGATTTTTTAACGTGAAGTATCAACAGAATTGCGATCATATATTGACAAAACTAAAGAACCTTCTTAAAAATAAAATTTATCAAAATCTATCAGAATTTGCAGATGGATTGCCGACAGACTAACGACTAAGGCTTTTAACAATTAGCTACGGGTTAGCACTACAACAAATAGGGGAATTAGAGATGATTTATTTTGAGACGATTTTGAAATCATCTCAAATAGGTTGCATTTTGGGACGCATATATTGTCCCAAATAAATTATTGTGTGACATTTTTTATTAAAAAGGTCTCTAAATGGTATACTATTTGTGACGTTTTTTTATAACGTCTCAAAATGAGACATTATTTGTGACATTTTTCTAAATACATCTCAAATGGTGTATATTAATGACGTTTTTCTAAAACGTCTCAAAATATTTCATTATTTTGTGACATTTCTCAAGAATGTCTCAAAAGGATATATATTAGTGACCTTTTTCTATTAACGTCCCAAAATATTACGTTATTTCGTGACATTTTATTAGTTACGTCTTAAAATGATATAAATTAGTTATGTTTTTTCTATGAACATCTCAAAATAACAGATTATTTTGTGACATTTTCTTAGATACGTCTCAAAATGATGTATAATAATTACCTTTTTAAAATTACTTTTAGCACAATTTGTGGATATTGCGATATTTTAGGAAATACGTCACAAAATGTGATATAGTAATTTTAAAATTAAAATAAAATAATATTGTGACGTTTTAGGAAAAATGTCATAAAAATATGTTATAAGTAATTTTAAAATTAAATTAAAATGATATATTGTGACGTTTTAGGTAGTTTTCTTGTTAGGTCTGCTTATCTGATGCAATCCCGAAATTTGTATACATAAAATGAGTGATCTTCTCTTCTGCTGAATTCAGTTATAGAGACAATGAATGCTCTAATTCTAACTGCTGCAAAATTCCCTTCAAAGTTAATGGTGATTAGAAAACTAGACGTTAGTTTTCATTGTGCTACTTGTCTATGAATTAATGCTTCGCATTATTTTTATCTGCATGCTTCGATAATGTGGTATTTAAATTGAGTTGTGCCTGTATAAAGTTGGATTTAGCTTTATTGAAATCTATACTTTATGACCCTGGTATGTTTAGGACCAAGTATTTTGCTTCGTTATCTTTGTTTGAGGAGAATATGCACTTAAGATTCAGAAATGATATTTTCTAGCTTGCTCCAGAATTTTGCTCGGGATTCTCTATTCTAAAATGGTATTTTCATTTTTTATTTTAGCAGTCGAGATAATTGCAAAAAAAAGAACATCACTAAAAGAAATTTACTGAGATAATTGAAAAAAACCGTTGGCGAAAAGATTTTTTGAGATAAATTTTTAAAAAATGTCACTAAAAGAAATATTTTGAGATGATAAAAAAAAAAAGGTCACTAAAAGGATTTTCTTTTTAGATAATTTTAAAAATGTCGCTAAAAGAAATCTTTTAAGGCGATAAAAAATACCACTAAAAGTGTTTTTTTGAGACAATTAAAAAAGGGTCACTAAAATAAATCTTTTGAGACAATAAAAAGTGTCACTAAAAGAAATCTTTAGAGACATTAAAAAAGTGTCACTAAATAAAATCTTTTGAGACAATTAAAAATCGTCAAAAGTAATATTTTGTGACAATTAAGAAACGTCACTAAAATAATATTTTAGGGACGTTTTGAAAAATTCGTCTCTAAATACTATTAGCGACTAGGATATTGTGACGTTTGTTGTGACGAAATTATTTCGTCCCAAATGATTATTTGTGACGTTTTTATAACTTTTAGTAACGTTTTCCATTCGTCCCTAATTTATTTGTTATAGTGAGGGTTCAGTGAATTTAGGATTAAAGTTTGAAAAGCAAGCTGAAGATATCGTTCCATTGTTGGGATTTGTAGATGCTGACTTTGCATGTAATGTGGATACAAGAAGATCAATGTCTGGGTATGTATTTAAATTATACGGAACTGCAATAAGCTGGAGAAGCATACAATAATCTGTAGTGGCCTTATCCACTGTAGAAGCAAAATATATGGCCATCATTGATGCTATCTAAGAAGTTTTATAGCTTAAGGGAATTCTAAGGGATCTGGGAATTATTCAGAAGTCTTTCTGACAATCAAAGTGCACTCCACTTGGTGAAACATCAAGCATTTCATGAAAGGTCAAAACATATTGATGTAAGATTGTATTTTGTAAGAGATGTAATTGATTCAGGGTCTGTGGAGGTGAAGAAAGTGCATACTAATGACAATGCAGCAGATTTCTTACCTAAGGTTGTACAGGTAACAAGCTGAGACATTGCTCGAGCATAATCAAGCTTGAACAATGTATTTGAAGCATAAGGTGAAGGGCAGGATGAGGTGATGACACACACTTGATTTCATTGAGGTGGAGAATTGTGAGAATGTGTTGAATATCATCAAGGTGGTGTCTATATGGGATATGGTGTGCTGGGAATTTAGAACCGGATTCACAAGTCAAAGAACCGGACTAGAAGAATGGATTTGATCGAGTCAAGAGAAGTGTGTACAAAAGGGTTTTTTAGCTGAAAGGGACATGTGTACAAAAGGAAAAAACACAACGGTTTTAAGCTAATTGAAACCGTTGTGTTTCAACCGTTTTGAAAACTTACAGCTCGCAACTTGCAGCAGTTAGAACTCATTCCTCACGAAGATTCTAGACACAATACTGATATAGATTTGACGCTCTTGAGTAGGAGAATACAATTATCACATTTTCCCTTTGGATACAATACAGTAGAGAGAGAATTAGAAAGCTAGGGTTCTAAGCCTAATTCGGATTGTGAATTGGGGCTTTGCTAGTTTTTAATTAATTCTTGCAATTTCTGCTTGAGTGAAGTGAATTGAGGTGTGTAGAGCCTCTGTGGATGTAGATCACATTGGACTGAACCACGTAAAACCTCCTTGTGTGATTCTTGTTCTTTATTCTGCGTCTGTGTGTGTTCGCCCATTCTGGAAGCTTGTGAACGAATAATTACCATTTGTTTGTTCATTCTTGTGTGTTTAGCATCCGAACAAGTTTTGGGTTATTTTATGTGAGGTAATTCCACAACAAACCTGAATACAACTCTAACTAGTAGAGTGGCAAGTAAGGGTCGATCCCACGAGGAACGGTTGGACAATTTTATTTTATTGTATTAAACTATTATGATCAAGAAATATAAATAAGCTAGAAAAACAATAAAGAAGTGGGGGGATTTTAATGAAATAACAACTAACACCTAAATTTCTATTAAACAAACTAAATAAAAAATACTCTAAGAATACTTAGCAATTTAACAATTCAAATAAACAAAGACAAATGGAATGATTTTTTTCGGTTTTTGGTTTTCAAATAACAAAACGATTCACCCTTGATCATGTTTCACCTTGGTCTTGGACGATTTATGCAACTATTGTTAATACCCAATTAGTTAGCCTTAGAACTCCTACCCCAAGACTAATAACAAGCTTTATCAATCTTGTTGTCTCTTAAGTATGATTAATCAAGATTCAATTAATCCTACCCAACTTATCAAATCCTAAAACAAGCTCTTTAAGAATTAATAGTTGAGTGCATTAAGATTTAAGACAATGGAGTAGATTCAACATAGAACTCATAAGCTCGGATCTAGTGGTCGAAATCTATGTTTTCCCCAATAAAATGAATCTATTGTTTGCTACCCGGGAATCGGAAATCCTACAATTACGGATAGTAATTTCCAATTCTAGCAACACACAAACAAATATCCAAATGGGTGATCAAACCACAATTCAATTGATAAGTGTGAATCAACAATCTCAAATAACATAGAACATTCACGAAGCATAATCCAATCGGTAATATTAACCGCAATAATCACATAAATGACTTAAATTCAAGGTTCAACTAATGATCAAGAGTGAATTCTAGGGTGCTAGCCACCCATTACAACTATTACAAAGATAAAGTAAGAGAAAATCCAAGAAAACATGAAAATAAGATAGAAGGAACCAAAAGATAGGATTGATGATCTTGATCTTCAATCTCCCTCCAATCATTTGCTTCCAATGAGGAATAGTGGCTAAATATGTGTGTGGGATGGGTTCAAGGTTAGGTCAAAATCGAAAATGATCATATATATATATATAGAGGAGAAAGTGTTGGGCTCCAATTTGGGCAAAAACGTGTTTGGATTTTTAAAACAAGAGGTCGCGCCGCAACCGTGGGACACAATTGGCCGCCGGCGTGGTGAAAATAAGGGTTTGGGCCCAATTTGGGGCCACGGCCGAGGTCTTCAACCGCCACGGCCGAGGTCTGGTTGGGCTGGATTTTCACCCTATTTTCTGGATCCTTCGCCACGACCGTGGCTTGAAATTCACCTCGGTCGAGGCGCTGAAGGCTGAATTTTGGCCATCTTCTGGACGATTTAGCACGGTCGTGGCCTTGATTTCACCTCGGCCGAGGCGCTGAAGGCTGAATTTTGGCCATCTTCTGGACGATTTACCATGGCCGTGGCCTTGATTTTGCCTCGGTCGAGGCGCTGAAGGCTAAATTTTGGCCATCTTCTGGACAAATTACCACGGCCGTGGGCTAGTTAGCCTCGGCCATGGCATAAGCCACGGGCGTGGCATTAAAAACGCGGGCAAGGTCCCTTGTTTTTCCTTGTTTTCTTTTCCTTTTGAGCTCGAATTGTCAACTTGAGATCTTCGAACCTGTTTTTCGGCCTTAATTCACCTGTTTTGACATGAAAACGAACTAAACACGTCAAACTGCCAATAACACAAATATGCACGATACATGATCAAATATGCATGAAAATATCATTAAAACGACACTTAAAGCGACCTAAATGCATGCATGATCACGTGTAGCAATGCACGAATGTAGAGTGATAATTAAGTGCAACTATTGGAACACATTTTTTACTTGTACATGTAAAAATAATACTAACAATAATAATCCTCCACACACATGCTTGCGTCAAGCTTTCTAGTATTGAGATAAGGACAAGGAACATACATGGAATATGATTAAAATAATAAGCTTTGCTAGGTCTTAATTCGGTTGAAGCTACTTAAAAACACGATAATTGATAGCAATGACAGACACTCACGTTCGAATCCACTCCATCATCTAAGCAAAGGCAACACCTTAGCATCAGAGAAGCTTTCATGGTAGCTTGGAAGGTATTAATATTTTGGGATCGATAAATTCTTTAGATTGTTGGGATTTATGGAAAATATCATGTAGTAGATAAAATAAAATTTCTAACGCGTGTTATAGTAACATTGTCCTAAAGGATTTACTTGAGTAATCCCTCAGAATACAACAGAACTTCTAGCTAATTCTAGGTCTAGGAATCAACTAGAGTATGATCTCTACCCGGCAATATTGTTTGTGTAAAGAGTAATAAGGTGGTGTTTGCAAACTCAATAACACACCCAAAATCACTTTTAAAAATTACTTTTCACTTGTAGTAGTGTTTGCAAACTTACTTTTGACAACAAAATTAGTTTTCAGAAGTGCTTTAAAGCAGCTTCTCGGAATCCACAAAAGGCTAGCTTTTGGCAGATTTTGGGTTTTCTGTAAATATGTTCAATTTAAGTTTATTTTATTTACCATTTAAAAATTATTTGTAATACTAACTAAAAAGATCCCTCCCCAATAACCCCACTACCCACCTCTCACTACCTGTCCCCGGTTGCTGAACACAATCTGTACAGAAGCAAGAACAATGGCCCTCAAACCACACTACCCACAAATTCACACCCTACCAACCTCTCAAAAGAGCTTACAACGAAGAAGAGACGACAAAGAATAATACCTATGGATTCAATCTCAACTTGTTGCAGAAAAATTGATCACCATAGATTATCACTGTCGAAAATTTGAAGATGAAGATTACGGAGGAAGCTTCTATGCGGCCCACTTTCATGGTGGCGGAGTTTTCCGGGGAGCCAATTGACTTAAGGACGTAGGTCTCGTCCCCGAGGCGGAAGGAATAGAGGATTCTCTTCTGGAAATCGAGGTTGGCCCCGAGGCGGAAGGAATAGAGGATTCTCTTCTGGAAATCGAGGTTGGCTTCATAAAATTTGCCAGTTTTTTATGCTACTCCGATGAACTGATCAATTTTCAAGATTGATTGAATTTTTATGTTTCACAGATTGATATTCTTACCCTGCTGAAATATGTGGAGTAATATTTTTTAATGGATGGAGTAAATAAATTTCAGCTAGTTGTAACAAGAATAAAAGGTTATTTGTGTAAATTAAAAGTTAAGAAGTGATTTTTGTTTTGCAAACAACCCACATAATAAAAGCCTTATAATTTGTTCAAAATCATTTTTTTCTCAAACACTACCAAATTCTCATTTCACCACAACAATCAATTTAAATCATTTCTACAAAAGCACTATTTTTTGCAAACACCCCCTAATTGTATGAGAGGATACTAGTACATGTTACATAACAAAAAACTCTTGTCTCACCCTTTCACTTCAAAATAGTACATACACACACGCGCGCACACACACACACACACCAAGCTCCAAGTTATAACATGTAGAAACTAAAATATAAATGGGGTGAGCAAGCCACAGGCTCAGTGGGATAAGTGTCTCGACCCTAAATACCATAGATGAAATATTCAATGGATGTATACAAACACACTATAATATAGATGTTGATCGAAAAACATTTTGTCTATTGACTAGCATAGCACAACACACAGCATAACATAGCATAGTATATAACATGTTGCCTATAGTTTATGGAATGTTGTGCTTAGACATGAAAATAACATTATAACACTTAAAGTAGAAAAACAACTTATAGTTTAGAAATCCCCACCTGGAAAAAATAGAAGTATAATGTAGATGCAGATGTCCTATAGTCCTTAGCCTTTGCTGGCCTCGTCAACTTGTCATAGCAAATATAATCCATGTAGAAAACATAGCTTTTAAAATAGAATTATATGTAAAATAATAAAAATAAATATAAATATTAGGGTTCAAAAGAAAAAAATTGAATTTGGAAGACTCATTTGGAAAAGAATATGAATCTCTTAATTGTACTAGAAATAGAAAGACGATTGTAGAATTGATAACACGACTAATAAAATTCTTTAGAAAAAGTTGACAATTGAAAGCGGTCATACTGCACATCAATATATACCCACATGCGCACTTATCAATATATATACTATATATACACAAAATATAGATTTCTATGTACAAACAAAATAAGTCATACATATTATATTATATTACATATTTGCCACAAACATTGTTAAATGATAATATACACATAGTATGCACACTTAGAGTCCGTTTGCTTAACATTCGGATAAGTAGATTTAGAGGATCGAATTTCAATAAAGCACATTCATTAACTCTCTTAAACAGGTTTAACCCAACACTTCTAAGTATTAAGTAAACGGACCATTATTGTAATAGATGTAGACGCACTCACATGATCACATCAGATACGGATCCTCTCCCATTGATACCCTCTGCATTTGGTCAATTTAGGCGAATCTAGGCCATCCATTATACATCAACGAAGGGGACTCTGCCACTTTATTTAATTTAGTTCTTTGTTTTCTTTCTATGTTACTTCATGTAGTTTAGTTTAGTTCTTTGTTTTCCTTTTATTTCTTTTCCTAATTATCTGTATAAACAGACACAAAATAAATTAGTTAGAATGATAACTAAAAGAAAACGGAGGTAGTACTACATTAATTAATTAGTTTATGGAGAAAAAAAATATTCTTATGGAAGTTCCCCACGTTGATTACCTACTTCTTAATTTTTTTCTTTTTTTTTTGGTTGATTATTGCTAGGGCGAAATCTATTCTCCACTATATAAGTAATAGCAATACCCTGATTTGCTTCACATTTATAGTTCATGTATGAGTTTCAGGAATTGAAGATGTTGCAAGCAATTACTTTCTTCTACGAGGATAATTAAATAAATATTTCTAGGTTTATGATGAAGATTTTGGTGGATTCTTTTGCAAAGTCCCCACCGAGGGACAATTTGTAGATTATATTCTCTTGCTTTTCTGCAAAAGTTTCAAATGACAAACATTTTCTTGATAAATTTCTTATTATTTTCTATAGTAGTTCCTAATGGGGAAAATTGTATACCGACTTTTTCTTTCTTTTCCGATGTTATTTTCAATATTTTCAAGACTATATTTTCAAAAGTGGGAGTTTGTGATACTACTGGAATTGACGATATATACTAATTGATGCTACAAATTGATATTTTCGCAATCAGGTTATGATTGCTCTTTAGTAAGCCTATCTTCTATCATGGTATATTCTTAGTTGTTTTTAGAGTTACGAATCAAGAATAATTGAAGATTTTGATATTTTATGGGAAAGCTAATACAGGTTCGTGTATAAATAAGTATTTCAAAATTCGTTAACATTTATGTCTTTTTAGAAACTTGAATGATCTATATTAATTTTTTCCAGTAATTTTTTGTTATAGTATGTTGATACTAAACTTTTTGTGTTTTTGCATGATGTTTTTTTTTAAAAAAAAAACCTACTAATTTCGAATTTTTTGAATTCCTGTTGTTTATTTATGATGAATTTTGATGTTATTATGTTTGTTATTGAGGATATATTTATGAGATAAAAAATGACAATTAAAACATTGCTAACAAGAACACACGCACGCACAAAAGTTACACATTCAAATTCCAACATGTTACACTTTTAGCACTAAATTAAATGATATTTTTGTATATAAAAAATATTAATTTAAATTCTTTCCCGTGCATCGCACGAGATAACTACCAGTTAAGAAAAGAATAAAAAGAAAACAGAACTAAATTAGATGAAGTAAAACAAAAAGAAACAAAGAACTAAATTAAATAAAGTGGCAGCCAAGATTTGCATAAATTGACCAAATGCAGAGGGTATCAATGGGAGAGGATCCGTATCCATTATACATATTCATAACTTCGATTTTTTTTTTTTCCTCCTGACACCACTTCGATAGACGAGAAAGGAAATTACTATTAAAAATAATAAAATCAAGGCAATGTTTGGTTGGGATTGGCCCAACCCAACCCAATGTTTGTTTGATAGATTTGGCCCAACCCCCGCTTATATGAGGGTTGGGGGAACATTGTCAGAGAATCACTTTCCATTCCCCCTCCCCCTCCCCCACTTTATCTCACCACTACTTTATTTGCACCGTCTTGTCACTGTCCTCTTTCCCTATCACCTTCCATTTTCTCTCCCTTCCCATGGAAGACTCTGTCATCCTTTTAATCTTTATACCATAATTCTCTTCCATTCCCCCCTCCTCCCGCGTCCCCTTCTTAGTCTCATCTTGTCCTGGAGGATCGCCGAGCTCCGCCGCCATGAGATACCAACCAAGCCCCGTCGCCTTCTTCCCCATTTTCCAAAAATCAATTCCGCAGCCACCGTCGCCAACGTGGACCTAAGCTTCACAACTTTCTGGAAAATAGCAGATCCAAGATCGGAAGGGAAGATCTCCAATCACCAAAAATGTTGTCAACGTCGTCCGTCAGAGAAATAAGAGAAATCGACATCAGGAACGGAAAAGGCCGAAGGAAGGTGCAGAGGGTTGGCTATCGGCGACACTTGGTTGCCGACGGTGTGACGAGGTTGAGGGATGAGAGGCGGCTGGATTTGAGGAGTGGAGATGGAAAGCAAATGTTGTTCAAAAGGAATAGGGTTTCTGTTTTCTAGAGAGAATGAGACTCTCTCTCTCTACCATTTTTCTGGGCTTACGTTTATATCAGCAAAATAGCAGTCATTATTTTTTGAACAAAAACGCATACGAATGAGAGAGGGACTGAGGGAGTGGTGGATGCTGGGTGTGTTTTTATTGTTGAATAAAAATTATTGTTTCTGTTTTATAATTGTTGCAGAAAAATATAATTAAAAAATATATGAAAAATAATCAATAGGAATATTAAATATGATTTTCAATGATTGTGTAATTAAAAATAATAGTTATTAATAGAAAAAAAAATATTTTAATTCAATATTGCAAAAAAATACTCCCTCCCTTCTGACCTAATTGTCCTACTTGCCTTATTTGTTTGTTCCAAGCTAATTGTCCTACTCCATAAATGGCAAATTCTCCTACAATCTCCATCATCAAAATCTCCACATTCAATCTTTATTTTTTAAAAAGTCAAAAATTTCACAAAATCTAATTTTTCTTAGTCTCCGTGTCAGGCTAAGATAGGAAAATTAGCTGGGGACGGATGAAGTAATTAATTTTATATTAGTTATTTATAAAAAATATTTATCACATAAAAATAAATTTAATAAAAAGCAACAAACATCACCTATCAACAATTACTTAATTACCATTCTCAATATTACTTTAATTATTAAATGAATCATTAATAAAAAACTCTTACACATATCACATCACCTTTTACAATTAATAATTAAATCTCACACTCCAACTACAACCCCAACCACCCAACCAAATATTACTCTCTAACACCCCAACCACTAACTCCAGCCACTTCCTCTAACTCAGTCAGTCCAGCCCCAATCAAACATTGCCCAAGTCTACGGACAAAGATGAATTACACATAAAATAATTTGGACTTACAAAGAAAATACAGAATCAGGATCAATAAAATTGAATACAAATAGGAGAAAGAAATTGTGAGTTAATCGGACCTTTGCCTATAGAAATCGGCAGCATGTTGAAATAAAAATATATAGGCTGAACAAAGAATTCTTATATATAAATGACATAGGCATTAGGGTTTGACGAGGAATCCTAATTGATCTAGGAATTAAAATTCTAATGGGTTCTGACAAACAAATAGGGTTGGATGGGCTTGGATGTAAAAAATAGAGTAGATTTGAAAACTAAATTGACTAGGAAGATTCTTTTGGTATGATAAAATAATAAAAATAATAATAGTTTATAAGTAGAAGATAAACAAATAAATTAATTATAAATGAATGATAGGTATGGCCCAGTAACTTCGGGTCGGATTGACACCTCGGACCAGATCAACCCGACCCGAGCGACTGAGCCCAGGAGGGTAAGCCCAACAACCGGCCCAGAAACGTGCACTCAAAATAGCGTGGCCCAATTGCGGCGTACCCCACGTTCTTGGCCCACGATCTGCTCCCAACCTCCATGCAACGATAATAGGCGCGATTGTAGGGAGTTAGTTAGGGTTTTGAGTTGAGTAGTATAAGTAGGAGAATTGTACTCAGAATTTAGGGTGGGTTTTTTGTATTCTGAAACAGTTGCGTGTAATTTCGAAAGGATAGTGAAGAAACACCTCGGCAGGTGATATTTTCAGCCCGTGGACGTAGATCTCCGGATCGAACCACGTACATCCTGTGTTCTTTAAGTTTCTTGCATTGATTCACGTTAGAAAAGGGGTTTTACGTTCGGAGTTTATTTGATAACCAGATTACGCTTTATCAATTGGCGCCGTCTGTGGGAAAAACCTGAAAACCCTAGTTTATCGTCATAGTCGCAATGGTGAATACTCGTAGGTCCACTAATCCTACTCGGTCCCGTCGTGATCCTCCTGTGGATCAGATTCCGTTGCCCCGTCAACGACACCATAATCCTCCCGCGGAGCATGCTAATATTCCGAATCATCCTCTTGCTGAGGACCCGGTGCAAGTTAATCCTCCGCCAGCTCCCGAGCTGTCGCATGTCCAGCAGGCCTTCCTTCAGGAACACGCTGCTTTATTCCAAGAATGGAATAACCGTTGCGCACACTCCGGTGAGCGTGCCAACAACGGCGCTGAACGGGCAAGAAATCTGCCTCGGGACTCATTGCGTGACTTGGATGAGGATCCCCCTCATCGAGCGAGACTTGAACGCCGGAGACAAAGAACAGTTTCTCCGGTAGATAATCGCAGCTCTAATGGGTCGAGGCCCCGAGACGTATATGACGGTGCACATCGCCGTCGACCTGTTGACGTTCCGAAGCGTCCTCGTCTTGACCCATCTCGTGTGCTGGATCCTATGGAACAAGAGCAGGCTCAATTCGCCGCGGAGCTCGACAAGGTCTTGGGCCTTGATGCTAACGGAGAAATTATTACCCCATTCTCGGACGAGATTCTTGCGGCCTCACTCCCTGATGGTTTCAAACTCCCTCCAGTGGCTGTATACAATGGCACTGGGGATCCGAGCAATTTCCTGAACGCCTTTAAGTACGCTATGTTCAATCGCAACTGCACTCCTCACCATCTGTGCAAGGTATTTCCTGAATACCTTCAGGACGAGGCCAGACTTTGGTTTGACTCTTTACCACGGGGCAGCGTCACTTCTTTTCGTGATCTTGTCGAGCAGTTCTGGGCGCGTTTTCATACACGGGCAAAGCCCATGGCCACTTTGGCCGACCTCATGAATATGGAACAACGGGATGGCGAAATCGTTACCCAATTTCTTGACCGCTTTACAGCGGAGAGTCTTAAAGTAGGAAGCCGCTCGGATGATGTTATCATCAATGCCTTCATGAATGGCCTTCGTCCCGGATCGCTCTACACCGAGTTGGTTCGAAACCCTCCGGTCACAATCCGGGCTTTGTTTAATATTGTGTGCAGATATGCTAAGGCCGAGGAACAGACTCGTCGTAAGCGTGAGAAGCATGCTAGCAAACGGCAGTCCGATAGGGCACCAGTTGGGCCCAGTACGCGACCCAGTGTCTTTTCTCGTCTGAACCGGGGACGTTCAGAATCTCGAGGGGATATTCCACAACTCACCCCGCTTACAAAATCGCGAGTCGAAATCCTTTCTGTTCACAAGAACGATTTACGGCCGTGTCCGCGGATGACTGCTCCAGCTGAAAAGCGAAACCGCGAGAAGTGGTGCGCGTACCACCAGGATCATGGACATGAGACAGAGGAGTGTCGAGAGCTCGGTAAGGAAATTGAAGATTGTCTAAAGAAAGGTTTTTTGCGACAATACATTGCTCGGACCGACGACAAGCCTCGGTCAAGTCAGAATGGGGGTTCATCCCAAAATCGTGGAAGTTATAATGACCGTGGTTCACGTCAACACAGGCCGCAATGGCAGAATAATAGGCCGGGGTCAAACAACTATGCACGGCAAGACAACGGAAATCGTCAACAACCTCATTTTTTGCCACCACCACCTCCTCCGGGAGGACCCGGAAACAATTTGCCTACTCATATCATAAACGTGATTTACGGGGCCCTCCCCATTGGGGCTTCTCGAAATGCCTTGAAGGCAGAGGCACGCCGTCCTCCTCCCGAGGAGCCGCGTCACAAGCGCCTCCACCAATCTGAAACTGTCAGTTTTACAGATAGAGACCCAGTTCCCGAGATTACACCCCATACCGACGCCATCGTCATTGACATGGATGTAGCTAATGTTACAGTAAAGCGAGTCTTTGTAGACAATGGAGCCGCAGTAAGTGTCATATTCACCGACTGTTTTCAAAAAATGGGGATTCCTCGTGAGCAACTTCGACCGGCCCTCGGGCCGTTACAGACCTTCACCCAGGGTGAAGTTCAGCCAGACGGAGTTATTAATCTCCCGGTATCTCTTGGAACTTATCCGGCGATAAAAACCATTTTTGTGGATTTTTACGTGGTTAACTCTCCGTCCCCATATAATATGATTTTAGGTCGGGACTGGCTTACTCCCGCCAGAGCCATATGCTCCACATACCACCTCGCACTAAAATTCCCTACATCACATGGCGAGGTGGCTATTCGCGGCAGTCAGCGGGGTTCTAAGGAGTGCATGTACGTCGCACTCAAAAAGGCAACAAAGGTTCCTTCTAAGCAGCAGCTCCAGGTGACATCCTCGGCTCTCGAACCTAAGTTATGTACATCGCTGGAGGACACCACTGTCCAGGTGCCGCTTGATCCATCCAAGCCAGAGCAAACAGTAACCGTAGGCGCCGTGGACGTGCCGTGGTTACATCGTGCCATCATCCAGACCTTGCGGGAGTACTCCGACGTCTTCGCATGGTCTCCCTTGGATATGCTCGGGGTCTCTCCTGATGTCATAACCCACAAATTGAACATCGATCCCAACGTCAAACCTATACAACAAAAGCAAAGGAAATTCGCTCCGGAGCGAAACGCGGCCATTCGAATCGAGGTACAACAGCTCTTAGATGCAGATATCTTGTTTGAAGTCCATTATCCTTCTTCGCCTCTTGTACGGCCCCGAAGACTCGGCTGCTGTGTAGACCTCGGTGTTTGGCCCATTTCACGAGATCCCACTCCGCGGGGTCCATCACTTCGATCTCTTCAGCCAGCTTCTCGATTTCTTCTTCGGCGACGACCACGGGCCTTTCTTCAACTGCAGTTACCGAAGCCGGCTCTTGAATTACAATTCATTGGCTTTTCCCCATTGGTTTCTTTTTACCCTTCCGGGGGGCTTTTGTAGTACCTCGGCTCCGGCTAGGGCCCACGATGTACTCCTCAGCTGTGTGCCGCCACCTGCCGCGGCCTTTTAGTCCCTCGTACATACCGAGCAATAATTCCAGCACCTCTCGCTTTCTTATAAGCTCCGAGGACTCGGCCGAACCCGTCGCCATCAGTGCTGAAATCTCACTTTGAATCTCGGTGACCCGCTCCTCAACTTCCTCAAATGTCAGCAAGCCGTACTCTGTCAGTATCCGGTCATACTCCCTTTGATGGATGAGGATGCGGTCCAGTTCAGCAACTTTCGCCAGGTACTTTAATTCCTGGTCTCTGGCCCTCTCCGCGGCTCTAGCTCTTGCCTCCTCGGCTTCCTTCGCTCTTCTCTCCGCAACGGCCACCCGTTTCTCTAACCTCGGCACAACTTGCCTTTGCAAGTTATCTTTCTCTCCGCGGAACCAATCCAATGATTGCATGAGCTTCTTTATCGTGTTATGCAGCTCCGCGATGTCCTGAGCGGGCAACAGAATCAGTGGGAAAGATGAATTTCAAAAAATACGTTGGACAGCTATTCAATTATTCAACAAACACTTATATTCAACAAAACCAGAGTACATTATCGGTAGTGTGGTACAAGGGATTTACAATTATTCCTATCATCTACTATATCAAATTTGCGGGGAACGACTGACCTCCTCCTCCTCGGTCCCCTCAGCATCATCGGGCTCCACCTCCTGCCGATCTTCCGCAGTTCCTGCCTCCTCTCCTGCGGCTCCTGCGGCAATTTCCATACGGGGGGGTGGCTCTTTATTTCGGGGCTCAGAGACGAAATCACCCCGGCGGAATGCCAGGAACTCCTGGTCTTGGTCCGCCTCACAGTTTGCAACCTCCTCGGCCTTTAAAATCTCTTTCTTCTCTGCTAGAGCCTTCACGAGGGGCCACTCCGGGAGGTGCGTTAAAGCTTGATAGTAGGCCTCCTCCACCCCGGCCACGGCATTGTAGTCATACCCGAACTCTGGGCGATAAACGTCCACGTTCGGGTAGACTTCTTTGATCTGCTCCAACAACACCGATCGCGTGGCCGTGTCCCCGACAGCGACAAAGTTGGTCTGGAAGTCGAGAAATGTGCTCGTCTGGAACAACTTCTCGGCAAACGCTTTTAGCATTGCCTCTTGACCTTCAACAATTGCCGCTTCTCGGGCCTTCATCTCTGCCTGCAGTTGAGCCGTTTCTCCACGGAGGGCCCCGGCCTCCGCCTCCACTTCGCGCAATCGCGCAACTTCATTCTCCACCAAGGCCGCCCTCTTGCGCGCTTCGGGCAGATCATGTGTCAGCTTATCGTTGCGCGCGTGCAGCTCCCTTGCCACCACGGCCAGCTCTTCTTTGGCCTCTTTCTCGCTTTTCCGGCCGAGCTCCATAATCCCCCGTACCAAGTGCAACAGCTCCTCGGCGTCCGCCCCCTCCAATCCCAGCAGACTTGTGGGCCCTTCCTCCTTCAAAAAAAAAAAAAAAAAAAAAAAAAGAAGAATATACCGAAATCAATACTAGTAACATACACTTCATTTACGCAACAGCAACTCACAGAGTCAGTTATGTCAGCTTTACCTCAACGCTTTCACCCGTGCGGAGTTTTTTGGCTGCCGCCGGCGGTGTCCCGGACGATTCCAACCTCCTTTTTACTCCGGGGGTTGACCCCGCCGCCACCACTCGCTCCTCCGGCCCAACAGAGGGTCTTGGACTGGGTGACATCTTCCCCCGGGAGATACTTCAGCCGTTTTCCCTTTCTTCTTGGCTGCCGCAGCCACAGCGGGGCTTCCAGCCGGCTCATTTCCAAAGCGTCCCACTGCTACAGAAATTGGAGTTAGTCCTGCACAAGGCAACAATTTTACACAGATATAAGAACTCCTACCCTCCTCGGCAACCCCGGCTCCCGACTCTTGACCCCGGGCGGACATCCCCTCTGCATCGCCCGAGTAGTATGGGCTTAGTCCCGCCTCCTCCAGCTCCGCTTCGGTGCAAAGGGTCTTGAAAGTCCCCACTGCACGGAATACGTCCACCACCTCAGCCTCCGGATCCCCCACCGAGGCAGTATCTAACACCTCCTCCCTTCTCCACCCCGGGAGGGCCACTCCAGTCTTCACGAAGATGAATTTCTCCTTCCACCCCTCCACCTTACTAGGGTTTTGTACTTTGAAACCACCTCGTGCTCGGGGACTGAAGGAGTACCAGCCTTTGGATTTCCCGAACGCTTTCAGTTGGAAAAAATACCTAAACAGCTCTACAGTTGGTTTCACCCGGCATGAAATTAATGAAGGTTGGTAGTAATTCTAAACCTAATTTGCATGAAATTAATGAATAACTAACGAATAACTTAGAAAAACAAGGGGTGGAATACTGAAGGAAAAGTTATATGGAGAGAAATGTATTCTAAGGAATAGATTTCAGTTACAACTCTGATGCATGATTAACCTAAAATTATAGACTTTTGAAGCAGTTATAATGTTTATTAGACGGCACTTTAGTAAACCTAACCCTCCTCCCGAAGCGATTAGGTTGTTGATCTACTAGACTTAATCACTCTTCCAAGTCAACTAAATCTAAAGACTCCCAAAAGACCCTGGACCAAAGCATACACGATCATAGACAATCGCGCTATGTGTTAATTGTCTATTAACAATTCCCTCCTTCCGTAGAAAAACTACTAAACATGTAGGTTTAACTTAAGTGATCAGTTCAAGTTTAATCATAAGAACCAAACAAACACATAGATGAACAATCAACTGGAGTCTGTAATTAAAGAATTAAATTAAAACATCGTCATAAATAGCTTACATTCTAACCCTATAACACAAAATATTTAGCTACTCATAACTAATTCAAATCCATATAATATTTGAAAACAAACATCATAAAGAAACAAATACAGGAAAAAGAGTAAATAAACTCGAAATCTTTGGCTCTCCGATCTTCGTCGTTAGCTCCTCTATCTTTGATCTTTGCTTTCCAAGTGTTCCCGAGTACTTAGAATATGAATGTGGATGATCTTGTCTAATAAAACTCGAGCTTGTGTTCCTTTTTATAGAGTTGGGGATGAATCTTGGGAAGATAGGGTCAAAATCCTAATAAAATTAGGAAATCTTTGTAAAAATGGACTTTTGTCGTGGCCCCGCGCAAGCTCTATCATGACCACGACAAGTTTTACCTAAAAACATCTTAAAATAGCCGATTTTTCGTGACCGCAAGTCAAGTGTCTGGCGAGTTTTCAGGTCTGACTTCCAAGCCAATTTTGAGGGTCTTTCGATCATTTTTTAGTTTTGTCTCTTTCTGCCAAAGTTGTAGCCCTTTGAATCAACGTTTCAATGCTACTAATAGCACCTTAATCAGAGTTGTAGATCTCAAGATATGGCCAAAATACTAGAGTTATGTCAAGCTGACAAAAAAACTTCATTTTCGGAAAGCTTTTCGTCGCGACCGCGATGGTTGACCAGCATGTTTTTCATGTTCTAGGCCACTTTTGACGTGGTCCTGACAATAGACGCAGTCGTGGTTGACCCTTTTGCTCTTTTAACTCCCTTTTCCCTTTTTTACCCTATTTGACTTGTTTCTTCTCTGAATTTCGTCCAAATGGAATAAAATCACCTAATTAACTCCAAAACAAGTCAAAACACGTCAAATGACCCAATATAATAAATATAAATAATTATTGGCCTAATATGCATGTAAATGTCATAAAATATATGCCTAAATCAACCTAAATACATGCATATATAAATAACGTGTATCATATTTCAAAAAGATTTTATCTTGGTTATCCAAAGGTGATCGCTTTCGTTGTGCTAAAGGTACTTCTGAGTCGCATGTATCTTGACGTTATTTTACTATGTATCGTTTTATCATAAGTGATGGACTAAATCATAGGTCATTCTATGTCTATTTATAAAAATACTATAACGCCTTAAGTTTAAGGTATTTTGGCAACAATTTTGCAAATCGTATTTTTTAAAACAGGCCGTTACACATAAAATTGATTATATTACATTAAATGAAGGTTTAGTCAATCTATTTCTAACTTTGAAAAAATAGAAAAGTTAATTTATTTACTACTACTACTGTTATTATTTAAATTAGTAATATTATTATTATATGATTACAGTAATGAAAATTTAACACAGTTATAGTGAATGTTTAATCATATATTTCATTACAATAACATTTAAATATGATTTAAGTCAGAGAAGTAGAAAAATTATTGCATATATAGTATGTGTTATTTTCGGAGAATAAAGATTTTTGGATTTTGTCCCTTGATCCTTAAAGACTAACATGACGTAGCACGATTATCTAATGCTTTTGAGTTCAAAAAGATATGATTCAAATAAAAAGCTTGAATGATGTGTGACTGCACCGTAGGATATTCTAACGTGCCAAAAGACATGTTTTAGAATATGACACATGGTGTTGTGTAAATTGTCTTCATGCAATTCATGTATTAAATAAATATACCAACCAATATTGAAGAGTAAATAGTAGTATGGCTTATTTGTTTTTGTATTTCTAATATATTATGAGGAATGAGGATTATACACCTCACTTTACAAACATAGATACTTCGAAAGAAGATAATGAGTCATTTCTTACACACTTTATACTAGAACCTAGGAAATGAAGAACTCGTCTTGAATGAGCGAGAAAACTATTAATATTTTTATTATATAATGTACTTGTTGTGAATCTTTCATTTCATGTATTTCATTACAATCATTTTTTACTGATTTTATTAAATCTCATATTTGTGCATTTACACTCAATGGCTTCATAACATAAATTTAGATCAAAGTGAAAGAAAATGTTCTTATAGCACTCGTAGTTACTTTAATAGCCGACAGTAAGAAACTTACACAACTCAAATGTGTGTTTTATTTTCTTGTCATTAACTACCTTATCATATTGCATAATTTGAAGGCAATGACATAACTTATTTACATATATTCTATATACACATTCGGTGTTTTGACTTTATGTGGATTTAGAAGGTGCCAAGATTAACAGCCTCCAAGAAGCGAACAAAGAACTTCTGGTGGTATTTTTTCTCCTCTAAGTTTACTAGGATTGGCTACATGTAGGACCTTGTCATGTTTATCAATTCTATTACTAACACTATTTGATGAAGTGGATGACCGCTCACAACCACCTGCAAGTGAACAAAGAAGATCTGGGGGTATCATTTATTTTCCAAGATAATTCGAGATTACCATGTTTAAGTGCTTGTTTTCTGATTGATCTTTGTTAGTTGCATGACTAAAACTATCTGATGACGTGGATCCCCGATCACAACCACCTGCTAAGGAACAAATAAGATCAGGAGGTATCTTTTCTCCTTCTAGATAATTAGAGATTAGAGATTTCCTTGTTTGAGTACTTCTTTTTTTATCGATTTTTGTTAGTTACATGACTAAAACTATCTGATGACGTGGGTAACGAATCGCAACCGCCTGAGAGTGGACAAATAAGATCAGGGGGTATCTTTTCTCCTCCAAGATAATTTGAGGCGCTCGGATCTGATTCTTCTTCGTGAAGAGTACGAGCCTCACAATTAAATGAAATATTGATGACAATAAACATAAAAACTAAAACAATAACTCGTAGAGCCATTGTATGTTTCAACTATTTGTTGTTTTTATCAAAAATTACAAAATGATGCATTTACATGATTCAATATGAGATTTATATAGTGCGCATATAACATAAATGAAATAAAATAAGTATAGTCAGTACCTAACTATTTTTAGCATCGTTATATTATAACCAAGTGAGTTAGTAGCATATAACTAATAATAAATACTCTGGTTGTTATGCCTACCTTTATTTATCGATACTTCTTATTTTTGTTCTTTATTTATCAAGATTGTGGTATATACATGAAATCTCGATTTTATTTAATTAAACTTATTTCAAATCAATAAGACTTCAAGAGATTGTGGGTGCCACAATCCCACACTTCATTTATTGTTCTTGTTGTAGCATTTTTCAAACCTTTAGATTTGTATTCCTTCATAATCACTTGTTTATAGGTAAAATATATAGTTAGAGCTCGTTTGGTTCACTTGATGGGATAACATGTGATACATAAACCTAGGATTTGGTATACAGTATTACGTATCAATCTCCTGTTTGGTATGCAATAATATATTTTATGATATGACATGTTGATATGTAGTATATAGTGTTTGCTTCAACATATTAAAGTAGAGATTAATTTAGATTTTGACTAGTTTACCCCTAATATTTCAAGTATTTACAATTTGTATCCGGATTGTTTTTTATGGAGATAAAAAATACTTTTTTCGCATTAAAATTTAAGACAAATTATATAATCAATTTTTTGCAATATATAACAAGTTTGATCATTTTTTTGAGTAACTTTATTAAAATTAAAATAGTAAAGAGATAATAATTATTTCATCGCTAAGATTATATATGTTTTTTGTTAAATATAATTTATTTTAGTAATATTCGATTCATTCGATCATCAAAATGAGTTAATTGTAATGTTGTTGTTAGAAATTTTACCAAATTGGGTTTAGGGTTACGACATTCGTCCAAACTTTACATTACTTCTAACATTAATGTAGATGAATCTAAACAAGAAATATATATTGCATTAATAAACATTGTTCATTAAAAAGGCTACAATAACTAATGAGTTCAAATTAAAGGACAGCTTAGAAAATAAAGTGATAAATACGTCGAATCAAACTAAAAAAAATTAAAATAAAATAATTAAAAAAAAAGGAAGCAATCAAATTATTTGGGTCCATTTAAATGGCGAAGTAATACTGTGGGAGGGGGAGAGAGGAATAGTGGGAAAGAAGCACGTTTTACCCCCACATTTTTTTTTTTTTTTTTGGCAATTTCTTGATTTTACTTTCCAATTGAATGAGTGATAAAAGGTGAGAAATTGGATCCCACCTGTGAGGTGGGATCTGTAATCAGGAGTAGATGGGAAAATAGAGACCGGGCTTTAATCTTTTATAGGGCTTTAGGTATTATCCATATTGTATAGCAAACATAGTATAATAGTGGATAGTGCATCAATGAAGGTCTTATATAGGGAACCAAACGAGCTCTTAGTATCTTGTTGAACTCGTCCATAGAATAGGACATTACATAAGAATATATTGTAAATTTTAATATGTTTCAATTTATAATCTATTAACAATAGATATATTAACTAATAATTGTCATTGTTTGTTGAGAGGTGGAAGATTTTTTTCCTGACAAATCATCATAGTGGAGATATAATATTAAGTTTTTGAAATTAAGATATTTGAATCGATCAAACCATGAGTTATAACAGAAATTTAAATATATACAAACTACATATAGTATATGTCAATTAAGCATCGGAGAATTACTAAAAAAATAAAATATAATAGTGATACAAAATATTTTTCTTGTTTTAATCAGGCAGTGACCGATTGCAACCTCTTCTTTACCTTTTTTTAACTTTCGGCAATATTTTCCGGCGAGAAAATTAAAAATTATTAAAAAATATTTAAAAATTAATTTAAAAAATTATGAAATTATTTCTAAAACTATAAAAATTCATTTAAAATATCTTAGAATTAATTTGAAATGGAGGAATTCTTTTTAAAATTTAATTTTTATTTAAAAAGTTTAAAATAATTAATAATTTTCAGGTTTTGTAAATTAGTTTAATTAGTCTTTGGGTTTCCTAAATACGGCTTTTACTCAAGGATTTTCTCTTCGAACTAAATAATAATAAAGACCTATTTAAAAGTTTAGAACATAAATGTGAGGTCTCCGGTTTCCAAAACATAGAATACAACTTAATTATTAATGTGTTGAATAATTTGTTTTAATTTCGTTATACGTATCAAATTTTAAATAGATAGTGGGCTAATTTCTTATATAAGTTTGAGCTACAAATAAAAAATAAAAAATAATTTTTATAAAAGTAAAATTATATTATTTAAATTATATAATTGTTCGTTTAAATCTAATATTTTCTAGTGCATTTCAAAATTTTGTATTGAGCTTGAAGAATTACAATAGTTTCACCAATAACTTTTGAACAATTATAATGCACTGTGACAAAAACTAATCAAACATATTTACACAATCTAATAATTTCAATTAATATGATTAGTTAATTTCTAGGTTATAAAAAATTATATACTTATAAATTACTTTAAAATTGAAAATTTTAAAAATAATTCCCCCATTTCAAGTTAATATTAAGATATTTTAAATAATTTTTTATATTTTAGCAATAATTTCAGATTTTTTGTATAATATTGGAGTCCAACTTTGGTGCACCTGGACTATTTTAAACCATTAGATTTGGTCAACTTATAATCCAACCGTTAGATCAAAATAATACTCTCTCTCCTTATACTTGTTACCTGTTCTACAGGTTTCACCTAAAATTATTAACACTAAATAATTAATTGCCTATTATTAATTACAATAATATCTCCTAAATCATGATTCAATTTTATTTAATCGAAAAATGATATCAATTTTATATACATTTTTTATTTTTGAAATTCTAAAGTCAGGTACACCAATTTCTTTCCAATCATATTAAATATTAAAAAAAAAAAGACGAAGTTGGATAGTTCAAGTGGCAGAGCATCTACTACCTAGGCTTTGATCCTGGGTTCGAGTCACCGTGAGGGAGGGGAGGATTTTTTCTTTGTTCTTAGATTAGAGAAAAAAAAAAATATCTTTATTAAATATAAAAAAAATATAAATGGAATCACTACATATTTCAGAAAAAGAAAAAAGACAAAAAAAAAAAAAAAAAGTCCTAAAATCACTAAATATTTTGAAGGCATAAATAATAATAAATAAAATAAGTCCACAAAATTAGAAGACCCAAAATTAAAAAATATATATAAAAAATCCGCCCCAGTATAGAAATAAACGTGGAAAATATAATTAAAATACAAATAAATTAAAAAACGTAAATTGGAAAATAAAAAGGTGGAGAAAATATATTTAAAATACAAAAAAATAAAAATTGTAAATATTAACATGTAAACTGCAAAGCAGCTAAATCTCATCTAGGTGCACCGTGTCCCAGGTACACCCCAGAAAAGCCCATAATTTTTTTATTTTAAATATTTTCAATTATTTTTTTTATTTTCTAGCCAGAAAGTTAAATTATTTTTATATTTAAATTGGTTTTATATTTTTTTAAATAAATTGAAAATTTTAAAAGAATACCACCATTTCAAATTAATTTTAAAATACTTTAAATGAAATTTTATAGTTTTAGAAATAATTTCAGATTTTTAATTTTTTTTTAATATTTTTTTAATTTTCTCACCGGAAAATATTGCCGGAAGTTAAAAAGAGTAAAGTACAGGTTGCAATCGGTAAAAAAAAATAGGTTCTAAAGTGTCAAAACGCGAATAGTACAAGTTAATTTCTGTTATTGACCCAAACTTTTTTAATGTGTAATACAAAATGTGCTTATATCTTCTCGAATTCTACTAATATCTCATTTACTAAATATGATGAAAACTACTAAGGGTCCAGACTTGGTCCCAATCTGGGCAACTTAAAACTATTAGGGCGGTCTCATGCCCTCATACCGGTCCTTAAACATAAGAAAATACTGAAAATACTTTTATAAAGATTTAACTTTCCATTAGACAACTGGACTAAAATCTCATACAAAATACTCATATCAACTTCTGGCTCACATATATATAACCTCAAAATAACATTATAAAACTTTATTAACTAAAACAACTCGAGTGCATTTCACATAATAAGTCCAAATAATAAAATAAATCAATTCAAGTTAACTTCACATAATAGGCATAATAATAAACTCAAACTACTTATCCCACAATAGACACCAATTTCACATAATAGGCAAAATAAAATAAAATAAAATAAACAAACTATTTATCACACAATAGACACCAATTTCACATAATAGGCACAATAATAAAACTTAAACTTTACTTATAACATAATAGGCACAATAGTTATTCTATGTATTTACCTCAAGTCCATAATCTTACAATATTTTACAACCCTTGATGCGTTATAGGCTCCTTCATAATCTAAATCGTATAGAGTTGAATGAGTATAACATAAAATTAACAATTATATGGGATTCAATTCTCCTGAGTCACAACACTTCAATGATACATAGAATAACTATTGAATTTCCTAATTCTGAAACTTCATATTAACCATTATCTCCTTAATTACCTAACTGATTTTTATGACTACTAACGACATAAACGTGAAACTAATATCAAGAATAAAATATTGGGATTTTCTATAATACACATAGTGTATTAATACATCTGAAAAATTAAAGCTTTATATTTAACTTCATTTAATTACAGCCGTTAGATTAAAAGTTAAAAGGTAACCAGTTAATGCTTAAATAGGTCAACATATTTAAATGAGTTAACACACAAACTGTTTCACGTCTGAGTTTTACTGAAGGACACGTTCACCACCATACCATTCTTCACTATTTCATATTTTTACTAAATGATGTTATACATGGAAATGTGTGCGCAGTAAATTTTTTGTTGGAAGACTAATTAAGCTATGCTTGCAAATATAATTTCGAGAACATTATTATTTTAGATTTCAATTTATGTAATTTTTAGATTATAAATATAATTTTTTAATGTCTTTCGTTTAAGTATTTTTCAAGATTTTCAATCTTTTGTATGTTGTTCATGTAAAATAAAATTTTCACTACTTTATACATAATATTATAGAATTATTTTAAGTTATTTTTATATTTTAAATATAAATTCAATTAAGTCAAAAATAAAATTAGAATGAACATGATATAATTGTAAATTACGAAAGATTGACATTAAATTGTATATTCTTAAAAAAAATAGATAGTGAACTGAGCAGGTGATAGAATTAAATTTTTTATAGGCCATAATTTAATCAAATTTCTCTTTTTTAAATATTGGGTTAGAAATGCAAAAGTCTTAAAAGGTCTTCGAATAAAATTATGAGTAGTTCTTTTTAAGTTGCACAGATCTTAGACCTGTACAATTCGGGTCATGGACAGTTTGCATCAAAAGGTCTTAGTGTGCATAGTGAAAGATATTACTTGATGATGATGAAAATGTATTAGTCTTTATGTTGCAAGGTATTACTTGTTCTGAATAAATGTATTACCTAATCTTTAGAACAAGTAATACCTTTCGGTATAAATAATGATACATTTTTATGCATCTTCTATTTATGCCGAATTGAATGGATCCACATGAGAATTACTGTAAAATTATAAGTTTAGTGGTTTATCTGTCAAAGCCGTATAGTTTGTATGTGTTGGTGCCAAGAAAAAAAGTTTAGTGGTTCATATGCAAAAATGCTAATAGTTTGATGGGATTGTAATTAATCCTTAAAAGAATTATGATAAACAGTGTGGGGTTGGAGGCCAATGGAAGATTCTAGTGTTCTTTCCTTGGACAGTTACGATACAATTTGTTAAAAAATCGTGATTTTCGGTGGGGAAGATACTCAGAGTATATTATTATATTTTGGGTTAATTTCATAAACTTTATGAAGTCAGTTATTATTTACAACATGACTTTTTAAGATTTTGAATCACCAATTATATACATGTGTATGTACGGATTCTTTTAACCTCTAAATTTAGGATGTGTTTGGATTGAGGGATTTGAAATAGACGGAGTTTTAAACAGATTTCAAATCCACTCAAGTTAGAAGGGATTTGAAATACACTCAAATTCTTAAAAAAAAAAAGCACAAAATGAAATTCTTTTAGAAATCCATGGTAATCCAAACAACAATGATAGATTTGAGAGTAAGAATCGCGAATTCATCCATCCAAATGCAACTTAAATGAATATAATTTTTTTATAGTAAAACCTAATCATTAAACGTTATCATTTTTTTCTAATTAGGAGTTGAATAAATATCGTACCATTACACGTTTGCAGTTAGAATAGCCAAAATCCTAATTCGTCGCTCCATGTCGGCAATTGGAGGAGAAAATGCACTCAGGTGTATTAATTAAAAAATTATAAAAATGGTATAATTTTATGTTATATTTGAAAAACTATACTACAAATGATAATTGATCAAAAAAATCGTGAATTCTTACATAATTAACCCTTGTATTATTAATTCATATATACTTTAAACTTTATGCATTATGAATTTTTTTGTTTTCAGAGTATTAAAGTTTGGGGTAATTTTTTTAGTTATCTGAAAGAAATATTTTAATTGAAAAGAGGGACTAAAAGAAATATCTAAAATGTGATTTTCTCGTGGAAAACAAAAAAAAATAATGAAAACATATTCTATGTGATTTTTTAATGGAAAACGAAAAAATTAAAAGATAAAGTTTGGCAATACTATAAATCCATATAAGCTCGAAAAGGTCTACCAAATAAAAAAAGAAAAAAAAGGAAAAAATAATAAGAGTGACCTATATAGCAAGTTAAATGTAACATGTAAGTTACCTATGATACCAGGAAAAATTATAGGTGTATTAATACACCAGGGGTATTATAGAATACCCTAAAATATTACCTCCTTTTTTCTAGTTGTCATTCTAGCTTATTTGTTTTGTTCGTAAATAGTTGTCATTTTAGTTTTTTTACCACTTTTTTTACAATATAACCCTATAGTTATGGAAAGTATTACCAATATATAGAAATGATTAAAAAATCCAGAGATTTAAGGATTTTTTTGTTTTTTTTTTTTTTTTTTTGGAGGGTGAAAACCAACTACATAAATCAAGAGCGACATAGATCGTCCGCTACAAAATGTTCAAGAGAAACAGGTAAATCCCCGATCACAAAACCTGGGCACTCTAAAGAAAAAGCGAAAAGAGCTAGATGGTGGACTGCAAAACGTTTAAGGAAATTAGTTGAAGGTTGATTGTTAACTTCTTAAATCCCTTAATTTTTATACAAAAAATTAGAGTAACAACTAAAAAGAACGAAGATAGTATTTTGTTACCAACTAAAGTAACCAATTTAGTTAGTTTCCGTCTATGCATATATATATATATAAGTAAACTAAACTATAATCAATTGATACATATGCACGCATTATAGCAACCTAATCCAATTTCTACATTCTGATTATAGAAATTCCCAATTCCTAAATTTCAGTACGTGAAATTATATGTTTCAATTCTATCTCATCTTACCCAACACAACATGTACATTTATTGATTCTCAAAATCTAATTCTACACGTTATTTAGAAAACTTCACTAAGACGAGATAATTTATTAAGACTATTAAAATTAAGGTTTTTTATCACTATAAAATATAGTTACAAAAGGATGAGTGGTCACAAAAATATTTTTAGTAACTACATATCTAAATATAGTTACCATAGGATAGCTACTTACGGTAAGATGCAAAATGTTTTTTTACAACTACTTTGTAGCTACTAATGTATTTGTAACTATTTTTTGCAATTATTTTGTAGTTACTAATGTATTTGTAACTACAAGTAGTTACAAAAGAGCTTGTCACATTGTAGCAAATTTGTTTAAAATAGTATAAAATATTTTATGTAACTACTAATAGTTACAAAATAAATTATTTTTAGTAACCACTTTTATAGTTGTAAAAAGAGTAGCGACAAATATATTTTTTTTTGTTTTTTGTGTAAGGCCAAATTAGTAGCTCATGTTTCATCATTAAAATCACATCCGATTGAATAACGTCCACAAAATTACTCCACTTTTCCATTGATTCCTTATACAAACAAATTTGCTTACTGCAATTCCAAGTTGTTATTGACAGATCAATTCTTTATCTAATTAAATATTCTTGACATTTATTCAACACGTCCCGACTTAACCTGTCTAGGTTGATCGGACACGGAACTTAAAAAAAAACAAATTTTGTGGAATCTTTGACTTTTTTAAAGGTAGAGATTGGAATGAAGATTTTGAGGGTGAAATTGTGAGGAAAATTTGTCATTTATGGGACTTGCAGATTAAGATAGGACAAACCAAAATGGCAAGTAGGCAGGTTAAGCTGGGACGGAGGTAGTATTTGATAATTCATCAACACACATAAATTAATTCAAGCAAATCAAGGTACATGTCTGCAGGGTACAACTATTTTTTTATTCCTTCATTATTCAACTTTTTCCCATTTATCATCAAATATACAATTTCTATGAATCACGTCATCATATTAACTTTAATTACCTGAAAGCTACATAATTATACTTTTCTTCACCCCTTGAATTCTATACTACCCAAATAATAGAACTAAATCTTGTTAGCAAATTTTGCTAACCATATTTCTAATATATACCAATCCTTACTAGACCATTTTTATTCCTTTATGATTCTTTTTATGAAAATTGTAGTGGAGGAGGTATAAGTGTACTGTTTTATACCCCTACCTGCATAACAATGTCATTTTTTTTCTTTTTTTAGGACAACAAAAGTTATCTAGTCTATATTATAAACTTTCCAAATAAAAGGAAATTTTAAAACTTTCCTAAACCATATAATCTATTTCTAGTCACCCATTGCCTCTGTCGCTCAGTTTTAGTTCCCTCTCTCATCTACTCAAGTAGTCCAAGTATTAGGAAAAAAGTTAAAAGAGGTTATGAACTTGAATTAAAGCTATCAAGAAAAAGCTAAGGCTCAAAATGGCTAACTAATTATTGTTGGTAAGGAAAATTTGGTTAAAGTAGGCTAAAATATTTTTCAAATGACGTCTAAGATCATTTTCCAAGCTAATATAAACAAGACAAAACAAGAAAAGCACAAGACAAGTTCTAGAGAAACACTATGACATGATCAATGAAACACACACAAGAAAAAACAAATATTACTCCACAAATTGGAGTTCAAATACGGCTAAAAATCTCACTGCTTTTTTATCATTGCCTAAAGAAACTAACTTTAATTGCATATCCCATTGTCCATCTATGTCCTACCATGTGTATATTTCATTTTTTATTTAAAAATCGACTTATCACGAGCTCATCACCATGGTCCTTTTATTACGCCCGCGGAGTTACTAGCTTCACGCCTCTTTTGGCTCTCGAATCCTAATAAAATTAAACGTGCAAAGCAAGAAAATAAACCTAAAGATGCAATCTATATGAAACAATGCAATAAATAAATTACTAACCATTAGAGGCCTAAATTTTAAATAATTAAAAATTTAATAACTTAAACTATTTTTACTACAGGCTGGATAATTAATAATCAAAAGAAATACTAAAAATTAAAAAGCAAATAAAACAAGGAAAAAGAACAAGAAGAAAAATAAAAGTATCCCACGAGTGTACGACTTCATCCCCCTCTCCCAAACTTATTTTGTGAACAAGTTTGTGGGTACAACTAGTACATTGTGGGTGGACTTACAAAGCGGAAAAAAAAAATACAGCTATGCTGAGGAGGGGGCTGATAATGCCAATGCTCCTGAGATACGTGTCAGGCCTCGAACTCTTCCATGATCTCCATCTAAGATCACAGCTCCTGACAAATCTCGGCCCACTACCCTCTGAGCCTGCTGAGGTGGGCGCCAGTGGAAATCTCAAATATTCATCCAACAACATCGCTTAATCTAAAATCAAGCTTTCGAGCCTTTAGATTAATGTTATTCAAGTTAAAGTCCAGAACTAGATAAGATTAAAGAAAATTCCGAGTTTGAAGGCGTCAAATCATTGAAGAGGAGTGTTAGAGGAGAAATAGAAATTATAATCAAGAAAAATCATATTTGATTCAATATGTTCTATTTCTATAATTATTTTTGTTTGTTTTATTGCAAACAAGAAATTTGTAGTTACAGATTGTATTTCACCATAATTGTATTTTGCCATCAACGTATATTGGCTTGAAATTCCCAATTCCTTACTTTTGAAGAACTCACATGAGGTTCAATACATATATCTACATTTTGTTGAAAAATACATTTGTAGTAAAATATCATTTTAAGAAAAATACATTTCATTGCAAAAGATATTCGTGGAAAACTGTAACTATAAAATAATTTTAGTTTTTATTTTCTAATTATTGTTATAATCTTCTGACATATTTTCCCTTCTTACATATGTGTCACGATGCCAACTTACCACAAACAATATATATTGTAAAAGTTGTGAAGCGCTAGTTGGACGATAAATATAAGTTTAGCGACTAGTCAGGTCTAGGTGGGGCTAAGAGAGGCATAAACTATTGAAATTTCATCTCTGAAAACTTAAGTGTTGGTTTGACTTCATTTAAGTTTTAAGTGGTGGTATACTTGATTTAGTGAGAATTAAGATGTGGATTCAAAATTCGTATTTTGTTTTATCAAAATCTCTTGTATTAACCTTCTCAAAATCAAATTGAGATGAGTGAGAAACTAATGCACAAAATTAATTACTTAAAATGTGAAAAGGGAGTGGATGAGTATCAAGCCCACGTTATCAAAAAAGTAAAAAGGATGCACATATTTGAGTAAATATGGTGAAGTGTGACTACAACTCATAGAGGGTTTAGTAAACTTAGATGAAAAATGTGCTCTAGTGGACTAACCTAGGATTTTGGACTAGTTGGTTTAGTGTGGTGCACGAAGTGTTACGACTCTTTCCAAGAACACTTTGTTTAATTATATTTACTGATTCTTTGTGTTCCATTATGATATGTAATGCCCGAATTAATATAAAGTAACAGTCGTATATCAAAAGTCACATTCACTATGGGAGGATCATGAAAAGGTAAGAGACACTTGACAATTACTCTTTTATTACTTATGATCATTATGTTGCATTTAGTATCGCATTACTTGGAAATGCCTATAAATAGGATATGCATTTGCATTATGCAGAAGATAGGGAAGAAAGAGAAAGAGATACGAGAGATAAATGCATAGAGCCATAACCATGAAATTATATGTGCACGGTCTGGGGTACTACACCGTTGGCTAGAATTTAGAATTCAGAGTACTATTATTCTAAGCTCACAAAGTCGGCGTGTCTTGAAGGAAATTCATCGTGTTCTGCTAGCACCGTGTGCGGGGTAATTTTATCTTGAGGAAAAAGTGTGCCACTCACCTCGACTCGATGACTCATCCTCCATTTTCCTATAATGAGGAAGATTTTGTAAGTGTCATACAAAGATGGTGAATAATATGTTTTAGCACCTTGGTTCATTGTAGTTCAGGTCTCTGTTATGAATGGTTTGAGAATGCCACCACAAGTGCTCGAGAAACTTTTGTTGGAATTTTAGAATGTGAATGGAAAAGTGTCTATTAGACGAAAAGGTGTCCTAAAAAGTTGTGTATGTTCAAGTGGAATGGATAGGAATAAAAGGATGTGGGCGTTCAGAAAATGATGCAATCTAACCATAAGATCATGACCTTTAGTCAAAGAGGTACGATCAACGGTTATGATTGATCAAGTTGAAAGGGTGCACCCTTTCAAGAAATGACTACTAGAAGTCTATAAATAGGCCACAACATTTGCATCTTCAATCACCAATTGCAACCACAACTTCACTATAGTCTGCATTTATCATCTTTGAGCCTCGAGTCTTTTGAGTCTTTAAGAAAGTCCTGAGTATCAAGCAGTTCGCTAAAAACTTTAGTTTCGTTGTGCTGCGATCCTGATGTTAAAAATCATTGTATCTAGGGGGCAATTGTCGTAGACTTTGGGCACTTGTATATGGGGAAATATCGTCTTACAGATAGCGAGTCAACCTTTAAATACACCATCATTGTTAATTATTCCCAACAATTGTAAGTTGATATTTTGTGTATTTGAAAATAGCTACCAAAGATCATGAAACTTATTATGTAATATATTAATGGCTACGGTACCAACCAGGAAAATGGATTTAAATTAATATGTCGGGTTTACAAATTAAATGGCATTTGTAAAATTGTGCAGGTGATGAACAAATTCACAGTTCACATGTTTGTTTTCAAGTAAAACTTGCTAATCATTTTCCCAATGCAAGGAAAATAGAATATGTATAAGGCTGGTGGGATTCTGGCTATAGAAAGTGCTGGGCTACGAAATGCTTCATCAATGAAAGTAGCGGCGACAACAAACTGGGAACACGACATTGTCCGCTCAACTATAGTGTCGACGATGATCTAATGAGACGAAAATGACGACTTCGAATCTAATGTGGCCAGCGAAAGAAATGATGTATTTGATGGTAACCGTAGCTACAGGAGAACCATCGATTGGGGAGCGACGATCATTCGCTACAAAAGAATCGCCAGTTTTATGGCCGAAATTTGCTGCGATGTTAACCGTTGGAAATATCCTTTAGGAAAATAAATGGTTGTTGGACTAAGATGGATCACCATGATTACCGATAGCGGTCTGATTGCAAATTGAGAGACACTCCTGCAATATCTCATCACAATCGAGATACTGATGGTGATAGCAACTGAGGTTCAGCGCACCTGCACGTGAACCGGCATATGGTCGTAGGGTGATGGTGGAGAAATAAGACATATCTTTGTGCTAAACATCGTCTCTGGCATATGGCGGATCTCCACTGTAAGAGGGTGAAAAGTCACGTAGAAATGGTGGATCGTGGTTCCTTTCAATGATCATTGCGGCTTCTGGCAAGACATCCAATTGGGCAAACATGACTATGTTGGGAGTGGCCCCAATAAATTAACTATTAGTGTGGGTTATATTGTTACTGACCTTCAAGCCTAATTTTTATTTTTTTTAATCAAAGATAAAGAATTTTAGTAATACACCAAAGATAGTAAATGCCTATATTACCCCTCATCAGTTACTTTTAATGAAGACACACTTATTTATGTTTTCTTCAACACTCCCCCTTGTGTCAAATCAAAGAGAAATTGGTGCATAACTTGTTGCCTCGTTAAAAACCTTGCCAAGTAGCAAAACCCAGTGGCAAAAAATAAACCTTGATCAAAGGAAAAAAGAGTGCAACGCACCTATGGTGAGACTCCCCCTGAAGTCTACAGACCTCCCTAGATACGTACATCTATCAGGAGAGTTTTATAAATTTCCACATCTGTGATTTCACATAAAACACGAGGAAATATGTGGTTGCTGGTTGTAGAAAACTTTGTGATATATGCTTCGTATGATTATCTCAGATGTAGCCTAGTTCCATCTTTTTGTTGCAAATTGAATTGTCTTCACAAATTCGGGTAGATCTTCTATGTTAGGACTCAAGTCACAAGCCTCGTCTATTTATATTATGATGATCTTTAATCACATACATTCGCAAATTGGTACATGTAGGATAATGATCTTTTAAGTTGATGAGGTAAGTTGAGAAGTCGTGTAATATATCATCAGTTAAGTAATGACTTTTACATTGGCCAATGAGATAACCATCATTAATCAAACTAATTAAGGTAGAATTTGGTATTTCTAAGTAGGGGGTAGCTTCAACATTTTCTTTAGGAGTTACATTTTCATTTGTAATCCTTATTGTCTCAATGTACAAGAGCATTTGACATTTTCTTTAGAGGTTACAATTTCAATTGTAATCTCTCTGTCTCTAATAAGGGAAGAACAAATCCATGTCAATAGTTTCTTTAGATGTCAAAATACTTTTTGATATCATCGCACTAATATTGTGTTGTCCAGAGTAAGATATAACTAACAAGTTCATTGAGAAAGTAATATTTTAGTTGAGTGCATTGAGCTTTGTACAACAATACACACATTTCAATTAAGTAGGGGATTTCATCTCTCAATAATTCTTTTGTCATTTCCTTTAGACTCAAATAGATCTTTCCTTATGTCCACACTTCAACCAATCATAGGAGTCCTTTCAAATACATCAATTTTCAAGGTATTGGCTAGACTTCTTAGGACTCAATTTTCAAGGTATTGGCTAGACTTCTTGGGACTCAACCAACCGAACTTCACTTCCCCATATATTCATAAAGTTAAAAATTGAGATGCGAAAATACTACAACATCTCCAAGATAAGATCCACCTAAAGTTTTTAACTGTTCAAATGATTAGTCATTTCTTTCAATGTTCTTGGAGCAACAAAAATGACGATTTCTTTTTTAAGATTTTTTATAATGATGAATAATTCATATTGTATGAATATCGCACACACATGCGCGCGCGCGCACACACACACACACATATGTACATATATATTATGAGCATTATCATTGTGTAAAGATGAACGAAATATTCATATCTAAGATAAATGAATATAAATATTTCACAACTTTTTTTAATATTTTTTACTGGTATTTTCTTTTATTAACAAACATATATTTTTTTCTATCACTTATTATATGTTGATTATAACATTTCACTATATTATAACAATATAAATACATCAACTCTTATTATATATTTATTATGTGCATCATACGGGGGATGATACTAGTAATAATGATAATAAGTAAATTATTTTAGGAAAATAGTAAACTTAAATAAGAAAAGAAGAGAAGAGAGACGCGTTAATATTAGGGTTCTTTTATTCATCAAATAACCCCTTTATATAGGGTGTCAAATTCAGATTTTCATAAATACACCAAAAATAGTAATGTCTACATTGCCCCTCATCAGTTACTTTTGACGAAGACACACTAATTGTATGTTCCTTCAACATAAATAAAACTTAGGCAAAAACTTGGATGCATATGATGCACAATAGTGCTTAATGTACATCCGGGTCCAAAATAGCGCGCGGGTCGCGCGTGACTTGCATCATTTTTTTTTTTTTTTTTTTTGTTCTTACAGTAGACTTATTGTGTTCTTGTAGTATAGTAATTTTGTGTTTAGAGTAGACTTATTATTCTTACAGTAGATTTATCGTGTTCTTGCAGTATAATTATTTTGTGTTTAGAGTAGACTTATTTTGTTCTTACAGTAGACTTATTTTGTTCTTGCAGTAGATTTTTTTTTAAGAAAAAGGGCGCGACCCGAGCGTGGACCTGGTCCGCGGACGCAATTTTTCTATAAACCATATTTCAACGATTTTTTGGAGTCCATGTGTTGAATTGTAGTGATGTACAATAAGCCTATTGTACATCACATGCACACAAGTGTTACTCTAAAACTTAACATAAATTGGATTAAGTTGGGCCGGTGGATAGAGTTATCCTAAAACAGTATAGGGCCCAACTAATTTCATTAAGTGTGCGTACTTACTCCCAGTAAGTTTGAAATGAACAGGTTGATTAGTTTTGGGGCTTGTGGATAATGCCTCAACAAATATAAATTGTCAAATGATGATTAGAAGTCGAAATGTAATTTTTTATTAAGACGTTATTTTGTTCCATATATTGTTACTATAATTTCAGGTCTAATCAAATTATCTATTTAATTTTTAGACTTGATCAAATTGGTATCAAAGATTAGTGAGACATATCCTAGAGTATGTAGAAGTTTAAAAAACTTCAAATGAAGAAAGTCAATTGGAAAAATTAGGCTTCATTCAAGTTTGAGGGCCTAAATAAAATTTGGAACTCATATTATTAGACCTTTATAAAGTAAGACGCGAATCTGTTAGGACACAAATAGACACCCAATTTAGTTGGATGGTGGGAAGTATCGCATAAATAAAGACCAAGTAGGTCCAAAGAGTTGGAATTTCGGTAAGACTTTATTTTAGGAGAAAATTTTGGTTGAGATGAAAAACCAAAATCTCACATCGGTTAGACAAATAAATGGTCGTGCGTTTATGCTAAATATTCTCCATTTCTACGATGCTATTTGGGGCAAGCCCAAAACTAATATAGTATGGGTTCGGAGAGGCCCAAATAGGATGAATATCCTACTTGATTAAATAGATGTCAACATAAGCTCAAAGTGTCCAAAAGTGGTGTTGTTTTTTAAGAAGACATATAAGCCCAACTAGATGGATGCAAGTCCATTGGGTTAAATGGTGGACATAAATTGAACTAGATTGAAAGTTTTGCGCTCAACTAAAATGGATACAAGTCGATGAGCTAAATCATTAGTAGCTGAAGAAACAACTACATAGTTTCCAGACTAAAGATAAGTAATTTAGTTATGGATTAATTACTTAAAATATGGCCTAGACTCCCCAATATGGGAGTTAAGTTTCTGTATAAATATGAAAAGACGAAGTCTTTTTCGCAAGTGTTTAATTATGGGGGATAAGGTCTTCCCACATAAGTGTTCAATTGTGGGGGCGTTAAGCTAAGGAAAAATGTACCTAAAGCTAGAAATGAAGGCCATATGGCAGCTGACCTCCAATAGAATAATACGGATATGTGAAAGAAAATGTTAATGGAAGATCAACTACGTTGCATATCTAGGGGAATGATTTCAAAAATCCACACTAAAGAACCTTCATTGCGGTAACTCAATCATGATGAGTGGAGATCACATGAACTTGGTTTAATGAGACATCTAAGTTATGAAGGATTCATATGTGCACTTGGAACTTGAATGTGTTCAGTCTAGAACTTGGAACTCACTCAACTTATTCCCAGAGACAACTAAGTGCTATCCTGATGATGTTTGGTGAGGATAAATGACACTTTTAATGACTCTTATACCATATATGGTGGGGTATTTCGTCTACTCTAGGATTAAATCCTAAGAGAAGGTCACTTATATAAGTGAGAAATGTGACCGCTTCAAGTTAAATAGTTATGAATCCAAGATATGGCCCATGGCCAAAACTCACACAACGTGAGGATCGAAAGATATCAGAGATGTCATTGTGTGAATGTTATTGTCTTGGTTTACTCATTAGCCGCCAGTTCAAGATATCGTATTCATTAAGCAGCGAGTAAATCCAATAGCATCTCACTAGGGAAAATTCAAAGTCGCAAGCTACCTATCTCGAAACAATGGCAGTTCGTTGGGACTTTTCTTGTGTGTCTGTATAGAGTACATGCATTAATTATCATTCATGTGAAGGTTGGTTACAAATTGGCTTTGGAAGGTTGGTGTTGACCAATTTTCTAGCAATTCTAACTTGGAATTCCTTGTTGACAACTTCTTCCATTCATGTGGGGGATTGTTGGGATTTTGGAGTGTGGATGCAAAAGTACCTACTAGACGAAAAGGTGTCCTAAAAAGTGGAATAGGTATGAACGGAAGGACGTGAACCTTCGAAAATGATGCAATCTGACCATAATATCATGACCTTTAGCCAAAGAGGTACGATCTAACGGTTGTGATTGATCAAGTTGAAAATTTGCAATTGTTCACGAAATGACGCCTACAAGTCTATAAAAAGGCCACAACATTTTCATCTCCAATCACCGAGTACAACGACAACTTCACTACAGTCTGCATTTATTATCTTAAGTCTCGAGTCTTTTAAGTCTTCAAAATAGTCTTGAGGATCGAGTAGTTCGTCGAAAACTTTAGTTTTGTCGTGCTGCAATCTGAAAGTTAAAAGTCATTGTATCTTGGGGATGACTACCGTAGACCGTAAGCACTTGTATACGGGGCGATATCATCTTACAGACAACGAATCAAACTCGTGTCTCGACTTTACTACTCCCGTCATTTTAAATACGCTATAATTGTTCATTTTTCCCAACAACTTTTGTAGCATCCATCACTTGATGTTTCTGGAGGAATCGTGAAAGTGTCTTCTGCTGTGTCTCTACGCCTAGAAGACACCTATTCGAAATATTTTTGTGATATTAAATAAAATATCATCGTATGTTTGTAACATGTATTATTATAGTTGCAGGATTGGTTTTAACTCCGTTTGTCTTTATTGTATTAGTTGTTGTGATATTAGTACACATGAAAATTTCAAACACAGACGTGGTTAGATAAGGATGAATCGAAAAAACAAAATAGACGGCCAATAAGAGAGACATGATGGAGGTAGTCAGAGACTTTAGCAACAGAGTTCACAAGTGTATTTAGCCATTATTTTGCTACAAATATAGTATGTCATGAACGTAAATTGCCAAGAAATTCCCAATTCCTAACTTTTGAAGAATTGATCACATGAGGTTCAAATTTCTATTTATTTTCTTCTGCTTCATTTTATATATGTACATTTCGTGGTAAAATATATTCTTAGAAAAATACAATTCCGCGCAAAATGCATTTTGTGGGAAAATTCAGTGTTGTCTAGGTATATTTCATAGCAAAATACACTAGAGACAAACTACATTTCGTAGCAAAATACATTCATGACAAGTTAGAATCGTGTCACATGTGTTAAAAAGTCAAAAAAGTTACAAGTATATTAAGAAAGGTTAAAATTATAGTAAAATATCGTGCCACATGTCTTCTAGAGTTGGGTTAAGGTACAAATTTGTTAGGAATCGATTGTAGCTCAATTGGTTAAGCATCTTGTTCAAACCAATGGTCAGTGATTAAATTCCATCGATCGACCCTACCAGGATTTGTACTAAAAAGATACAAATCAAGTACAAATTTGTCCATAAACTTATATTTTAGGTTTAAACTGAATTTAAATATTTTTATATTTAAATAAGGGTTTATTTCAAAATGCAATATGACCCATAGCGGTTTTTTTCACTTACAACCCGAAGAAAAGAACTTCTCCAATTGCAACCAAAATTAATTGTGTTTTACCAATTGTAACAACATTTATTTTCTGGCAATTTTTTTACGGTAAGTAACATAGTACTTTACTTAAATTCTCCTTACATCAATTTAAATGGCAAAAACTAGACTACCATGCCCCTCACCCTAACCCAGCTCACCTCACATCTCCTTCTTCACTAACCCACAGGCCATTGAAGCCCTCCACTCGATCCCACCCCCTCATTCCCCAATTTAGCTTCAATTAGGTCAACCTCAAATTCGCCCCCCTTTTCTGATCCATAGGGAACTTTATATGGATCTTCACAATGACAGTGAAATGGGAAAATTGAACCCCAAGTGCAAAAAACCATTAATGGCAAATGCAGGTTTGTTTCCAAAATCTGCGGTATTGAAACTTCTACTAGCTGGCTGATGATGATAGTAAATAAAAAAATTACTTAATAATTTTTACTATAGTTTTTTTACGAAGCATTTGAAATAATCTCTACGTTTCTCCACATATATGCAGGTTTTATTCAAATAATTGAGATATTAATTTTGATAATTGTATGATTTTAACAATTTTTAGGTCTTTTATATTTCAATATTCAAGAAATAATAATATGTTCTCGACAATTTTAATTTTTAAGATTTTATTATTTATTGTTTTTTATCTTTATTTAATTGAATATTACAGTTTATTTAAAATATTTTGATCTATTTAATAATATAATAATTGGTTTTCATAACTGGAATATTTCTAAACAGTTTATAATTTTTTTTATCTTTTTGTTCTTACTATTAATTTTGTAATAAAATTAATATTGTTCTCCATATTCATTTTCACATAAATATCTATATTTTGTTATATATGTTTCTAATTTGTTTTGATAAGTTTCATATTTTTTCATAAGTTAAAGTTCTTTTTTCCTTTTTTTTTTAGGTAAATTTATATTTTATTCGGTTATTTTAAATTACATAACATATTTTCCCCTAAAACTAATGTGTGAAGTTACAATAATGTCCTTGGGAGTAGAGCATGCCTCTCCCGTGTTTCTGAAGAAAAATTGATAAAAAAAATTAAGTTGCAATCGATAAAACATGATTAATTTGGGTTGGAATTGAAAAAGTTTTTTTCTTCGGGTTGTAAGAGGAAAAAATCAATACAGGTGGTGTTGCATTTTGAAATAAACCCTAATATAAGTACTTGAACTTTTTAAGTAGGCCAAATAAGAAAATCTTAAATTTGAGATAAATATAACTCTCTTAAATATTAAAATAATAAAATACATTTAAAAATATTTAATAAATATAAAATAACCAAAGTAAACAAAAATTAAATATTGGAAATGAAGAAAAAAATGAAAATCAACCTTTAATTTTTTGCTGAATTTTGGTTTTATTTTAATTTTTTAAAACCGAGAGCTCCTAATACCTTTTCTCTTTTGTGGGTTTCCTCCAATTAACTTTTTTCTTTTTCTTTTCTCTCTTTTTTATCTTTTGCCTTCAACATTTAAAGGTCTTGTAATTTTTTCGTCTCAACTCAATTTTTCATAAGATTTATATCAAATTATTCCTCTTTTGACGATCTTCGATATAACATTCATAATGCATATTCTAAAAATGATTTTTTTTTGTTCGGATTAAAATTTTTAGAAGATTAAAGTTATTTACTTTAATTTTACTTTTTTTCTCTTAAGAATTTTGGATAGTTTAAATTATTCGGTTTAAAAAAATTCCTAAAAAATACAAATTTGTTTGGTTTACACTTTACAATAGAAAAAAGCTTAGATATATTTAATAAAGTGATTTGTTGATTGAATTAGTTTGCTTGTTATTTTTTCCTATTTTGTGAAAAGAAAAATTAAGTTACCTACAAAAATAATAAGTCAATTATTTTTTATTTAAATATGACATAATAATACTTACTACTTATAAAGTAACTAATATGTTTGTGCCTTCTTATACTAATATTATATGATTTAATATATGTGGATTTCAAACGATAATTATTCAACATAGTTGACATTTTTTTATCATTATATGCATATGTAATTATACAACCTGTGCAATCTGAAATAATAGGAAGAGAAGTGAATTAAATTTTAAGTTTATATCAAAATTTTAGCATCTATCAGATCATGCATTTAAATAATTGAATTAAAATTTTTTATGAAAATATAATTGATAGTTTCTATTTTTATAATGAAATATATTAAAAGTAAAAATATAAAATATTATATATTCAAAATTTATGAAAATTTAACTGCTAGTTTCAATTTGTGATAATGAAATATATTAACTCTAAAAAAATATGTAAGGAGGAAGAAAGATAATTCGACAAAAAAATATCAACTTTCGATTTTATATTTTCAAATAATATTTTCTGATTATTATTATTATTATTACTACTACTACTACTCCATCTAGTTATTTAATAGAATTTCCCTTGGAGTTTGGGCTAAAACTATAAGGCCGACCAATTATATTCGTCTGGCTACACTTTTGAGTTCTGAAGATATTTGTTCCTCAAGAAAGAACCCACCTTCTTCAAAATTAGCGAAAACAATCGACAGTTCATAGGAAAATTTCTCGTTGATTATAATCTCTGTAAGTTGTTTTCTTTTTCTCGATTCTCCAGTTCTTGTTGTGTGGGTTTAATCCCTTAACACCGCGCAATGTCCATGGGAAGCTAGGGTTTTGTGGTTCTGTGCTGGAATTTGATTCTGTTTTTCTTTTTCTTGTTTTGTCTTCGTTTTGTTTTTGTGATAAATAAAACCATATTTGGTGTATACGAGTTGGTTATGCGGAATTTTTTCGACAGGTTGTGATGGCCACCGAACAAGCTAAGCCCGCTACTGACGAAGTGAAAGTCGATCTGTTTGAAGATGATGATGAGTTTGAAGAGTTCGCAATTGATAAAGGTTGATAAGTACTTGCCTAAAATTTACATACTGTCTTTGTTGGATTTTAATTTCAATCAAGTTCCATCGATTAACTTTTTGGACAAGAAAGGAATTCGTGTGATTTGTGCCTTTGTTTATTTAGTTTTAGCTCGGCATCATTATGCACACTTCTCCATTACTTTCTAAACTTAAAAAAAATATATATATATTCTGATGTTGTGTGTTATTTTTGTTTGTATTTTTTGTTACATTTCTGAATTCTGAATGTGTATAGAACAGTTTGTATTCCGTCTAGAGCTGTGTGTGTGTTTTGGTACTCATAGACTTGATGTTGTTAATATTCATGAGCAAATAATGTTGGGGCCATGCCGTAGCTAAGGGATTTCTGATTCATGTTACAATAGTAGCAGGCTAGCTATGAAAGGAATGTATGGGATCTCTGTTACAATTATGTTAATGCTGATATGATTAAGGATTACTTCGGTGAAAAGCATATCTGGTATTTTTTGCCAATGTCTCACTACAAAACCATGTAGCTTATTGGATCAGATAGATACATCGGCGGAATGAATTAAAATAATGAATTTATAATAGTCAACGATAGATTGACTTTCATTTACATTGTACCTCTTAGTTTAAGAGTTTTTTAAGTTCAACATGTAGCTGTCTTTGGATTGGAAAGTTTATCAAGTTACCTTTCTTTTATCTTTCAACTTCTGAATTAGGAACTAATGTAGTTTATCTGCAAAACTATGCTTGGCTGAGGTGATCTGTTTGCACATATGTGATTTTTGTAGTTGTGAATGAGAAGAGAAATTTGCATAATTGCATTGCTTTTTGGTTATAGTGTTGTCAATTTGAAAATGTTTTTCCTTATAGCATAGCAATTAAAATTCACGTAATGATAGTTCATTGATGGTGAAGTCAGTTGAGTCTATGCTTCACCAAGAACTGTTATGACAATAAAATGGGCAAAATTTTGAGCTTCTTGGTCTATGTTGGAATTTTGTTCTCTGATTTCTCACTCACTAACTGTTTCTTTTTTTTTTTTTTTTTCGGTCTACCATGCATTCCATGTTGTTTTCTAAGATTTTTTTTCTAATTTGAGTAGAGTGGGACGAGAAGGAGGAAGGTAAGGATGTAACTCAGCAGTGGGAAGATGACTGGGATGATGATGATGTCAATGATGATTTCTCCTTGCAGCTCAAGAAGGAGCTGGAGACCAATGCCGAGAATAAATAAGGCCGAATCTATGATTTGTTTGATGTATGTGTTGACATTATACCTCTGATACAGAACTTCTTGATACTATCTCATGACACTTTATTGTTGCTGAATCAGTGTCTCGTCTTTAACTTGACCTATGAGAAGACACCATCCATCTCTAATCAGCATTCACACTTCAATTTTTGTGAAGTCGTGGCCTCAGTTTTTTGTATTTGAACTTTTTGGGTGCCAAATTGTGTTATTTTTATCTTAAATGTTGACCTTATAAGTTGTCATGATTTTCAGTGGGTAATGAAACTCATGTTTGTGCAATAGTTCTTCTGGTGCCTAGTAACTGTGTTCTTCTTGCATGTGTCATATAAGTCTGTTTTGGAAATTATGACACAGTTCTCGTCTAGGTTAAGCTCAAAATCTTTTATTGACAAAGGTACGTCCCATATCTCTAGTTAAGGAGTCCTATGTCTGAAGCTGGAATTGGTTTTGTCTGAATTATCGAACTGTTAGGAAGATGTTTGAATGTGTAGAAACCCTGTGATGGCAGATTTTTGTTCTGAGCAGAATTAGTGAGACTAGCTAATTAGATAAACGACTTGTTTACTTTGGTGTATTGATTAGTTTAGGATAATGAGAGAGAAGATAGATGAATTAATTCTCTTTAAATATTGATCATTTTATCTGTCAAATGGTGATCCATGGATGAAGTTTATTTGTGTGACAAGTATGGTGATTGGTTTATAGTCAGAAATACCCCTCTCCCGAAAAATAATATCTCCAACTTTGTACTGGCGTTAGGGACTGATTGATAATTATTTTACCTTCCATCTCTTGACAAATCTCACAACAAGAAATAGCGTTAGTGAATCAAAGAAAAATAAAATCCCTCAAGATACGTTATAGCTAAGTCTAGAAGTACGGATGCCGATGAACGGGGTTGTGATATATGGTGATCAACGTAGTTTGTGCATAAATAAGTAAAATACACGTTAATACGATTTAAATTTTATGTTAGTTTATCAAAATTTGGAAATATATATATGTATTTTTATGATCCGACATATAAACAATGCTTTAGATATATTTATTATCCTTTTTTCTTGTAACACCTGATGTGTTTAAGCTTAATTTAATATTTTTCATGTTATAGTAAATATTAGGAGTGTACATACAATTTGTAAGTTATATACTGAACCAAACAAATTCTCCTGTTTGCAAAATTAGGAAACGCGAACCAAACTAGTAATCTTACGAAACCAATGATTTTTGGTTGGTTTGGTTGTTCAAAATAAATTTATTTTTATGCACACGGTCGTCATACGGTGTGACGGAAAAAAGTATTACTTTTTGTGGTAAAAGTGTCACTTTTTGTAGCAAAAGTATCACATTTATCTGTAAAAGTATCAATGTAGTAAAAGTATCACTTTTATCTGTAAAAGTATCAATATTTTCTGTAAAGGTGTATTTCGTCACACGTGTGACCGTTCACACACAAGACTCACTCTATTTTCTATTTGTATAGTTAGTTTTATTAACTAGTACTCTCTCCGTCCCGGCCTAATTTACACACTTGTTTCAACGCGTATATTAAGAAAAAATATTTTTTTGTTTTTAGTTGACTGTGGAGATTGAGGATGGAGATTTTGAGGATGTAGATTGTGAGAAAAATTTTCTTTTTAAGAATATGCAAATTATTGTAGAATAAATTAAAAAAAAAAAATGTACAAATTAGGGTGGGATCTATTGAGAAGCGAAAAGGCGGGATTGCAATAGATAGAGCGTAAGACTATATTGAAAAATAAAATGGGTTAATATAGTGGGAAGATGGGGAAACTAATTGAATATGTTACAAATCTTATCATATCATGTTCAAATAAAAATAAGCGGCTTATTATTTTTGTAGTTAACATAATTTTTCTTTTCACAAAATAGAAGAAAATAATAAGCAAACTAATTCAATCAACAAATCACTTTAGCAAGTATATCTAAGTTTTTTTTTTATATTGTAAAGTGTAAACATAACAAATTTTGTATTCTTTATGAATTTTTTTCAACCAAATACTTTAAACCATCCAAAAATTATTACGATGAAAAAGGTAAAATTAAAATAAATAATTTTAATCTTCAAAAAATTTCAACCTGTTAAAACAATTCATATTTGAAATTCTATCACATTTTAATTTTATGTAAAAGAATTTAGAAATTAAAATATATCATTTTTTTAAAAAAATCGAAATATATCACTACTATTCTAAAAAGGTAATTTACACTTAAAAATTAAAATTCTAATTGTAATATATGCATTATGGAAGTCAAATCGAAAATCGTGAAAAGAGAAATAATTTGATATATTTCTTATGAAAAATCAAGTTGAGACGAAAAAGTTAGAAGACTTTTAAATTTCGAAGGCAAAAGAAAAAAAATGATTGGAGGAGAATCCACAAAAGAAGGTGGATGTTCCCCTTCTTTAGGGGCTCTTTACGTATTTAAGAATATTTTTTAAAAAATTAAAATAAAATAAAAATTTGACAAAAAGTTGTGGAAGCGACATGTGTCTTTTCCTATTTTTATGCAACCTTCTTTTAGTAGAACAAGAAATTCTTTATGACTTAGACCTAGATATTTTAGTGAGCAAAAACCCACACATTTTATATAATATAAGAAGAAAGTAATTAGGCAAAATTGGCCTTTTAAGTTTAACCCTACTTAAATGAAGCATTTAAATAGACAAATCGTTTGTTAACCTCAAGTATGTTAAGCTGTATAGCTGTGTATGTGGTCCACTTATTCTCTCTCAAACTCTCTTCGCCTCTCTCTCTCTCTATGTTTTGCAAACTTGATCTTCTATAAATCTTGTTTGAAGAAGAAATAAGAATTATATACTCCAGATAAACAAAACTGCATGCTTCAGAAGCAGTAGCTTATTGTTGGCACATTAAGAATACCCACCAATGAAAGATCTTGCAAAATATATCCAAATGACAATATATATAACTCAACTGATAAACTGTTTCCACTCTTTCAGAGGATCACAGGCCTATGGATTGCTTCAAGTTATATTTGCATCACATAGAATTTTCAAAAACTGAAACCCTCATATATTCCAATAGATCATCAGAACCTAGCAGATCTTTGAACGGTAATAAGAAAATATAAGAAAGAATGAATTCTGATCAAGCCAAACACTCAGATCTTCAAATTCCGTGTAACATACAAAACAGATCTCTGGATAAATTTATTTCAAGGAATTTTAAATTACTAATCAAGCCAAACCTGGTTGATGCCACTTTCAATGAGACGCCCCATTGTTCTCTCTCATCGACTCTTCTTCTGAGGAACACACTTTAGAGAATTGACACCATAGATAGGCCCCTTAGATTTTTTCTTTTTTTTTTCATACGCTTCGTAGATTCTTTATATCACTATAAATCTGCTCCAATGAATTCCATTTGTTGTTTTCTTTTTCTTCATATGGAGAAACACTTTCAGAGATGGGTTACTTTCGCAGGTCCTGTGATTTCCACCATTTTTGGATTTTCCCGTATCTTCTTCTTCTCTCTAACCCCAAAATGTACCTGCTAACATCATGACATTTTATGAGTATTAATCTTTTAAAACTGAATCATCAAATTTGATTGTCGATTCTTCTTCCTCCAAAACTCCCCATTACCAAATTCAAAATCCCATCAATGGTAGATTAAGCACTCAGAATCGACTGACCGTTCAACAACAGTAGCCCGCATTTTCGCCCCGAAATTTGACCCTGGAGATATGATTCAATTCCTCCCTGCCAGTACAACGCCTTGCAACGAATTTTGGCCGCACTGATGCAATTCCCGTATTTCCAGCGAATGAGATGGAATCTCATCGGAGACAACACTTGACAATTTCATCATCTATGGAGAAGAAAGAAAGCAACATATATATAATGTACTTCATCAATTGAAATTGACGGAGTAAGACTAAGAGATCTCTCTATCCGCAAGATCTGATTTGCAGTAACTGCAATTTCAACTTTACGTTTGAGCAGTTTTTATGCGGTTACCGAAAATTTCATAATAAGAGAATGCAAAGTGTGACGATGACACGTGTAACATAACCATTTTGGCAGATTAAAAATAAAGCGAAAAAAAGTGAAAAAAATTGGTATTGAGACGCGTGTTTTTTCCGGGATTACCGCGGCTTCTACTTTAATAGTTAGTAGGATAGGTTGGTAGGTTGATATTTCTCATAAAAAAAGGGTTATGGGTTCACATGTTGTTTGACCCAACCCGGCCCACTTTTACTGCGGGTTATTCAATTTGTCCCGTTTCTGACCCGAACCATTTAAAATCAATCATAACCCTTATTTTTTGAATTCGGTTGTGTCGGATTGTTGGGGTTGTATCGGAGATTATCACGCCTAATCTCTATCGATGATGATGATGATGATGATGATGATGATGAGTTATTAGGAAGAATATGATTAATGGTCCACTAAAAATATCAATTAAAACAATAATTGTTTTATACATGTTTCTTCAATAAAGTAAAAAATTAATCCAAGTTAATCATTACTTATAGAATAAAAATGAACGATTAGTCATAGATAAATATTCAAACATATTCTCTTATTTTCGTTACAAGATAATATAAACATTAATTGAAGTTTAATATTTTTTCAATTATATAGAATTTACAATGTGTACATGTATAATATTTTAAAGTTTTGCATACGGTATTTTAAACTTATTATCTCCTACTTTATTTTATATAGAGAACTCAATTCCAATAAACCCTCATCTAATTTGTACATCTTCAGAAAGTAGTGGGAATCATACAATTCATTCAAACATCAATTTGAGCACGATGACCTGTTCAAATACAATGTCTCCTCTTAACATATAACCAATGGTATATTCTTAACTTTATTGTAACTGCTTATATCAGCATATATTGATAATTCTTGAATTTTTTAAGGAGCGAGTTATTTGTAGAATTCGAGCGAAACAAACATTAACAAGTGCGAGAGAGTGATTTAACTAAGGTAGTGTATTATGAACATATACAACTAATTCATGAGCCAGGACATACTACAACGATATAAACAATACGTAGTTTCTGATAATTATGAGAATAGAGAATTCCACCAAAGTAAACTAATATGTATAAAAAAACCTACCTCGCACGTCTTTATAGATTGTGTTCATTTGTTGTAAAAAAATTGCATGTTATTTTATTTTCGAAACTTTGGATAGGTTGCTTCATGACATAACGAAGGAGGTTCCTTTTGGTGGTAAGCGTGTTGTTTTGGGAGGAGATTTCAGACAGATTCTACCTGTGGTTCCAAAAGGAATGAGACAGGATATAATGTACGCGACTATTAATTCTTCTTATTTATGGCCGCATTTCAAGGTGTTACAAATTGACAAAGAACATGCAACTGCAAAACCTTCCTAACGATGCAGAGGGGCATGAGCTAAAAGCTTTCTCGGAATGGATAGAAAGTATTGAGGATAGCGTTATCAGTGGGCCGAATGATGGGGACATCCCGGATGACATTATGCTACGAAAGGGTGAAAATGCTATTGCAATGATTGTGAAAGGTACGTATCTAGATTTTGGGAAAGTAGGTGATGACGTCTCTTATCTACATGGTAGAGCTATACTGGCATCAACGCTCAACGTGGTTGATTCTATTAATGAGTATATGACTTCCAAAAACACTTCGGAGGGTAAGATGTACTTGAGTTCGGACACGTTGTGTAAGTCTAATGCGAATGTTGATCTTCTTAATGATCTTCACACTCCAGAGTTTTTGAATTCAATCAAATGTTCTGGAGGTGCCTAACCACAAGCTAAATCTACAAACTGGTAGGCTGGTTATGTTGTTTGGAAACATAGATCATTCACAAGGGTTGTGCAATGACACTCGGTTGGTAATTACAAAACTTGGTGATCACATGGTTGAGGCAAAAGTGATATAGGGGATAATGCTGGTGTAACGGTTCTCATCCCTCGACTGTCTGTTACTCCTTCAAACAAGAGAATGCTTTTTCGATTTCAGAGGCGACAAATTTCGTTTATCATTTCTTATGCGATGACAATAAACAAGAATCAAGGACAATCACTTAACCATGTCGATTTGTTCATGAAGAAACCTGTTTTCAGTCATGGTCAGTTGTATGTTGTCGTATCATGCATAACGAATCGAAAGAGTTTTAAGATTTTACTTTGCGATGACGAAAATCCGGAAAGAAAGACTACTACAAATGTTGTTTATAAGGAAGTTTTTCAAAATTTGTAGACGTTATGTTTGTTTGTTATATTGTATGTTAATGCATATATAGTTCATGCATATTTGTATTTTATGGGTATTTGTTAGTTCAGCATATATTACATCAATAAAAATATTGATTTTATTTGGTGATCGGAGTGTTTATTTTACCGTGTTAGTCGCACGTAATAGCGATCAAAAGCAAATCGTATCACAAAAAAGTAAATATAAGCATGTGAAATATCTTCCCGTGCATCGCAGGGGTACAATACTAGTAAATTAAAAAGAAAAGTGTACAAATTAGGGTGGGATCTATTGAGAAGCAAAAAGGCGGGATTGAAATAGATAGAGCGTAAGACTATATTGAAAAATAAAATGGGTTAATGTAGTGGGAAGATGGGGAAACTAATTGAATATGTTACAAATCTTAAAAAATGTTTAGGAACTTATAAGATAAAAAATAAGTTTCAAGAGTTTATAAGATGAAAAAAAAAAAAAATTGATATATTACATTCTATTTTTTAAATTTTAAACTCATTATCAACATTAAAAAAAAATCTAAAAAGCACTTTAATTTAAAGTAGTGTTTGCAAACTTTTATTTGAGCACTCTAATCACTTTCTAGAAGTGATTTTGAGAATCTCCAAATCCTAGATTTTGGGTGCTTTTGACTTTTTTCTCAAATAAATGAAATTGCTTTTTATTTTATTTATTCTTTTTTATTTGTATAGAATTACTTTTTCTCCAAATACTACCAAATTCTAATTTTATCATAAAATCAATTTAAATCACTTTTCTAGAAACACAATTGTTTGCAAACACCCTCTTAGCTCGTGAGAAAAGTAAAGAAAGTTCAAGCTATCACAGATGAAAATTCAATTGTGACTGGCTATAAAGTTAGCTAAGCAAAAGCAATGGGTGTCTACATATAAATAAGTACAATTAATTTCTCTATTAACAACATTTGGCACAAGTGTGAATTTTAGACTAATGTAGTTATGCGAGATGCAGGCCCACACAGACACAGTAAATATCTCCCAAAGAAAAAGAGAATTAAATGGATTAATAATGATATTTCAAAAGCTTTACACCACAACCATGTGATCCTATATTCACTGCTAAAACTATATTTCTGCCACAGCTATTACAGTTCTCTCTTTGAATAATTGAGATCATCTGTATCTCATACCAGAAATCTAAGAACCAGCTCTTTCAAGGGCCACGATGCCTCCGAAAACAGAGACAACCTTGTTGCTGATCAGCAGGGATCATTCCTCCGCCCTTCGAAGTGTCTATAGCCTCTATCATGGCAACAACCTCATCCATTTCCGGTCTCCTATCAGGATTGGCGTCCCAACACCGTTTCATCACGTTGGCAAGTGAGCTCGGGCAGCATTTAGGTATTTCTGGCCTCAAATTCTGTGGAGAAAATTGTTGGTTTTAGGAATGGAGGAAAATGGGCCAAGTTAGTTGTTACAGCTTCAAAATGGAGATGCTTACTTGGCGAACGACAGCTGATGTCACCTCCGAGAAACTAAGATCAGGATATGGCATGTCGCAGCAATATATCTCCCATAAACAGATGCCAAAACTGTATACGTCACATTTCCTGTTGTAAGGATTGCCGTTGAGAACCTGTAGATTTTTTGTTTAGACATGCAAACAATGTTAATATGACAAATGACAAGCTTAATTTGTCATTGATATTCATCTTTTCAATGTTATCATGAAGAAAGATGGTCTTTCATTTCACCAGATGAAGGATTTAGGGAGAATCACGACAAGAAATCGGTGTACTTTTAAAAGGTCAGTGCCCGAGTAACCAAAACTTGAGTATGCTGACAATAAAAATTGATAGCTGCTGAAGAGATCACAAAGTAAAATAGCAAAACCTTTTGACGACTACAAGAGAAAAAGAAAGAGCACACTTAGTGTGGGAATCCCCGAGGACCATACCTCAGGAGCCATGTAACCGAGGGTCCCAGTCTCCCCTGTCATGTCATGAGGATTAGAGGCTTCAACTCGAGCAACACCAAAATCAGCTATTTTGACTGTACGTGTCTTGTCTAAAAGCATATTCTCTGTCTTCACGTCCCTGTGAACGATCTTTTGAGAATGAAGGTAGCATAACCTATGTTCCCGGAAAAGAAAAATAATGAGTTGGGTGCAAAAACAAGTTATGAAAGAAATAATAAGAATTAGGCAAAAGCTGCAACAAGTACCCTCTAGCAAGATCAAGTGCCATCTGCACAACTACTTTAAATGCTAGCTTCTTTCTCCTGTTCTTTATGAGGTAAGATTTCAAGGCGCCCCCTGGAAGATACTCCACAACAACACAACATATATTACTAGGCATGCCAATTTGACCGTTTTCTGTTTGAATGTTTAGATCTGCAGAGCCCATTGTTGCCCCTATAAACTGCAAAGGATTTGGGACAATTTGAGAATTGAAGTTGACGATGATAAAAGAAAAAAAAAACAGAAGATTATTAGGCTTTATCCATCATGAAAATATAATTTCTTGAATGATAGGTGATTAAGTGACACGAAACCCTTAGCTATTTGAATTCACAATAGGCATTAATCTAACCAGAAATAAATCCCTTGACAGAATCCCAGTTCAAGCCAAAGAAAGAATTATCAACAGAGATGGGAGTCAAATACCATTAAAACCTGATGACTGCTATCGTCAGTATAGGTAATGACTTAATAAAATAATATAAAGAAGAACCTCCACCAAGCTATGGATAAGTAAATATCCCTGACCAATTTAATTATAATCTCACTCTGCTATGTGCTATAAACCATCCACAAAGGGCTACTTAAAGCATTTAGGATCAAATATTACTAAGCCCAGTCCAAAAAAAGCTATCAAAAGGAGAAAGAAAAGATCGAAACCTTTGTTACATTAGGGTGATCAAGTTTATGCCACACGGCAACTTCTTGAGTGAAAGCGGCCCTCAGGGATTGTATTTCAGCCTCTGTCCTGTGGCCCTCTTCCCCCCAGTCCAGCAGTTTAACTAAGGGTTAAACGAAGCTACCAAAATGTTAATAATCAGGAAAACAAAGTTGGAATGTACTAATATCATATAGGGCAACAATTGAAACCGGCAACACATATTTTATTATAAGAAGCAACATAAAATTTAAAATGACCAGGGATTAACTAAATGTAAAAAGAACTCCTAACTTCAACATATATATTTGACCACAATCAATTTCTTGTTAAAAAACTTATCTGTCAGAATTAGGAAAGTGAACTTACTAAATAGGATTTTTAACAACACATTGAAGCCAAGTCTAGTCCATGGGATTAAGGTTCCAGTAGATTGTGGATAATTAATTAATAGCTGTGAATTCCTTTTGAATAATCGTAAAAATATATTAGGCCTATTAATAGGTGGTGAGAATTGAGATATATTGTATTTGTAGTTTTGAGTGAATTGATACAACAGAAAAGAGCCGTTTTACAAGAGGAACAATAATAAGCAACAAAAAATCACAAATCACCATGCCCCAATATTATGGAAACGAGCAATATATGGTTAATCACTTCCAGACATTCCCTAGATTTAAATCGAAACATGAATTATTATATTATCAACACATGCAACATAGGCTGCATACTTATTACCAAAACATGTATTTCTTGCATTTAGCGTCAGCAGATCATTTATCATAATTATATCTATTCATCTCAAGGTCACCAGTATCCCATACCATAAACTACATTATCTTGAAAACTATAGATCTATTACTTCAAATAGATGATACCAGAATTTTACTACAAACTGATCATCTTTGCTAGTTCCCCAATATGACAAAAGTGGAAAATGTTTGATCAGCCATTCATTCACTTCAATTCTTCTTCCGTCTCTTTCTTTGAAGCGACAACAACTCAATTCTCAAGTCGCAAACAGGGTAAATTTTACTTCAAATTGATCTTTACTAGTTCCCCAATATGCGAAAAGTGAAAAATGTTTGATCAACCTTTCATTCACTTTAATTTTTCTTCCGTCTCTTTCTTTGAAACGACAACTCATTTCTAAAGTCGTAAACAGGGTGCAAGACTTTATGAAAGCCAACAAAATAATTTAGATACATGTATAAATATTATGGGCCACATAATTAAAAGGAAGAAAGTTTTACGCCTCGAAGCGTATCTAAAGCTACTTTTCGGTTCTTGTGGTTCTAGTGCATGCTCATGGCAACTTTCTAATCAATATCCTCAATTTTTCTATTAAATTTCGGTTTCTTTCATTTATTCAAAAAGTATGGTTAAAGTACTATGAAGACAAATGAATAATACCGAAAACATGAAGTAAAGAGTAAAGCCTACATGTTCTTGAAGGCTCCAACTTAGGACCACAAAATCGGGTGATCTCAATCTTTCCTACTAGTGCGAAAGGCCTTTTAGAAGCCAACTTTTTTGAAATCATACTAACTTCTATTGAAGTTGACATCAGTGAAATACACAACACACTATCCAAGTTGAAAGGAGAAAAGGACAAAAAATGGAATCAAGTTTCAAAAGACGACGACTCAATTTATTAGATTAAGTTGAATTTGAAATATCTACTTTTTCAAACAAGTTGCATGTGATTGAATAACGTAAATCAACAATAAAAAAAGTAGTATTAGTGAGAACCTATAATTTTCAGAGATTGTACCTTCATCAAACCATCTAAAACTAAATAAATTGTACTCTAATATGACTCTTATCCTGAGACAGGAGGGGTAATCAACAACTATGCGTTCTTAACTTACGGTCAAAAGATGGCCACTCTCAATGTTCTGTTGACACAAGTTGAAACTCTAAAACTGGTTGAATCACATGAAAGTTCAAAGTTATTGCAGTCATCTTCAAAATCCAATCCAAACCCGTGCCATAACTCACGGATTACACAAGAATGCATTGATTTTGCTATTCCCCCCACCCCCACCCACCTCATATAAGTAATAAATAAATGAATAGAATAAGTGGAGAAAAAGGAAACCACACCCAAATGGTGGGAGTGGGCAAACTACACCATAAACAGGCATAACCCATTTAAAGCTGACTTCTCATGAAGGCCTCCTCCAACTTATATATAGTATATATCTCATACTATAATTTAATCAGCCAGCAATAATTTAATTATAAAATCTTATAGAAAGAAAAACAGTAATTTATTTAAATCAAGAACATTATAAACTGTATAGCTACACTATTAACCATGAATTGTGGTTATTATGTATTTGGCGTCTCAGATTCACGAAGAATACAAGGCAATGCATGGTAGGGCCAAAAATGCCAAATGAAGTTGCAAACCCCAGAAAATGACAAAAAGATTAGTCAAAATAGGATAAGGAAGAAAAGGAAGTGTTGAACTGTAGAAAAAAGTTGAAGTAATAGATGAAATTGGAAAAAGGTGTCTAAGAAGACAGGGCGGTGACTAACCGGCAACATCCTGGCCGTCGTAGACGCCACGGTGGACGGTTCCAAAGGTGCCACGTGCAATCACACCTTTAATGATCAATTTAGCAGGGTCAATCTCCCACTCCTGCCTCTGCCTTCTGGAAGTGGTGGTGGTGGTGGCGGTGGGGCGGGCATAGAGGGGGCCGGCGGAATTGGAATAATCTTCTTGATTCTTCTTCCTCTCCTTCTCCATTGTCCATACCCTATTCAAGTGGCGTTCAAGCTGCTCGTCTAAACTTTTCAAATCGATCTGATCTGCTCGCACAAATGCATCACTGCTTTTCTCCATTTGTGCGTGTCCTTAAGTTTTTCTTCTTCAAGTTTACCCGCTGAATGGTGTGATATATAATATATGTAATGGTAGCTTTGTTCGAATGGGTAGGTTTGAAGTTTGAATCAGCAGAGTTAAAAGGAAAATTTGAGAGAAGGGAGTAATTAATTAGCGGTGAAGGTGAAACTATGGGGACTGTATCTGTATCTATAATTCTGTATGTAAAAATATTGGATATGGATGTCTCCCTTTTTATTTCGGTGAATTCAATTTCTTGTCAACTTAGAGCATCTCCAGTCGTTGGCGCTGGTCCAGCGCTGGAGATACTCTAGTTCAGCGCGGAGCTCCAGCCGTCTGCGCTGCATTTTGCACCACAAAGAATATTCCCTTTAAATAATTTCTTTTATGTATTATTTTCGGAAAGTAATTCTAATTTGCTAATATACTTATATATTTTTTATATTTTTATGATTTCGGGATAATAAATTTCATAATATTATAATTAAAACCAAATATTACACAAAATAAAAATCGACGGAAAATAAGTAAAAATTACAAAATACATCAAAGTTTCACAAATTGAGGGATAGCCGTGATGTTACATACACCTGGTATTAAACATAATCAATTTTCTAAATTATTAGAATACTCTTCCCACATATGATCTATCAAGTCATTACGGAGCTTGTAATGAGCATCTTTGTCTTTAATTCGGCGGAATCGGGATAGAAATGCTTCAAAAACCTGCTCGTTATCTCTATCTAAAATCTCGACCCCTGGTTCTAGTACCTCAGGTGCAAATACAATAGGTGCTTCAAGATCTCGTTGATCCTCGATGATCATGTTATGCATAATTATGCACGCAGTCATAATATCTTGAAGGTCATGTTTGCTCCAAAAACGAGCAGGATTTGCTACTATAGCAAAACGACTTTGGAGAACTCCGAATGCACGTTCTACATCTTTTCTACACGCTTCTTGTCTCTGTGCGAAATACTCTCTTTTTCTATTGCCAGGCTCTCGAATTGTTTGTACAAGTGTCGACCATTTGGGGTATATGTTGTCGGCTAAATAATATCCCATAGAGTGCTCCTCCCCCCGAAGAACGTAATTTGCTGGGGGAGCAATACCTCTAGCAAGATTAGAGAAAAGATGAGATCTTTCCAACACATTAATATCATTATTAGTTCCAGGCATGCCGAAATAAGCATGCCAGATCCATAGATCATAATCAGCTACTGCTTCAAAAATAATAGTTGGATGACCACTTCGACCTGCATACTGCCCCGCCCATCCTGCTGGACAATTTTTCCAACGCCAATGCATACAATCTAGACTACCCAACATTCCGGGGAATCCACGCTGTTTACCAATATGGAGTAGTCTAGCAATGTCATTTGTATTAGGCGCCCTAAGATATTGGTCACCAAATATCTCTACAACAGCACGACAAAATCTCTTTAAACATTCAATTGCAGTAGACTCACCAATGTTGATGTACTCGTCGGTTGCATCGGCTGGTAATGCATAAGCTAATATCCGTATCACAGCTGTTGTCTTTTGAAGTGTGGATAGTCCAAGCCTTCCGGTGGCATCTCGTCTCTGTAGAAAATATTCATCGTGAGCTTTGACAGCATCTACAATGCGAATGAACAAGTTCCGGGACATTCGAAAATGCCTACGAAATTGATCTTCGTCGTAAGTGGGATTTTTAGCAAAGTAGTCGTTGAATAGCCTTCGTGCTGCAGTTTCACGGTCACGATTAACCGTTCTACGACCGGGGACCGATCCACCGTGAGAGGTTGAATCAATCTGAGTAAGATATGATGCAATGATGAGGTTATTATTGTAAATCTGTTGGGCTATGATTTGGTTGTCTAAATCGAAACTATTTATGAGCTCTTCAATTTCATCATCGGATGAGCTTGATGAAGAAAATAAATAAGAAGGGCCGCTATGATTTGGGTTCATATTTGTGGTGTTGTTTGTAGGGATTGAAAAAGAAATGGGAGGGTTGTAAAAACAAGCATATGATGTACTTCTTTTTATAATAGAAATTTCTCACCTACCGTTCCCACTAACTTTATTATCAACAATAATTTCCCACCCACCGTTTCTCCCATACCACTCTCACCTACTTTATCAGCAATAATTTCCCACCCACCGTTTCTCCCATACCACTCTCACCTACTTTATCAGCAATAATTTCCCACCCACCGTTTCTCCCATACCACTCTCACCTACTTTATTAGCAATAATTTTCCACCCACCGTTTCTCCCATACCACTCTCACCTACTTTATCAGCAATAATAGGCCACCCACCGTTTCTCCCATACCACTCCCACTAACTTTATCAGCAATAATTTCCCACCCACACTTTCCCACCTACCAATCTCACCTACTTTATCAGAAATAATTTCCCACCTACCGTTTCTCATTATCTTTCTCACCTACCCCAACATATGCATTCCTCTATAAATACCATTCACCTCATCACTTACCTAAACACACATCTACACTCCAAATATCTAATTTTCTGCTTCTCACTTACAAATGGCTAACCAAGGCAAATACAATCCCCCAGAAGATATCCTCCTGTGTGAGAGTTGGATCCAAATCTCCGAGGATCCAGAAGTGGGGAGATATCAACCCCAAAAGACGTTTTGGGGGCGTGTCCATACTCTATACAACTCGAAGGCTGCTGAAACAGGGTGGCCAGTTCGTAATCAAAGATCCATAGAGTGTCGCATGGGTACCATCCTGACTAGCATTGCCAAATTCAATGCTAGCTACGAACAAGTGGAACTGCTTCACCCTAGCGGGGCAAATGAAAGCGACATCGTAAGTAGTCTCTTACTGATATTTTTAATTTTTCACAACGCTATCGCTCTTCCTTTTTTTTTTTTTAACTCGTCGTTTTGTATATTATATAGCTTAAACAAGCAAGGATTCTGTACAAAAATGATCCAAAAAACAAGGGAGCGTTTAGGATGGAACATGTCTGGGAACTGATGAGACACATAGAAAAGTTCGAAACAGTGTCTCGTAGGCCTCGCCGTGAAGTTAGCCACTCACAATCTGATGAGATGACAGACTCACCACTCTCACCCACTCCAGACGTACCTACATTTTCAATTAATCTAAGTGACGATAACGCTGGCGGTGGTTCTTCTTCAGGTTCAGGGCGACCATTAGGTATGAAAAAATCCAAACTGAAGAGAAAAATGAACGATGATGTCTCCACTGCACTAAATGAGATCAGAAGCGAAAATGAAAAACTTCGTGATCTCATGATGCAGAATAATCTAAAAAGGGATTTAAGCGTTGAATTTCTAATTGAAAAACGTGAGGCAGAAAAACAAAAGGCTGCAACACGTAGACAAATGGCTGAGGCGCATAAGCAATTAGCTGATACCAACACTTGGACAGAGGAAAACAAGATCTTAATGATGGATCTAGAAACCATCCCAGATTTCGCCCGCCGTGAGTTTTTTCGGAAAGAGCAAATAAAAATTATGCAAAAGCGAGAGATGCAGTCACAGCCAGCACCTACTGATAATATGTTCGATGCTTACGGTGTAAACTTTCGAGATATTGGGGGGTCCGGCAGCAATCTTGGTCCATATTAAATTTGTTCTAGTAGTATTTCGATAATTGTAGTATGTGTGTGGTGTGGTGTATTTTGAATTTTTAATTTAGTACTTCGATTAGTAACATTTATATGTATGTTTTTATTGTAATTTTTGTGAATATCTTAACATATTATTTTATAATAATTAATTAATTCATAATTTGCTAAAATAAACTTAAGTAAATTAGGGGATGCGAAAAATATAACTAACATTTTATTTTAGTCGGAATAAATTTTTAATTTTAATAAAACTAATCTATGTTAATTTTAAAATATAATGGGTACACACATTAATTAACGTAATACAACAAAATTAACACAAATGCATAATATTAGTTACAAAATCAACATAAATACATAATTTAATTACACAAAACAAAACAAAACAAAAAAAAAAGAAAAATAAAAAAAAAGGGGGGGGGGGGGGAGGGAGCGCGAGTGAACAGTGTCGCGTTCAGTTGAACGCGACCTGTTCACTCCTCACTGACTCAGCGCAAAGATGAGCGCTGCTCTGGAAATAAAAAGGGATGAATAGGTGCATCTCCACGCCCAGCAAGCGCTGGGCTGGAGATGCTCTTAGGAAATACAAAAATAATACGTAACATTTGGTCAACTAAGGGTCCGTTTGCTTAAGACTGAAAAGTGTTGGGTCAAATCTAATTGAGAGAGTTAATGAATGTGCTTTATTGGGATTCGGGCCTCTAAATCTAATGAGTCAAGTCTTAAGCAAACGAACCCTAACAGTTTAATTTTTCACAATTTTGTACACGCGAGCTAATTTCGGGCTTTAATTGCTGACATTGAGTTCGAAATTAAAATTTTGGTCCATATTTTATGACATGGTTGGAACTTTTTGTTTTAAAATAATCCTAATAAATCTGATGAAGAATTTCTCTAACCCTTTTGAACTTGCAGTAGAATAAGAATCTCGATTTACGCCATTTTCCTTTCCAGACTCTTCTTTAATGGAGGACAAATATCTGAACTTTTCTTATGGATTCCTTTCTTCTTTTTTTTTTTTTTTAATTGCGGTCTATTACAGAAGGTATGGCTTGTACCTTATTCATTTTTTCTTCACTTTCGTTGAATCATATAAACAAGTGGAAATCAATTTTAGATTTAACCATTATTTTCTGGTCTGATTGAGCACTATGAGATCGCATAAGAGGTCGATTGTTGGATTCTGTTTTGTGAATTGTTGCTTGCGGATGCATTTCATTCACAACGTCATCGTACAATTGGGTTATGGATATTAGAGTAGATAATAAGAGATCACCACACAAGAAAATTCATTAGGGGAGAAGAGTCATATATCCGCAAGCGAAGAAGAAGATTCACATCCAATTATTAATTTGTTTGTCACGTTCTTAGCAAAATATGGGCTTAAATAAAGAAAAATATTTAGAACTCCATGTTGGAAAATATGGCCCAAATTTTCAGTTTCGGGCTCCACATCAGCAATTAGAGCCCGGAATTAGCCCTCGTATATTTAATTGTAAAAAAATAAAAGGTGGTGTATTTATACATTAAAATTGAAAGGTCGTGCTGTATATGTTAATTGACCAAAATATTGTGTATTTTTACGTTATTAAGCCTTTATTTTATTATAACGTGTTTTTCTCTCTCTAATTTCAGAAAAATCACTAAAAGAAGATGGAGATGATCCGTATTGATAAATATGGAAAATACATATTTTGGTTTTCACAGTAAGAACTTTTATTTTAAAAAATTTAAAGTATTATTTTGTTTCAAAAAGTTCTTGAAGTGTTAAGGCTAGAATGTTTGACTGAGCTCTCTAAAACATTTTATAAGGTGTTTAAGAACTTATAAATTCATTAAAAGTGTTTGTTAATATCTTTTAAATAAGATCTTATTTTATTTCAAAATAAGTTGTTAATAACTTGTAAGTTGTTTTTAAAAACGTAAGCAAGGTCCAACTTATTTCTCAAATAAGATCTCATTTTGATTTACTACTTTAACTAGTTCTTCACCCATACAAAATGCACGGATGGTGAGTTTTGTTATTATTATTTTGAAATATAATATTGAAATTTTTAATCATATCAACTATAGTCATAATAAAAAGAAATTGCATATTTATTTTACTGAATAATAAAAAATATTTAAAAAAAAAAAGAAAAAAATTACAAATTTCGAAACACTTCTTGGTGCATAACGTTCTTGGTTGAATTTTGTTCAACATTGTCTTCATCAGAGCACACCAACATTTTTAGACCTCCACGGTTCGTTACTATCGATACTGCTACGTACAGTTGCCCATGACTGAATACAGATTTTTAAAGAGTCCAACATGTAACAATGACTGACTCTAGCTTTTGTTAATTGACATTGCGTAAAATGCAATGATTGGGAACTATTGTCATTGGAACTTGAATGGCAACCTCGGGTTGAATGGGGTCAATAATAGTCTCAGGATTAGTACTAAATCATCGAATTAGTTCCAGTTAAAACTTTTCCTTCAAGAACATGTTTCCCCTGGCTAGTTAATAGCAACATTGAACCATTGCACAAACCCCTGGAATGATCAATGTTTCGAAGCAACACTACTGGAGTTCCAACTTTCAGCTTCAATTCATGAGTAGGGACTCCAGAGCACTTCAAAGAATTCCAGAATTCAGGAGTGTGAACATCAATCAACACATCAACATTCGAATCAGACTTGCAAGCAATATCAGAACTTAAATATATCTTCAATTTGTTTGCATTGAGATTAATCAAATGTTCATTTATTGAATCAACAACATCGAGGGTTGGATAAAAAATGATCTACTCTTCAAAAAGGATGGATCGTCCATGATGTTCCTAAAGTTAGGATAGGTGCTTTCAACAATAGTCTTAATTGGATTTTCACCTCTTTGCAAAAGTATATCATCAGAAATCTATATATGAGAACCCCAATCATTTACTTCACCAAGTGTCTCATCACCAATAGCCTCCAATCACTTGGAGAATTCTTCTAGTTCTTCACGGAGTTCAACTTGAGACATATTTTGTATCCTCATGTTCTTCGTGAGTCGCAATACTCTGCAATCATCCCACAAATAAGACGATTTTATAGTAGCATGAACGACATCATGTCTTGAACCATTTGGTCTAACGGGAAGAATTTGCCTAAAATCTCTTCCTAGAACAACTGTCTTGCCCCAAAAGGTAGACCAGAATCATGCGATCCACTTAATTGCATGACATCTTTTAGGATTTATCCAAAGCTTCAATGTCATGTCTATAACTATGGGAGCTTCATCTCAAATAATCATTTTAGACTTCATCAGATTAATATAAAAAAATTGCAAGAATCAAGTGTATAGAAAATCATAATTTATCAAATTGAACATTTCTTGATTTATGCAAAATGATAAGTATAATTATTAATTTCAAACATTAAGTGTAGTAATTTATAAAAGAAAAAAAATGCAAGTATGTAATATAACTTTAAGTTTAAATGCAAGATATATTTCGAATGTAGAAAAAAATTATATCAATTTGATATCAATGTTGAAAAAACTGATTGAATTTATAGCACAATAAGACACTAAATCATTTGCAAAAAAAAAAAAAAAATGGAACTGGTGATAGATTAGTGAAGCAAAAATAATCAAGTATCATGGAAAAATTATAAAATTTTAAACACGTTCAAATAGTCCATTATGAGAAATATATACATATGGAAAAAAAAAATTTGAATTCCATAAAGAAACACATAAATCGAAAAGTTTTTCTTCATCTATGACTCTGAAAGTGCAAGTAGCCACAACCTTGAACCCATATTGTTGACTGAAATCTTCTAATCCAATATTCAACATGTTTTTTTTCTATTTTATTCTTTAAACAAACTTTCCAATTTAGTTTTTAATCCATCGTGATATCACCATCTTAAGCATCGTCCAAACAAATAATATCACGATTGTCTTAATCAACATCTTGTAAATTGATGTCTACAAATATCAAGTAACCAAAAAAATCAACGATATGTGAAACACATTAAAATTTTGAAAAACACACAGTTCGTTACTAATACATATTGAAGTTAGGTGTTCTTGAAGATGGGAAAAGGTTGCAATTAGACTTGGTGCTTATCTTTCACACAATAATTTGGATGACCCAGAAAAACAATCACAACGGAATTGATTTCACTCTCATACATGAAGAGAACTTGAAAGAATTTAAGCATTCCGAAGTATGACATCTACCAACACATCTGTATATGGATCAAACTTGCAACCGCTGACAGAAATTGAATATGTCTTGAATTCATTTGTATTAAGCTTGATCAAGTGCTCATTTATTGAATTAATAATATCAAGAGTTACTACAAGAACGTATCTATTTTGCAAAATGGAAAGTTTCGTCAATGATGTTGAACTTAGGGTTAGTGCTTTCAACAATGGTACGTATTGAACCTCCACCTTTTTTCAAAAGTATGTGAACGGGTATCTTTATTGTAGTACCCTAATCATTTACCTCACCAATTGTGTCATCACCAATAATCTCAAACCACTTGGAGAACTTTTCAAATTCTTTATGGTCTCAAATGGTTTTCCTAAAACCCCGTTGGTACTAAAAATCAAGTAGAATGACCTTGATTTTTTTGAAACATCTATCACGCATCCCTCATGATCATGTATATCAACATCGAAATTAGAAAATCAAGAATCATATTCAGTTAACAAATAGTAACCATCTTGCAATGCATTGTCGTCTACAAATTGTCACCAACATCTACTAATATAAGTTTTTGCCATCTGCAATAAATCTAATTTCCACATTCCACATTATATTTCTATTTGTTTCAATAGTGCAATTAATGTTTAGACCCTATTTTATTATCTTCACAAATTCAACAGGAATCTCTCAAAATACAGACTTATGAATAAAACATTTCATCAAGAGAAACATTTAATCAACGAATTTCTACAGTAATAATCTCACATGCTAAAGAGTCATAGCAAGAATTATGGGTGAAAATAGTATGAAAATACTGATGATTCGTTAAATCTGCAAGAAGAATATTTTAATTAAAAAACACAGTAACATACCCTTTTAACAAAATTAAAGAGGAAAAAAAAAAACACTAAAAGACTATGACACTTAGCTTAGAAAACTAGATTGTTTAGGCATTTTTCAAATGATTCTCCATATACACTAAAATCATCCATAAAGACCTCTATGATATGACCTACGTATTCAGAGAAAAAACTTACCATACACCTTTGGAAAGTTGTTGGAGCATTGCAAAGTCCGAACGACATCCTTCGCCAGGCGAATGTCCCAAAGGGACAAGTGAATGTCATTTTCTCTTGATCCTCTGGTGCTATGAAAATCTAAAACCAACCTGAGAAACCATCTAGAAAGCAATAAAAATAATGTCCCATTAAACGTTCAAGCATTTGATCAGAAAGGTAAAGGAAAATGGTCCTTGCGAGTCATTACGTTTAACTTACGGTAGTCCCTGTAAACTTTCCACCCAGTTTGAAGACGGGTGGGGACTAATTCACCTACTTGGTTCTCCACAACTGTGACCCCCGATTTTTTTAGAACCACTTGAGTGGGGCTAATATACTTACTATCCAAGATGGGGTAGATGATGCCGACATCTAGTAGTTTAATTACCTCATTTTTCACAACCTCCATCATTGGTGGGTTCAGTCGCCTTTGAGGCTCTCAACTAGGTTTGGCATCGTCTTCAAGGTGGATCCTATGCATGCAAAGTGAGGGACTAATTCCCTCGAAGTCGGCTATTGTCCACTCAATCGCCTTATTGTGCTCCTTGAGCACAGCTATCAATGAACGCTCTTGTCGTGGGGATAACTTTGATGAAATGATGACCGGCAGTGTCTCACTCGTCCCCAAGTAAGAGTATTTCAAGTGTTTAGGCAGAGATTTTAGCTCGAGAGTGGGAGCTTGGATTGTGGATGGAATCATCTTTGTATGAGAGTCAGATAATGGAATGAATCTCTGATCAGGCCTCGACTTTGCAAACTGTGGCATTTGAAGTGTTGCCACTAACTCAACTAAATCTTTGCAAGTCTCTCAAATCTCGCTTGGTCCATTCTTTTTGGACTTGTGAGACTTGTTTTCTATGTCCATCCTTAGTCGAGTTCAACTTTTTGGTCTAGATTAATCTAAATAGCTTCAAAACAAGTCATATAGCATCAAATTGTTCAATAATGCAAATATGAACAATACACTGTCAATTACACATGCAAATGTCACTAAATGAACACTTAACTCGACCTATTATGTATGCATAAACACGTGTACCAGAATACTAAACTGATGGAGAATTACAATCATCAAGAATCAGTCTTCACATAAACGGATCATGAGTTTGAGAAGGTAAAATTGAGTTGATGCAAACATTTGAGGTGATTCATGCACAAAAACTAAGTACTCTGAATTCTATAATCTTTTGTCATCTAAAATGCATTGCAAAACTGATCTGATTATTGTAGTTGATCTGGACTTCATACCTTGTTTGAAGAATACAAAGTCTTAAATTTCGTTGAAAAGTGTGATGAATCTTTTCATTACTTTTTATTTCTGAAATTATTTTCTTCAAATCTATTTGATTTTGATTCAAATATTCTTGAGTTGATTGACAATCTGAAAATAAAATATTTGAGAATCAATTTCAAAACACACTTCTGTTGTTGGTGATAAAGCATAGAAAATTGTGTTGAATGATAATCATGTTTCCTTTGATTAATTTTTCGAATGAAAAATAACCTAAGGACGACACTTTCATGTGTGGTTGTTGTTCATTCTATACACATTAGCTCTTATTGGTTTATAAAATGAAATATATTTCTTGTGTAAGATTTGTTGAAGTGTTCTCCAAAGTGTCTCAATACCCTGTTCAACACTCCAGAAATTAAAAGTTTGTCTGTCTAGTAGACCCTCAAAGATGTCATGGGCTGATGAGTATTCTAATGTTGGTTATACTTCTTTGAGTGTTTATACTTCAGGTTCATGGGCTGATGAGTATTCTAATGTTGGGGTGAAGAAGGTTATTGTGAAGGTAATTCAATCAACCTAAATTTACTATCTCAATGATTGTGAAGAATGTTATGGAGGCAGATTTACTTTTGGATATGGTGCTATAAGAAGAATCATGGACACATAAACTTTAAATGTGGAAGACTCACCACACCTTAGTGATATCTTTCATGTTAGGGGATTAATGACTAACTTGATTAGCATTGATCAACTATGTAATAATGATTCTTTCTTTCAAATTTGAGACGGATGTCTGCCCGATTTTTAACCTTAAAAATAAGTGTGTTTTGACATATATAAGAAGAATGGACCATTGTAGCTCACTGAAGATGAAGTAACTTGTCATTGTGCTCAAATTGTGAAGTGCAAATATGGCACCAAAAGTTTGCACGTGAATTCTGGAAATTTTCGTAGGTTGGTAAAACTTGAGGCTATTAGAGGCCTACCCAAACTTGACGGTAAGATTGTTCGTGTGGTTCATGGAAAAAGGGTAAGCTATTTTAAGTGCCTCACAAAGTGTGCCACACTTAGTACCACACACGGGTTTTGAACCATTTCACATGGCCTTAGTTGGGCTAATTGAGGTTGATATCTTGGTAAAAACATTTGTTGGGTTAATGACTTTTCTTGTGTTACATGGCTTGGATTGGTTTTTGGAAAAATCATAAACTTTTGAAGTTTTTAGAAAGTAATTTAAAATAATTTCATACATGCATAGAGTCATAATTTCTAGGATGTTGTTCTTGATATGATTTTTGAAAATCTTATTTTACTTCTTTTATAATAAAAGTGGTATTTTCAAAATTTTCAATGCTTAAAACCTCCCAATATATTGGGATTGTTGAATGGAAAAACTGAATTTTGTTTTGATATTGACTCATGTTGCATTATGTACATAAGATCTTTTTAAAAGACTTTGCACTTAGGCCCTCTATATAGTATATCACTTTATGAGTATAGCCTATTTGAGATTATGGTGCACAATGACTCCCTATGAACTCTCAAAGGGAAGAGACCAAATCTTGATTAGTTCTATTTATTCGGTTGTTGATATATTCTGAATGATGGTGAAAATATGGGAAAATTTGATGCAAAATGTGACTAAGAACATTCTCTTAGATATCCTATAAATATTCGTGTTTATAGGATGTTTGATGTTAAACTTGATATATCCAAGAAATTGTTAATGTTGTTTCTGATGATCTTTCTGCTCTTGCGAGGTAAAAGAGAACATTTTGAACCTGTTGCATGTAGAAGAATCCTTCAATCTAATGAAACTACTGCTAAACCTAAGGTGGTGCATTACCTGTTGCAATACCTAGTGCAACACCAAACTAGAATGCATTAGCAGATTTAGAAACTGATGCAGAACAAAACTCAGAAGATCATTCTACCAGGAACAATATATTTACCATTGTCTCCTCCTAACAGAATACAAAGGGATCATCTTCTAACTCAGGTTTTTGGTGATGATGGAGTAAGAACTAGGAGGAAAAGATAGAGTATACTACTCTAACATGGTAAGACTTTTTATGGCTCACATTTGCATTCACTAAGGTAAGTTCTTGTTATTTCTTATCTAACATTGAATCAAAGAATGTGATTGATGCTTTAAATGATATTTGGATCAATGATATTTGCAGCATTTGCTGCAACACCTTGCGCAACACTTTGTGTTATGCTCGGATCAGATTCTAACATCTTCCTTTAATAGAACATATATTATGGTATCATTATGAAGTAAATCGAAAATTTCAATTATTTATATATATATATAGGGGCCTCAAGATTGATCTTCGTATAGTAAGGAGCAATTAAAATAATTTTAAAAGATTAGAGACTAGCAAGTAATTTAGGAAGCAATTAAAAGAAAAACGTGCAGCGTGATAGAGCAGGGTACATGGAATCGGCTGCAGACAAGACGGTATTCCAAATTTACATTTATTCATCTAAAGTTGACTTCGCCTCGCTCTTTTGTTTGGTTAACTAAGCTAAGCCAATTAAATTGGATTAAGGTAGTGTTTGCAAATACAATACACCAACCTAAAATTATTTTTGGCAATCCAAAAGTAATTTTAGAGTATTTGGAAACTCTTAAAATTGATTCTCAGAATCACTTAAATTTTGATTCTGAGAAGCTGTTATCACTCGGCTTCTATCAGCTTTTAGTTTTAAAATCACTTTATTTCCAAACACTACCAAATTCTGATTTTTCTACAAAAATCAATTCAAATCACTTCTCTGAAAGCACAATCATTTGCAAACACCCTCTGAATACTGTAGAACACGAATACCAGAATTTGAACAGGTCGACTCTAGTCCAGTCAATGATTGACAGAAAATATTGCTGCAACTCCATTTTTTTAAGTAAAACTTCAGTTGAAAATTGAAATTAATGGGTGGATTGCGAAAGGTGGCAAATTGAGTCTTCTTCCTTGCAAAAAGAAAAGAAAAGATAGCTTTCTGTAATATTTTATTATTTTGCTTTACCTATAGAGGCTAGAGAATGCAACGAGCCTAATCAATGTCCGTTTACCGGCTTCTCTAAAGGCCCAAATTAATATAATCTGGGGTCCTTCTTTTATAAAATCATTGCATTGACTTCATTGAGGCTTCGCTCCAGCAGAACCCAAAATTGTATGCCACTCATGATGGTGTTTGCAAACAAAATTGATTGTGAAAAAGTGATTAAAATTAATTGTTGTAATAAAATCAAAATTTGATAGTGTTTGGAAAAAAAATGATTTTAAGAATTGTTTTACAGAAGCTGCTCTCTCATTGATTTTCAAAAACAGCTTAAAAGTGCTTCACATAATTGATTCTGGACATGTAACATGAATTTGCAAATATAATTAATTATGAAAAGTGATTTTGAAAATTAATTTTGGGGGTGTTGTTGGGTTGCAAACACCCCCATATTCTATTCGATACGGATTCTCTCTAAAGGGTGAAATTTGTCAATTTCGAAGAATCTTGGCCGTTGATTGTATTTAGAGGGTATTTGGCTAAGCTTATAAGCTCTTGAAAACATCTTATAAAATGTTTAGGAGCTTATAAGCTCTTGCAAAGTGTTTGATGAAAAAAGATGTTTAGGAGCTTATAAGTCATAAAAAATAAGCTCTAAGAGCTTATAAGATCAAAAAAACAAAAAAATTGTTATGCCTCATCTTATTTCCATCTTATTTTTTTAAGCTCTTAATTATTACACTCAAATTTCACACACAATTCACATACTTACACACACTACACACACTTCATACACTACACACATTTCGCACACTAATCAAAATGTGTGTCTAATATTAATTTTAAATTAACTCCAAATTTATAGCTAAATCATTATATTCAATTGCAAGCTTATAAGTTCTTTTATCCAAACATTTTGTTAACTTATAAGCTCCTTAAAAATTACATTTTATAAACTCTTGAAACAACTTATAAGATATTGAAACTTATAAAATGTTTAAAATAAACTTAGCCAAACACCCCGTTAATAAAGCCACATCACCCATTTGCTCAACACAAACGTCATTTCCCAACATTACTACACGCGTGGTTCATCTCCTTCCATTCTCTCTTGGTGACCAGATCCCAACTAGCTCATAACTTGAAAAAAGAAATGAAAAATTGGAAAGGGGCAACCCTTTTTTGTGGCATCTATTTCCATATATTAACAATACATTTAATTCTTAAATCTTTCCCTTTAGAAAAAAGATTAATTAATTAGAAATTATACATTATCAACCGATAATTGCAAATAAGTTATTATGGTTGTTAACAGTCAATAGAGACGAGATCAAAATCTCAAAAAGAAAATTAGAGAAAAAGGGGAAGGGATGAATCTAGATGAGGCGTGGAAAGAAGGTACTATCTCCGTTCTGCTCTAATTTGTTTTTTTTTTTTTTTGGATTGTCTCAACTTAACTTGTCAGTTCATAAATGATAAAATTTTCTCACAATTCCCACCATCAATCTCCACTTTTAAAAAAAATCAAATATTCTACAAAACTTGTTTTTGCTTAATTTTCGTGTTCGATCAAAGTAAATAAGTTAGGTCGAGACGGAGGAAGTATATTGGAGTGAATGACGTGGCACATTTGAGATCATACATAGATACAAGAAACAGCATAAATTCTTCGAAATTGACGAAATTCACCCTTTAGGGCATGAGCTGGGTTGGGGAGGGGGTACAAGGTACAAATTCATAATGAGTTAGGGGGGAAATTCTATACTACCCTATGAGGTAGTGCAATAACTTCGTTGAATGTGAGACATGTGACAAAGTAATTGAAATCAAAAAAATTATGATTATTGAATTTTTATCATGTAACATGTAATATACATCCAACGGATTACAACACTAACTCATGAGGTAATATAGAAGTTCCCAAAGCATTAAAAGAGAGAAGATGGGAGGTACAAAGAATTGTACCCAACATTTCTGTTTCATTTTGTTTTTTGTTTTTGTTTTTAACTTTATTATTGAAACATTTATTTGAATAACCATTTATTGTTGGAACATTTATTTGAATAACCATCTTAAATTTCATCCTTTTTAATAATAGTATGTAAAATAAATACGACTCAATTTTTTTTATTATTGTTACAAAATTTAGAAAAGAAAAATAATTATATTTTTTTAAAAGAAAAAAATATTTTTTTATGAAAATTTAATTTTAATAAAAAGAAATTTATGAATATTAATTAAATTGATTGTATATGTAAAAATTATAAATAATATTTTAATAAATTATAGATGTGAAAATAATATTGGCCATTTGAATGTGGGATCCCCATATAATGTCATTTGTACATTTAGGGATTGGGGGAGAAATAAGTACACATGCAATGGCAATCAAATTTTTGACTAGATGTCCACTCGTGCGATGCACGAGATGAGTACTTTTTCAATATAACAATAATAAAATTATCAGTCTATATATTATTTGAGAATATCAAATCGAGAGTTGTTATTTTTTCGTCCCATCATTTTTCTTCCTCCTTACATGTGGTTTTTTTACATTTAATATCTTCCATAACCACAAATTGAAACTACCAGTGAGATTTTCATAAATTTTGGCTATTCAATTTTTTATATTCTTACTTTTAATACCTTTCATTATCACAAATAAATACCACCAATTATAGTTTCATAAATTTTGTTAATTCGATTATTTGAATGCATGATCTGATGATACTGTATATTTTAAGTAAAACTTTAAATACAAACTTGAATGTAATTCACTTCTCGCCCTATTATTTTAGCCTATAGCACACATGTTGTAATAATACATATAAATATAAGGATAAAACAATGTCAAATATCTTGAATAATTATCGTTTGAAAGCCACATATATTAAATAATATAATGTTAGTATAAGAAGCCACAAACATATTAGTTGCTGTAACGCCCGGGAATTTTCGTCTATTTATTAAACTATTTTGTATGATTTTATTTTTATCATCATTTCATTCAATTGGGCCGACCCTTTTCATATGATCATTTTTCAAGATTTGGATTTTTCAACTCGAATAGATTTATATTGGCCCAGTATATTATTTCAAATCTTATTTCTGAAAAACTATTTATTTTTAAGTTAAAACATTTCTTTAAGAATCCATTTATTTAATTCAAATAAGCACATTCATATACATCATCTCATCCATTTGCATCATTGGCTCAATATTTAGGCCCAACCAATAATTGTGGATTCATTTTTAGCCCAAAATCTATAGAGCCCACATAGAACAGATATAATTTTAGAATCCGGATATTTTCCTGTTTTGTGAGCGTGAAGGAGTGACGGTTTTGTGAGCGTGAAGGAGTGACGTGAAAGAGTGGAGGACTGGAGTGTGGAGGAATGGCGTGAAGGAGTGGAGGAGTGGGAGATCATGGGTAGTGGAGGTGGATTAGAAATCGCTACCAATATTCTATATAAATATGTAGCCTTTAACCGTGGAACAGTTTTTTTAGTTTCCTGGCAACCTAAATTTTCTTCAATTCTTCTTCTACTATTCTGATCCAGCGAAATTCCACCCAAAATTCCTACAACTATATCCAGTAATCAAATCTCAATTTCAATAATTAATCTCAGGCCTACACATTTTACTCCAACACCCTCCCTTTTCATTTGGTGTTTATTTTCGATTAACACGCAAATTTTCTTACCGCCATGGACGCCGCGCACACCACCCTCTCTCCCTTTGCCAATGAATGAAGTTCTATGGGGTGGGTGCGAGTGAAAGAACTGAAGAAGGGGAGAAAATAATTTGATCTCGCATATGAAGTGGATTTGAAATGGAGGAATTGGAGGAAGGAATGATAATTTGATCTCGTATATGAAAGCCAAATTGAAATGGAGGAATGGGAGGAAGGAAAGGATAATTTGTTTGATCTCGCATATGAAGGCGGAATGGAGAAATTGGAGGAATAAAAGGATAATATGATCTCGCATATGAAGGCGGAATTGTAATGGAGGAATGGATGAAGAAATGAGGAAGATAAGAAATGAGGAAGATACTACGCGCAAGCGTATGTTCTACAAGTCTCAACTTCAATATATATATATATATATATATATATATATATATTATAATTTTAATTGCCAATTTTCCTGTAAACTAACTACTGCCGAGATTCATTGAAACTGGAAATTCAGGCAATAACATTATAAGCCCATATTTATTACTCAAATTCCACATTTACCCCACTTCACATCCATATTCTCAAAAGCCAAACAAATTTTCCTTATTTTAATTACTATTATTATTTTCATTAATTAAGAAATTTCTTTATATTTTTCTCTTTTGATTTTATAGTGATCTAGTATCAACAGTTTTAAAATATTTTCCACGGTTAAATGTAGGACTTGAGGAGCGAGAGTTCGAGCCTAGACTATTGATTAATCCAATCATTTGCATTTCAATCATCTCATTTTCCAGGTGGGGGTTTATTGTTTATCGCTTTAATTATTTTTACTTGACTGTATACATGTGCACTTATTCTTCAAGTTGTTACTTGCCAATACAAGTGACTATTTAGTTTGCTACTTGCCAATACAAGTTTAGCTCATTGTCATTATGCTACTTGCCAATACAAGTTAGCTCTATGTGTCTTGCCAATACAAGCGCATCATTATGATAATTGTTACATTGTATGCCTCTTTGTATTTATAATTAATGTGATAAACTGTGACTACCACGAGCTTAAGAAAGCTCACCCCAACCCATTATTGAACCTCAGGTAGAAATGTAATGAGCATTGAAAGCCATTATTGAACCTCAGGTAGAAATGTAATGAGCATTGAAAGCAGAGGTGGAGCCGGAAAGCATATTGTGGTATAAAGTTATAAATTATTTTTATTTGGGCTTAATAATTAAATGTGTGCAATATGGTGTTTATGATTTAGGATTTACATTATTTCAAAAGTATGGTGAAGTTTTGGACTTGTAGTATGTGGTAGTTGAGATCTTATGAAATTATGGTATGCTAGGATTTTAAGGTGATTTATATAGTTCGTAATTATAATGGAGTACTTGATAAAATTATTATGGTGAATTGATGTGTTAGAGTTATAATTGAGAAATATTTTAATAAGTTTTTACATTTTCTAGACACTTAACAAATTATCAGTGATTTATACTAGAATGTCAATTTGATTGAAGGAATGTTTAAGATGTGCGTGGTTTGAACAAATTATATTTTCCGCTGCCAATTACTTAATACTATCATCAAAATTCTTAAAGTATTTAAAATATTTTGTATATTTTCAATATTGATTTTAATATACTTTATTTTGTAAAATATTGTGACATTATATATGATTATGTTAAATTACTATTTTCGTAATGGCTTGATTTTAAAATATAGTATTTAATTAAATAAATTAAATATCATGGCTTGATTTTGGGGTTTATAATTACTTAAAAATAGTCTAGAAAATCGGGCTGTTACAGTTACGTAAGTATATAAGTGGTAAACTATATTATCATGTCGTATTCAAATAAAAAATAACTGACTTATTATTTTTGTAAGTAACATAATTTTTCTTTTTCACAAAATAGGAAAAAAAATAAACGAATTAATTCAATTAACAAATCACTTTATATATCTAAGCTTTTTTTCTATTGTAAAGTGTAAATCTAACAAATTTATATTTTTTATGAAATTTTTTAATACCAAATAATTTAAACTATCAAAAAATTATTAAGGTAAAATTAAAGTAAATAATTTTAATCTTCTAAAAAATTTCATTCAGTTGAAAAAAGATATCATTTTTGAAGGTATATCACATTTTAATTTTATATACAAATGTTTAAAAATCAAAATATTTTATTTTTTAGAAAATCAAAATATATAATTTAACATCCTAAAATGTATTTTACACTTAGAAATTAATATCTTAATTATAATGATGCATTATGGATGTCAAATTGAAGATCATCGAAAGAGGAATAATTTGATATATCTAATGAAAAATCAAGTTGAGACGAAAAAGTATAAGACCTTGAAATTTCGAAGGCAAAAGATAAAAAAGAAAAGATAAAGTAAAAGAAAAAGATTGATTGGAGGATAATCCACAAAAGAAGGTGGATGTGACACAAGTTTTCCATTTAAGGGGCTCTCCACGTCTTTAAGAGCAATTTTTAAAATTAAAACAAAATAAAAATTCGGCGAAAAATTGTGAGAGGGGCACGTGTTTTTTCCTAATTTCATGCAACCTTCTTTTAATATTGAAGGTTGATGTGACAGTAATGTAGCGAGTACATTTTATATGTACATTGGTGATGCTCTTATTAAGTTGAGAGGATCCGTATCCCATTCTTTCAGAACTTGATTTAAAAATTTGGGCTCTCTTTGTTCCAAATATGCAAAATAAAAATAATTAGTATATGCTAAAATAATTTATATATTTTCTTTTTTCTTTTTTGGGAAAATGTATAGTTGTACTCCTAAATTTATATCTCAGTTGCAAATTAGGTCTCAACTATTTTTTCGTTCAGATAAATACTTGAACTTTTAAAATACAACGAATACTCCTTGAATTTTTGGATTCATGACAAATAGGGTCATTTGAAGTATTAAACTATATAAACTAATTTCAAAGATATAATACTAACAATAATAAATTAAATAAAAAATAAATTTTAAAAATCAAGATATTGTCAACGTAAAATAAAAAAATTTTAATATCTTAAAATAATCGAAAATAACTTAAAAAAATTAAATTTTTTTTAATAACTTCTAGGTTTAGTATACTTTTTTTCTTTACTTTATCTGGATAATTTCCTAGAAACTTAGGGTATGTGTTTGTTTATGGATTGAGTGGAGCGTGAAAAATCTGGACGTGAAAATATTGATGACATGAATTCTAAATTTAATGTTTGTTTTGAAAAATAATATGGTGAAATCGATAAGATATTATCAAATGATCGATATAAAATGATTAAAATGTATTAAAAACTTAGATAATAATTAATAAAATTATTTGAATTAATTGTCACGTCTCCCACCTAGGTGTGAGAATCCATAAATGAATATACTCTTATGATTTTTTTTTATTTTTTTTTATTTATTTTATTTCAATAATTGTCTAGAATCTATTAAATAAGTTTAATATTTTTCTTGATTTTTATAGACATTTTTTTAATTTGTCAGTTTTAGACTTTTTAGATATTTTTCAAAGATATCTAGTTTATTTTGAAAGATTGAATTAGTCTTAAATTTAAAATCTCAGGAGTTTATTTGACCATTTTAAAAAGTTCATTACATATTTAAAAAAGCTTATTAAGAGGAATCCTCCTCAATCCAAAAAAATGGCTTGACTTTTTAAATTGTATATTTTCCTTCTCTCTCTCTCTCTCTCTTTCTTTCTTTTTTTTTTTTTTTCAATATCTCAACAGTTAATGTCCTGTTTTTTTTGCGATTTTTTTTCGGTAAATTCTACCCTACCCACTTGGGTACTACCCAAGTGGGTTATCCACCACACATCACAAAAAGTGTATTGAAGATCAATGGTGTTTGTATTTTTGATTTAAATAATTATGAAAATGGATGGTGGATGTTCCCACTAGTACCCAAGTGGGTAGGGTAGAAAAAGCCTTTTTTTTCCCAGGAGGACTAATCCAAGTCTGGGAATCCTCCTCAATCCAAAAAATGGAGACTTTTCCGAAAATCAGATGGATTTCGAGAAGCTTTAACACAACCTCTTCATCTCCTTTGCGCATTTGTGTTGTCGGTAGTGGCCCTGCGGGGTTCTACACCGCTGAGAAGGTACGCAGTAGTTGTATGAATTTATAGATTATATTTTTTGTGTGAAAACCCTTGATTTGTTCCCACGAAGTCATTAAACAGCTGAAATCTTTTGCTGAAGACTACCTTAACTTTGTTCTTTTATTCTGGTGTTTTGATAGCTTTTGAAGGCACATGAAGCTGTAGAAGTTGATATAATTGATCGACTCCCGACGCCCTTCGGATTAGTGCGTTCCGGCGTTGCACCTGATCATCCTGAAACAAAGGTATTTTGATTTAATGTTTTATATTATGATAGTTTGTGCTTGCAAATAATGAGGTTAATTGCTTATGTGTTATCATAATTATGCAGTTAAGTAATTTTTGGTATTACTGTCAACTGGGCGTGCTCAAAGTGCAGTTGGACTAAATGCAGTTCTATGTATACTGATTATTATTTTTATTTTTTAATGAGAACTGTGTTCACTGATTATTGATTTCTAGTAATAGATATGTCTGAGGGTACATTGGCTGTTATGTTTTGTTGTTTAATATACAAATCACGTTTAAGCCTTTTAAGTTTCTTTGTTATTCGTTTGTGAACTTATTTGTTCAGAAAAATTGCCACAGAATGTGATCAATCAATTTTCCCGTGTTGCACAAAATGAACGTTGTTCTTTCTTTGGGAATGTCTCACTTGGGTCTTCCGTAACTTTGGCTGAGCTACGTGACATGTATAATGGGGTAAGATATTGGCTCTGCAAAGGTTGTTGTCTAAGATATCATTTATTTCCTTTATGATCACTATTCGGTCTCTCGTGGCAATTTATATTTATCTTGCCAGGTTGTGCTCGCCTATGGCGCTGAAAGTGACCGATCTGTTGGCATTCCTGGGGAGGTTCGTATGATTATATTTAAGCCAATGGCTTTTTATTCATCTGGACTAGTATGATGTCTCTGTTGTGACAAAAATTTCTGCAAAAAAAATATCTAATTAGTGTGACTATATACTATTTGATTCAGGAGTTGTCTGGTGTATATTCTGCCAGAGAGTTTGTTTGGTGGTATAATGGGCATCCAGACTGCAGAAACCTTGTTCCTGATTTGAAAAGCACGGATACAGCAGTCGTTCTTGGTCAGGTATCTCTTTTCAACCTTATTTTGCCATACTTATTATCTAATTATTTGTTTCATTTGGTAGTATTAATCCATCGCGCGAGCCTATTATAGTTTAATCCAACAAACAGTTTTAGATGAGAGTTGAAGTGTAAGTTGTTGCGTACTTCTGCACCATGACATTTAGAAGTGGTGACTCAGTGTTAATGGTCTCGCGTTCTTATTTTAGTTAGATGGTAACTTGGAAGAAGATCATTACAAAATGTGACCTGATTTTTTTATGTGCGTCAAAGACATTGCGCTGAACCAACTTGAAAGAGAGAGTGTTTGCTTGTAGACGAATCTCTAAAATTTTCCATTGACTTTTATGTCCTTGCTTTTATACTCTATCTAGTGTATGGTCGTAGATTACCAGGATAGTACCTTAGTTTGTGTTGAGATATATCCTTTTGTTACACCTCTGGGTATTGACATTGAGAAGCTGAAATCCCTCATTTGCCGAGATATGTGTCCTGTACTATATTGTTATGTCTCATACAGTAACGTCTAACATGTACGTACATCCGTAGAGGTACACCAAGAGCTTCCTTTTACAGTGTGATTACTAGTCTCTACATTTTGATCAGAATATTTACAAATCGACAAGCTAATCTTTTAGCTGAATTAGTTTTAAATAAGACAATTTCATGTGTATAATGACATTTAAGGCATTTATCCATGATCAAACACCTCAAGCATTCTAGAAAATTTCAGTAGCTGACTGCATGTCACACTTTTATCAGGGTAATGTAGCGCTTGATGTTGCTCGAATTCTTCTACGCCCAACAACAGAACTGGCAAAAACAGATATTGCTTCCCATGCATTGGCCACTCTAGAGGAGAGCTCTATTAGGTTTGTTATATGCTTCTACCCCATAATTTGAAAAGAAAAGTCCGGCATAATGTGCAGATCTATACATAGTTAACTGTTTTTATTTTCAGGAAAGTATACTTGGTTGGAAGACGTGGACCAGTACAAGCAGCTTGCACTGCGAAAGAACTAAGAGAAATTCTGGGTAACATTTCTGTCATTTTTATGCTCCTGGATTATCTAGCCATTTTCAGGACTATCTTATACTTATTAGGGAGAGGGGTATTTTTGCCCCAAAGGCTTGCATACTATATAAGCAAATTAGGGTAAAATTGACCATTGTAAACTTCACAGCTATAGTATTAACTATGTACAGAACCAGAAGAAGAATTTTGTGTAAAATTTGCCAGGTCACATATTCGTCAAGAATTGAAAAACTATGTCATGGCCAAAATGACTATTGACAAAGGCGCTGAGAAGTGGTCAAAAGCTGCCAACGCGCCGGTAAATGAAAAAAGATCAGTTGAATTAGGATAAAGAAAATATGAACTTAAAAAATGTTGAAGATGGAAATAATTCGAGGAAATAAAAAAGTAACTAGAGAGACAAGGCAGTATTATAATATTATACTGTTTAAATGGGTACGATAACAAATCAGTATAAGTTTAGGCTTTAGAAAACTAAAAGGGTGAAATAGACCGTTACACCAACATAATCTATAGCTCTATACATAATTTCTTTCACATCCCTTAAGTGATAGGATGCATGGTATTAAGAAAACCATAAAAAAACATGTTATTTAAATTGAATATGCTCTTGTTGCAGGAATTAAGGATTTGGGTATTTATATCCAACAAACTGATCTAGTTACAACACCAGCCGATGAGGTATATTCTGTTATGACACCCTTTACTACCGTAGGCTGCATTGAGTGCTTTTCAGACATGTCTTGTCAAAGTATCAATGAAACTAACTCCTTGTTCTTTACATAACATTTCTTGGGCAAAGATAGAAATGAAGAATAACAGGATCAGGAAACGGGTGTATGAACTGCTCTCTAAGGCAGTCGCACCAGGGCGTGTTCCTCTTGCCAACCAACGTGAACTCCACTTTGTCTTTTTCCGTAAGCCAGACAGGTTTGTAGAGTTACATGATAGAAGTGGTCATCTTGGTGGTGTTCGACTAGAGAAGACTACACTTAAAGGTAAAATTCCCCAGAGAAATCTGCTTTGCTGGGTTGTAGAAATTAGTTCCTTTTTTCTTTTTTTTTTTTTTTTCCTATTATGATTTTTAAGAATCTTTAGCTCATTTATTGTGGTTTTATAGATTGCTTATGTCTTTCTTTATTTACTGTGCGTAATTGGAGATTAAATATGCACGAAATTCTTGAACATCAAGAAAATGAATTTTAAATAATGTATCCACAAATTGTCTTATTGAGACAATACATTTACTTGTCCATCTAAAAAGGATTTCTGATTAGAAAGGTAGGGAACTGTGATATCGGTGATCTAATAAGAATGTTCATCACAGTTTGAACAGTGTTTTGAAATCAATTAGTTTTTATTAAACTATTGCTGAGTTCTTCACTTATTTCATTTTGATAGTTTTCTTTTTCTGTTTTGGAGTAAGTTTGTGCTAACGGGGAAATCCCCATTTTACTTTCTGAAATCTGGACCTGTGTTATATGAATCTAAAGAAAACCATGTCTACAACAATTTAATTAAGCAGGACTACATCACTTTCTATTCTTCTTGAATGATTTACGAGAAGCCCATTTGGAAGTATACATATCGATGTTGTATCTCGTCCTAATTTACCCTTTTTTTAGGAGATGATGAATCTGGGAAGCAGGTAGCAGTTGGTACAGGAGTGTGTGAAGACATATCATGCGGGCATGTACTTTTGAAACTCAATAGTGTTTAAGGTTTATAGTTTCAGTGTGACTATGCTTCATATTATCTATATAGCACACGAAAGTGACATTTTTAGATCAGAATTCTTTGTCTAGTATTTGATATTCTTTTGTAGAACTCCTTTTATATTTACAAAATAATAAGGCTGGCACAAGAAATTTTAGTGTTGATAGATCTCACTCTTGTTTTGTAGGTTAGCACTGAAGAGTATCGGCTACAAATCAGTGGCTGTTGATGGTTTACCCTTTGATAGCTACAAAGGTATGTTAAAAGATTTTCATCACTGGAAGTTGACATTTTATATTTTCTTAATCTGATTAGATGGGCTATGCTTTTCCCTGTGTGGTTATCCTAAAGCTTTATTTGAATTTCTTTTAGGAATTGTTCCAAATGTTGGAGGTCGTGTCTTAGCTGATGCTTCAGAAGGTCACATGCAATATGAGACGGGCTTATATGTATGTGGCTGGTTGAAGAGAGGACCAACAGGAATTATTGGTACAAACCTTTATTGCGCCGAAGAAACTGTGAGTATGCTTATTTCAATAGATAGACCTCAATTGTGACTTTTTGTTTCTTGATCTGTGTACTTTCATTTTTAAACGTTAGGTCACTGTACTCTTTATTTTGTTTGAATTGGGCTCTGTACTAAATTTGTGAAAAATGAACTCATCTGCACTCGAATTTTGTCCCTGTACTTGGTTGGCTTATGTAAAGACCGAATCCTAATGTGGAAGTACAAGGATTCAGTTAATACAAATGAAAGTAAAGGGGACCCTATTCAACCAAAAAAAAAAAAAAAAAAAGAAAAAAAGGAAAAGTATTGGGAATGAAAGTATATGGACTTAAATTCTGAGAAACTAGAAAGTTCGGAGAACCAGTGAATTAAGTTTGGCGTTCTAAAGGATCATCTTCATAATACTCGTGTTGCCCTCAAATTTGTCTATTTATGTGTTGATGACTTTGACCTATTTGCAGCTCGCATGCATCTCAGAGGACATTAATAAAGGAGTATTAACGTCTGGCTCGTCAAAGCCTGGGGGAGAAGGTCTACTTCAGTTATTAGACAGTAGGAATACTAGAGTCGTATCCTTTGATGCCTGGGAAAAAATTGATCTTGAAGAAAGAAGGCGCGGTAATCTGATAAACAAACCCAGAGAAAAACTTGCCACATGGGAAGAGCTACTGAGAGTTGCTAGTGAATGATGCAGTTAAAAATAGATGGTTAATTGGCAGCAAATTTGCTATTTACTTTCTACGTATAGGTACGCTATCTTTCTAATCATCAGCTGAATGAAAAATATTCCTATTGGAGAAAATGCAAGAATCCTGTCTGAAAACCGAAATGAATCTTATTTACATTACACATTTCGCAGATTTATCAGTTGCATACAATTTTCTATATCAGGACACTCGTACAGTGTGCCCGTCTTAGAGGACTGTCCATCGGGAGTTGCACAGGTACGTCTATCCAGTTAGGAAACGAAACCGTTGTTGCTTAGACATGCATCATTTTACGATATACGAAAAAAAAAGATGAATTTGTGGAATTTATTAGTTGTGAAATTACTCATTATGTACGCACGCGCACACACACCACTGTGTCGGGACTATCAACAAAATAAATTCTGAATTCACCAACCATTGGTTGAGGATTTTGTACAACGGACAACTATAGGGGTGCTTTTTGCGAATTTTAACAACTTTTGGGGCGTTATGACATTATCATTAGCCGAAAAAGCTGTATGGTGTTTTAGTATGTTAAGCATTTTTCGGAAAGTAAATATAATTAATATTTCATTATTAAGTTCCTTCACCAAGTTTTGTGTAACCAGAGTTTTATTTGATTTTATTTTTCTTTCTGGCTAAGCTCTAATCATCGAAGTGTATTTATCAAGAACTCCGTTTATATTGTCTTATTCGGCCTTCGAACTTTTAAACTTCGTTGTTACAACTTTTGGTTTTGTTTTTGTTTTATTAGTCCTTTATTTTTGGTCAGTTGTATTTTTAGTCCTCCCTGATTAAGGTTTTTCACATTTAGTCCCATGATTTTAAAACGTTTGCAATTTAAGATCAATTTTGGCCCAAAAATATCAAACTCGTCTGAATTTCTAAGTAACTTTCACAATTTGGGAATCTTCATCCATAGTGACACATTGCGATATCTCAACCCTTTGACAAAAAATCTAGCAGAAAAGAAAAAAATAGGAAAAAATATAATTTCCAAAACCAACAAAGAAGAATACCAAAATAAAATAGAAAAAATCTAGAAAATAAAAATAACCCAACAAAAATAAAAAGAACTACAGGGAAAAGAAGAAGGAAAAGATCTTGAGAACTTTAATGTTTATGGATTCAGAAATGAATTTAATCCACATGAAACAGAAGGTTATTAGGGCAAATTTAAATAAATATTGTACTGTTCACATCGAAATTAAAATTAAGTGGGAATTTTATTTATTTACCAAATTAGGTGAACTCGCTTGTGCCACAAGCGAGTTAACCTGGAAACTGCCAACACTATTCAATGTCGCCCCTGTCAGGGGCGACATCTATATATATATATATATATATATTAAATGAAAACGCCTATGGGAGAGGCGTTTTTGAGTATGGCGTACGTATTTATACGTGAAGTTGCCCCTGGCAGGGGCGACACTGAATACTGTTTTTTTTTAAAATGCATGTATTTATATATATTTCTTTTAATCCCACATTATTTATTCAATAAACTTTCAATCGTTTCTTTAATTTGAGTCGCACCTATTTTTTTTTTCTTTAATTTGAGTCGAATTCAGAGGTTAAAATATTATTTAAGACGTATCGATTATGGTCGATGTTTAAATCATGTTACGATATAAATATAATATTTAGGGTAATCACAAATACTTAAAACATGAAGTAGTTTTTACCAAATTATTAGAAATAACTTGAATAATAAAATGTCTAATATTCATGACCAGTCCCACAACGAGTTTTTTTTTCCTGATCCGTTTAGCCCTCCCTCTTCGCTCCTCGATTGAGCATCAGATTCCGTGTCTTGGGCGCGTTGTGATTGACCATCATCTGGTGTGCCGATATTCAAACTAAACGTTGGCTGACCTGATGAAGATGATGTCTGACCTAAATATGGGATCGGAGACGTATTGAACTACCCTGGATGACCTGCCCAATTTGATTGTTGAGGAAAAATTGGTTCAGTTGTTGTGTAGTTGCCGACTTCCAGGAGCGAACTGAAGGACTGATCAAACTGCATTGAATCACGATGAGGAGTGAAAAAATCCTGTTCGTTCACCATTGGAGGCATATAGTAGCCTGTCTGCATTTCCACACTGGGATGCTCGTGAACGGTAGAATGTGAAGGCCCGGGAAGATCGCTTGACACAGATCTAAATGGATGGGTGTCACGCGAGGTATTACCACCAGCTCGTCCGAAGTTATGACATGTGGACGCACTACGTCTCCTCCCTTGTTGGCTGCGTCATGTGGCATGGGCATCTTAGCCGCTTGATGTTATGCGCCTGGCTGTGGGTGATGGTAGGCTGCACGGTGATCATGAAAGTTTTGTTGTGCTTCCCAATATAATTCCTCAATCGATCTTCTTGCCGGCTCTCTCATATAGTCCCTCTCTTTGACAGCTATTCGATGTATTCCCTCAACGATCCTTTCCTAAAAGTGAAGGTTGTAAATAAACATATATGAGTTTGCATTTTAAACGGTTTGGAACTATTTATATTTATAGTCAATAAGAAGTTGTTTACCCACCAAATTTTCGATATATGTATTAGCTGACGGCCGAGATCCCTCTTGTACACCTATTCCAGGAGTTATCAACCGACGTGTGATCTCTTGATACCAACCCATTAACCCAATGTCCACTTCATCACCTTGGTCCCCAATTTGAGGGGGGTCACAATAGGCTGATTTCTGGTGTTCCACTGCTCCACGTATTGAGCGTGTGTTACAAGCCAGTTTTGACTGGAACGTCCACGTCGATCTGTTCTACCATGCAAATTTCTGTGTCCAGCTTCAATCAATGGAGGGATAGACTGTCGCATACCGAATTGTCGAAATACCCGATCATGATAATATAGCTCAACGATGTAATGATGGATAAGCAGACATTTCGATATCCATGTGTATGTAACATTAATAATGTTGTCATCAAGATATGATTGGACTGTTGGTGGGATTGGCTCATACGGTCTCCAAATAAACTGCAAAGTAAAGGAAGCTTAACAGTAATTTATTACATTAATTTTATTTTTGAACGGAATAAAAAAATGAAGGTTATACCTCCTACGGGGTTTTTTTATCCAGGTACTCCCGGATAGTCTTCACGTTGCTATTAAGGCTATGCGTGAAAGTGTAGTATTGCTACCATTCAGCTCTATATGGTGCAATAGGGAGTTTACCAGCTTCTCCATCGATCGTACTTAAATCGAATCGTCGTCCCACATGTCTAGGCCTCAGAAATGTTATACGAGTCCAAGCCTAAATCTGAAAGAAAGATCATACATATATTTATGATTAGTGTGCATTAAATATGATTGAACATGGTAAAAATAATGTTAAGGATGACGTTGCACCTGTAGTAACTGCATAGTCCCGCCGGTGAACTTTCTATCTTTTCGTGCTGCACAACATAATTGGTGGTACAAAAAACTCCAAATACGACACTTCCCCAACTGTATTCATAACATTCAGAGATATCTTCCATTTCAGTCAAGTACAGTAGTGATCCAAGATTCCCAGACGTGTCTGGGCACATAATGGATCCCAACAGAATCAACGCAATCCCACGTGAGTATTGCTCGACTTCGACGTCGTCTGTTTCATCATCCACCGGGTTATCACTCAAATGCTTTCCGAGGGCAGTCAATGAGAATCTCGAACCAATAATATCACCTGTGTCTGGACTCCAACCTAACAGAGCTTCACATCTACCTCTCCAATAGTCAGACGTGGTTTCTGTAACTCCGTTAATTACCGATCTTCCATCCATCTTCAATCTCCAAATGAAGGTTACATGCTGTAGTGTCACAGTGGCCTCTCCGACTCTAAAGTGGAATGTATGTGTCTCTGGTCTCCATCGTTCAACCAAGGCAGTGATGATAGTTGTATTAATGACGTAGTCACCGCATCGATAGACCCCATAAAACTCCATCTCAGGTAACATCACTACAACTCTATAATGCAACCTCTGATTGGGCTTGAGCTTCCCACTATTTCCATCATCGTCGTACTCATCAGCATAGTCATCGATCTTCTAAAAAATTCCACTACCATGACGGCATTTCAAAGTCTTACTAATGTCTCCCTCAAATACCTTTGCGGAACGGTGAGTTTCTTGTTCGGTTAATACCATATTATCAATGGGTCCATATTGTCCGAGGTGGTCCATGCTACGAAAATAGAGTTCATAAAAAACTCAGATAAGTCTCCCTCGATTAGATCATTCCAACATGTTCTGGGCAAGTTAATAAATAGATCTAATTGTAACAAACATTATTATACAAACTAAACAAAAAAAATTGATCACAGTTCAATATTAAAAATTTATAAGGAGCAAAGGATTCAAGAGGTTACATATTTTAGTTTAGGCCTTAAAAAACAACAGACATGCAGATTATTTTTCCGCAATATAAATAAAAAACTGATTCGTGTTTATCGTCTACGGTCTGTAGATGATCTCGGCTGATCCCGAGAAGTTGCTTCTGACTGATATTGTTGTCTTGCGTGTACTTGCGGCCAATTCATTTCATTTTGGTATCTGGTGGATTTAGGCCTTCAACGATGTCTTGCCCTTCGCAACTCCGGGTTGTGGCATAACTCAAATAACGCTTCATTCCAATAGTATTCGTCTGGCAAGGGGTTAAATCTATCGCTATATGTCTCGACGTAGAAGTTTGTATTGTAGTATGATCTCATGTAAATGCCTTGATCAACACCGTAATGACGACAAGTTTGCATTGCGTGAGAACATGAGATCCCATTTTGTTTCCACTTCCCGCACGTGCATTCTCTACTAGACAATTTCACAACATGTGTGAATGTATTATTCGACCCTGGTGAAAAGGTCTTAACGGACGCTGATTGTTCTGATAGATCAACTTGAATGATTAAGTGATGAAGTGTTTTCCTCTGTCTCTGATCATATTACTTGAATATCTCATCAGGTCATGGCTGACACCTGTTTTGCATTTGACGACCCAATGACAACCGATCAAAGAAGTATTTAGTTGACCGATAGAAAGTGATTTGAATAATTGCACAAATCGGTAGTCTTCGTGTACCTTTGAGTACTCCGTTCATGCATTCTGATAGGTTGGTTGTCAGTATTCCATATCTCCATCCACTGTCATGCGAAATAATCCACTGAAATCCCTCAATCTCATTCATGTAAGGGTAATTAGATTCACTTAATGCTCTAATCTTTGACATCGCATTCTCAAATTGTCGCACAGTAAATGCTGATCCAGCCTCCCTGCACAAACCCTTCAGCTTGACATTTTTCATCTGGGTGTTAAAATTGGAGCAAACATGTCTGAGATAGAAGCGGTGAACCCCACCAGGTGGCGAAAATTGCGTGAATTGTTTAGCAGCTTCGATTAACCCAACACATCGGTCAGATACAAGACACAATCCTCAACTCCCCGGACAACATGCTTTGTTAACTTCTTAAAAAACCATTTCCGCGTGGCGAAGGTTTCCTCATCGACAATAGCATACGCTAAAGGTAGGAGTTGTTGGTTGGCATCCACTCCGACATGAATCAGTATTTTGTGCTTGTACTTAGTGTATAGATGCGTTCCATCAACACTGATGACCTTCCGACACTGTTGGAAATCATCAATACACGGTTTAAACACCCAGAAAACGTACTTCAGCATTTTAACCCCAGGAGCTCTGTTGTTGACGTGACACCACTTCATAACCGTGCCAGGATTCAATTTTTGTATTGCTTTCATAAATTTCGGCAATTTGAAGTACGTTTTCTGGGCGTTTAAACCGTGTATTGATGATTTCCAACAGTGTCGGAAGGTCATCAGTGTTGATGGAACACATCTATCCACTAAGTACAAGCACAAAATACTGATTCCTGTCGGAGTGGATGCCAACCAACAACTCCTACCTTTAGCGTATGCTATTGTCGATGAGGAAACCTTCGCCGCGCGGAAATTGTTTTTTAAGAAGTTAACAAAGCATGTTGTCCGGGGAGTTGAGGGTTGTGTCTTGTATCTGACCGATATGTTGGGTTAATCAAAGCTGCTAAACAATTCACGCAATTTCCGTCACCTGGTGGGGTTCACCGCTTCTGTGTCAGACATGTTTGCTCCAATTTTAACACCTAGGTGAAAAATGTCAAGCTGAATGATTTGTGCTGGGAGGCTAGATCAACATTTACTGTGCGACAATTTGAGAATGCGATGTCAAAGATTAGAGCATTAAGTGAATCTGGTTATCCTTACATGAATGAGATTGAAGTATTTCAGTGGATTATTTCGCATAACGGTGGATGGAGATGTGGAATACTGACAACCAACCTATCAGAATGCATGAACGGAGTACTCAAAGGTACACGAAGACTACCGATTTGTGCAATTATTCAAATCACTTTCTATCAGTCAACTAAATACTTCTTTGATCGGTTGTCATTGAGTCGTCAAATGCAAAACAAGTGTCAGCCATGACCTGATGAGATATTCAAGTAATATGATCAGAGACAGAGGAAAACACTTCATCACTTAATCATCCAAGTTGATCTATCAGAACAATCAGCGTCCGTTAAGACCTTTTCACCAGGGTCGAATAATACATTCACACATGTTGTGAAATTGTCTAGTAGAGAATGCACGTGCGGGAAGTGGAAACAAAATGGGTTCCCATGTTCTCACGCAATGCAAACTTGTCGTCATTACGGTGTTGATCAAGACATTTACATGAGATCATACTACAATACAAGCTTCTATGTCGAGACATATAGCGGCAGATTTAACCCATTGTCAGACGATGCCACAACCCGGAGTTGCGGAGGGCAAGACGTCGTGGAAGACCTAAGTCCACCAGATACCAAAATGAAATAAATTGGCCGCAAGTACGCGCAAGACAACAATATCAGTCAGAAGCAGCTTCTCAGGATCAGCCGGGATCATCTACAGGCCGTAGACGATGAACACGAATTAGTTTCTTATTTATATTGCGGAAACATAATCTGCATGTCTGTTGTTTTTTAAGGCCTAAACTAAAATATGTAACCTCTTGAATCCTTTGCTCCTTATAAATTTTAATATTGAACTGTGGTCAATTTTTTTTGTTTAGTTTGTATAATAATGTTTGTTACAATTAGATCTATTTATTAACTTGCCCAGAACATGTTGGAATGATCTAATCGAGGGAGACTTATCTGACTTTTTTATGAACTCTATTTTCGTAGCATGGACCACCTCAAACAATATGGACCTATTGATAATAGGGTATTAACCGAGCAAGAAACCAACCGTTCCGCAAAGGTATTCGAGGGAGACATTAGTAAGACTTTGAAATGCCGCCATGGTAGTGGAATTTTTTAGAGGATCGTTGACTATGCTGACGAGTACGACGATGATGGAAATAGTGGGAAGCTCAAGCCCAATCAGAGGTTGCATTATAGAGTTGTAGCGATGTTACATGAGATGGAGTTTTATGGGGTCTATCGATGCGGTGACTACGTCATTAATACAACTATCATCACTGCCTTGGTTGAACGATGGAGACCAGAGACACATACATTCCACTTTAGAGTCGGAGAGGCCACTGTGACACTACAGCATGTAGCCTTCATTTGGGGATTGAAGGTGGATGGAAGACCGGTAATTAACGGAGTTACAGAAACCACGTCTGACTATTGGAGAGGTAGATGTGAAGCTCTGTTAGGTTGGAGTCCAGACACAGGTGATATTATTGGTTCGAGATTCTCATTGACTGCCCTCGGAAAGCATTTGAGGGATAACCCGGTGGATGATGAAACAGACGACGTCGAAGTCGAGCAGTACTCACGTGGGATTGCGTTGATTCTGTTGGGATCCATTATGTGCCCAGACACGTCTGGGAATCTTGGATCACTACTGTACTTGACTGAGATGGAAGATATCTTTGAATGCTATGAATACAGTTGGGGAAGTGCCGTATTTGGAGTTTTTTGTACCACCAATTATGTTGTGCAGCACGAAGAGATAGAAAGTCCACCGGCGGGGCTATGCAGTTACTACAGGAGCGACGTCATCCTTAACATTATTTTTACCATGTTCAATCTTATTTAATGCACACTAATCATAAATATATGTATGATCTTTCTTTCAGATTTAGGCTTGGACTTGTATAACATTTCTGAGGCTTAGACATGTGGGACGACGATTCGATTTAGGTACGATCGATGGAGAAGCTGGTGAATTCCCTATTGCACCATATGGAGCTGAATGGTTGCAATACCACACTTTCACGCATAGTCTTAATAGCAACGTGAAGACTATCCGGGGGTACCTGGATGGACAAATCTCGTAGGAGGTATAACCTTCATTTTTTTATTCCGTTAAAAAATAAAATTAATGTAATAAATTACTGTTAAGATTCTTTTACTTTGCAGTTTATTTGGAGGCCGTATGCGCCAATCCCACCAACAATCCAATCATATCTTGATGACAACATTATTAATGTTACATACACATGGATATCGAAATATCCGCTTATCCATCATTACGTCGTTGAACTATATTATCCTGATCGGGTATTTCGGCAATTCGGTATGCGATAGTCTATCCCTCCGTCGATTGAAGCTGGATACAGAAATTTGCATGGTAGAACAGATCGACGTGGACGTTCCAGTCAAAATTGGCTTGTAACACACGTTCAATATGTGGAGCAGTGGAACACCATAAATCAGACTATTGTGACCGCCCCTTAAATTAAGGACCATGGTGATGAAGTGGACATTGGGTACATGGGTTGGAATCAAGAGATCATACGTCGGTTGATAACTCCTGGAATAGGTGTACAAGAGGGATCTCAGCCGTTAGCTATTACATATATCGAAAATTTGGTGGGTAAACAACTTCTTATTGACTATAAATATAAATAGTTCCAAACCGTTTAAAATGCAAACCCATATATGTTTATTTACAACCTTCACTTTTAGGAAGGGATCGTTGAGGGAATGCATCTAGTAGCTGTCGGAGAGAGGGACTATATGAGAGAGCCGGCCAGAAGATCGATTGAGGAATTATATCGGGAAGCACAACAAAACTTTCATGATCACCGTGCAGCCTACCATCACCCACAGCCAGACGCACAACACCAAGCAGCTGAGATGCCCATGTCACATGACGCAGCCCAACAAGGGAGGAGACGTAGTGCGTCCACACGTCATAACTTCGGACAACGAGCTGGTGGTAGTACCTTGCGTGACACCCATCCATTTAGATCTGTGTCAGGCGATCTCCCCGGGCCTTCACATTCTACCGTTTACGAGCATCTTAGTGTGGAAATGTAGACAGGTTACTATGTGCCTCCAATAGTGAATGAACAGAAAATTTTCACTCCTCATCGTGATTCAATGCGGTTTGATCAGTCCTTCACTTCGCTCCTGGAAGTCGGCAAATACACAATAACTGAACCAATTTTTCCTCAACAACCAAATTGGGCAAGTCATCCAGGGCAGTTCAATACGTCTCCGATCCCATATTTAGGCCAGACATCATCTTCATCAGGTCGGCCAACGTTTAGTTTGAATATCGACACACCAGATGATGATCAATCACAACGCGCCCAAGACACGGAATCTGATGCCCCAATCGAGGAGCGAAGAGGGAGAGCTAAACGGATCAGGAAAAAAACTCGTTGTGGGACTGGTCATGAATATTAGACATTTTATTTTTCAAGTTATTTGTAATAATTTGGTAAAAGCTATTTCATGTTTTAAGTATTTGTGATTACTCTAAATATTATATTTTTATCGTAACATGATTTAAACATCGACCATAATCGATACATCTTAAATAATATTTAACCTCTGGATTCGACTCAAATTAAAGGAAAAAAAAAAAACGACAGGTGCGACTCAAATTAAAGAAACAATTGAAAGTTTGTTAAATAAACAATGTGGGATTAAAAGAAATATATATAAATACATGCATTTAAAAAAAATAGTATTCAATAGGCAGGGGCGACTTTATGTATAAATACGTACGCCATACTCAAAAACGCCTCTCCCACAGGCATTTTCATTAAAAAAAAAATATATAAATAGATGTCGCCCCTGGCAGGGGCGACATTGAATAGTGTTGGCACATGCGAGTTTACCTAATTTGGTAAATAGATAAAATTCTCACTTATAATTTTAATTTTGATGTGAACAGTACAATACTTATTTAAATTTGCCGGTTATTAGGGCGTGAATCATCTTTTGGTGGATTATTTCTTATATGCTGGTACAATTGGGGGTACTTCTCCTATCATTTGTATTTTTTTTCCCTAGGAATTCAAAGAGGAATATGCCATTGTGCTATCTTTATTTGTATTTCCATCTATATCTAGTAACACTATTAATCATCTTCTTTTTTCATCTTTTTCTTCCCCACATTAGAGTATTTACGAATTGGTGATTTGTGTCTTGTCTCTTTATTTGGATCTTTTAATTGTCTGCTGTGTTTCACATGTTGTTCGTCTACTGTCTACAGTTGGTTCTTATGAATTTTCTTGAACACGTATACTATAGTAAGACGACGATAACTTCCTTCAAAATTCTTTAGTTTTCTTTTAATTTATCGATAAATATGATTTTTATTTATTTTTAATTTCAGTAATTTTATTTTAGTTGAATTATTTTTTTTCTCTATGAATTTTTATTATTTTGGTATTCTTTTTTCTTTTTTGGATATTTTTTTCTATTTTTTTTTGTTTGGCTGGATTTTTCTTTTCTGAAGGACTGAGATATCGCCATATGTCCCGGATAACCCATGATGCCCAATCTAGTGAATCGCTTGAGATATCGGCATGTGTCCTTAAATAATGATTCTTTTCTGAATTATGAGATCAAATGTGCAAAATATTTATTGGAGTAGGCTAAAAATATAAATGATCAAAACATAAACGATTGTAGTTTTCTCGACCTTTATATTAAGGCACTTAGTATGCTTAATAATGCAAGTAGAAGAGCTGAGTTCAAATAATAGGAATACAAAATAAATGCATGATGATTGAACAAAATAAATGAAAAGGTTTAAGTCTGGTTTGCTTCTTGCTACATTCGAAGATCTACACATGTATTAGTATAGATCTATGGTGTATAAGATACTTGGTACAGTTCTCAAGTTCTATCGTTTAATATACCGTTTAGAGCTTAATGATTAGTACAAATGCATTAAGGGTGATTGGGTAAACTTTTTGAACCAATTTGATATTCGTTATTCCATTACTCCCTCCGTCCCGGCCTAATTTGCCTACTTTGATCGGGTACGGAGACTAAGAGAAAATAAATTTCGTGGAATCTTTGACCATTTTAAAGGTGGAGATTGAGGGTGGAGATTTTGAGAGAAATTTGCCATTTATGGGCTGACAAGTTAAGTTGGACAAACTGAAAAGAAAAGTAGACAAGTTAGAGCGGGACGGAGGTAATATCATTTTTTATTATTTATCTGTTGCCTGTAATTATTAAAAAAAAAAGAAAAAACTCATTTATACCTAATAAAACCACTGTATCTGCATTGAAATTTGGGGTTTTTCTAATCGTGTAAGCTAGTTTTTACGATTGAAATCGGGTAAGCCTGCTTATTTGTTTATTTATTTATTTAAATACGTGAATAATGGTTATAAGTCACTTTTAGAGGTGGCAGTTCGGTCTGTTCGGCTCGACCCAGCCTAACTTATTGGGTTAATACCATATATCAGTTTAGGCTGGGTCGGTTAAAATTTCATCTGATAAACAATTATTGAGTCCAGACCAACATATCCTTTTAAATATATAAAGATTTCGGATTCGTCCATGACCGTAGGGCTTTTGGTCCTTGAATCAAATGGTACTTCACTCTTAGATTTCTATGACTAGTTTATCTAAAATATCGGGTGGACTGATTGACTTATTGAACCAGACTGATTTTGCCACTTTCCCTTCCTTTTGTTCTCTATGGTGTAAATTAGAACATACAAGTACACAACCGTGTAAGCCAATATCGTCTAAACTTGTGTACATTCTGATGGAGAGGAAGAAGAATAAAAATCAGAAAACTGGTTTCTCGATAGCAGCAGGAGCAGGAAGAATGATCACAAAAGAGATGCAGAGAAAAGGAAAAAGAAACTTGTTTCCGGTGGGGAAAAGTTCTATACTACCGCATAAAGTAGTATATTAATTCATTTGATATGTGGCAAATGGTACATGACAAAAAAATAATGATCATGTTTTTCTTGATTTTAATTACTTTGTCACATGGGGAATTGGTTGTAGCTGTAGACCATCTTTTAATCCAGATAATAGACCAAATTCAATTTCCACCGACCTCACCTCAACCATGAATTTAAACTAAAAAAAGAAAATCTTAGGCGTTGCAAAAAATAAGTGCCCTTGGAGGAAGAGAGAGGATAGGAGTCATGATTTGGGGGAGAGAGAAAAATAAATTAAAATTAACAAAAAAAAAAATTGTATTTGGATAATTGGAAGACAAACAAGATCCTCTATTTTAGTATGTCATCTTCCATTGCAACTTAACAAATACTACCTCCGTTTCGATTAGATTTGTATACTTTCGTTATCGGTTTTAACTTTGCAATCTCATAAATGAAAACTAATTTTCACAATCTTCATCCTCAAAATTTTAATCATTTATCTCTATCTTTAGAAAAATCAAATGAAAAACAAAATATGTTATTTCTTAATATCCGTGCTCGATCAGGACTGCAAAATTAACCGGGACGGAGAAAGGATATGATACCTACTTGCTTTTGATGTTACCGTGCTATTATTTTCTAACTTAACCAATCTATACTACTTATTTATTTATGATGTTATGCTATTATTTTGTATATGTGGTGTAGGGATGCAAACGAATCGAATCGAACCGAATATTAAGAGATTCGATTCGAATTCGTAAAATTTGGCTTCGCTTCGAATTCGCTTCGATTCGCCAATCGAATTTGAAGTCCGATTCGAAACAAAATTTCGAATATATTCGATTCGTGATTCGTAAATTCAAAATTTTCAACAAAAAAACAGTTGTCATTTAGAAAATATTCGATTCGAATTCGATTTGAAATTAAATTTGTCTAGATTCGATTTGATTCGAATTCGAGATTCGAAATTCAAAAATTCAGTTTTTTGTCCTCCAATACATAGAAATCATAAAGAGCATAATGAAAACATAAAAAAAGTCATCTAATACTTAATAAACTTCAATTAGCACTAAGAGAAATATTACATAATAAGCTAGCAGTCAATTACTCAATGTACCAAAATATAGTCAAATACATAAGCCAGTTATCAAACTTCTAAACTCAAAAAGACCATTGTCAAACTGATCAAGAAAATACTAAAAAACAATCTTGCTTCCAAGCCACATTCATCATTCTTTCAAGTGGATATCAATAGGAGCTTCCTCCTCCTATATAAAAACAAACAAGAGTTAAAGTTGTTAGCATTAAAACATGTAAATAATAGCATGAAATTTGATAAGAAACTTACATATGTCATAAGGGGCTTCTTGATTCCATGAAGTTGACGAACCCAATCTGCTCCACAAATCAAAACTTCTACCATATTAGAAGATAAGTTAGCACGATAAGTATCTAAAACTCGAGTCCTTGCACTAAATGTGGCCTCTGATGCTACTGTGCTAATAGGGATAGCTAAAACATCACGTGCCAACTTAGATAAAATACCAAATTTCAACTCTTGAGATTTCCACCAATTCAAAGCATCAAATTCAGAGGCCGCCTCCCCATCTTGACATCTATAAACCCCTTCTTCCAAGTAAATGTCCAACTCCAATTTTGTGGGCTCATGTTCCTCCACAGAGTTCAAGTAGTCATCATACATGGACAAACCAGAAGGTATCAGTTTTTCTTTCGACATTGAGCTACTAGTGGAACTTGAAGAAGCCTTACTTAGGATGGAGGAACTACCTTTCCGAGTCCTCGCTTCAGCAACATACTCAAAGAACAAGCTATACAATGCTTCCCGAACCTTCATCACATTTGTCCTAGCATCATTCTCATTATATATCTTACTAAAAGCAAACTCAACTAACCTCATTTGAACCTAGGATCAAGTATTGCTCCTATAGCCATCAAAATATTACAACTCCCCCAATATTTGTCAAATTTGTGCTTCATCTTTCTAGCCATATTTCGCATAACTCATTAGGATGATTTTCTTTCTCATCTAATACATGTTTGACTCTCCAAATAACAGCAAGAAAAACATTGGATGTTGGATAATCAGTTCTAGACATTACTTGAGTAGCTTCAAAAAAGACCTCTAGAATTGCAACAACATCCTCTACTTTATCCCAATCTTAAGAGCTAGGACAACACAAATATAAAGGCTCTCTTTGAGCAAATATGGGAAATGCATCCTGAACCTTAATAGCTTCAACTAACATTTCATATGTGGAGTTCCAAAGAGTTGGACAATCAATGATTAACCTTTTCACCGGAATTCCCAAATGATGCACAATATCAGAGAATTTAATCAACCTACCCTCCGATTGATTAATAAAGCGCACACTATCTTTAACATCTTCAATAATGCATTTAATATCAGAAAGACCATCTTGGACAACAAGATTTAATATATGTGCAGAACACCTTACATGAAACATCTTACCATCCAAAGGCAATTTGCGACTCTTGGAAAACGTTTCTTTGGCGATACGAAGTGCAACATCATTATTTGAAGCGTTGTCCACCGATATGGTAAAGATTTTGTGCTCAATCCCCCAATCTTTTGTACACTTCATAAACCCATCAAAGATATCAACTCCAAGCAAATGATTTAGAAATATAAATTAAATAAATAAATATGTCATATAAGTTATTAGAATTTAATGCAATGGAATGATATCTTAAAAGTTTGTTTTACCTGTATGTGGAGGAGGAAGAGGAATGAAACTAAGAACTCGTTTCTGAAGTTGCCATTGTGCATCAACAAAGTGTCCAGTGACACACATATAAGAAATCTTTTGGACCTTCGACTTCCAAATATCAGTGGTCAATGAAATCTTATTGATGCTTCTCAACACCGAATGCAACTTCTTCTTCTCTATGTCATAAACCGCTTGGACATCATTTCTTGCCATGGTACGCGAGATCTTCTCATATTCTGAGAGATGAAGTTTGAACATGAAAGAAAAACCATGGCTCTCCACACATTTAAATGGCTGCTCATTCATCATAATCCACTGTGCAATAGCTTCTCTTTGCTTCGAATGATTATATCTACCATCAGACAAGGGAGGCATCTCAAACTTGGAATTTCAGGTGAAAATTGCAACTTCTTTTGATTCTTTAAATGAAGTGCTTTTTGAAGACATCTGGTCATGTGGTTTTTGAGATGAGATGTTGTACCACTAGAATTCTTGGTAAATCTTGTCATACAATGTATACATTGATACTTTTCAGATCCATCGTCACCAGTCACTAAAGCAAAATCACCATGAACTACAAATTTCTTTTCTCTTCCTCCCTCTTGATGTGGATTGACCCTCCTTAATTTCACCACCATTCTCATTATTAAGACCCCTTTCATCTCCAGCATTTTCATCTACAATTTGCACATCATCACCCCCTTCAACGTTTACATTATTACCTCCACCATCATTTAGATTGTCTCTAGTATTCCCCTCCTATTATAAAAAAATTCTAAATATCAAATGATGAAAGTATCCATCTATTCCAAATACTAAATAACATGTAATTGCATGGTAGGTAGTATTTACCTCATGAAAATCTTCCATAACAATTTCATGTTCTTCAGTCGCTTGATCTGTCCTATTTGTAGAATCCATGTCTAATTATGGGAGGCTTGATAACCTATAATTTTTATATACAAAATATAGTTAAAACAAGAAAAATTAAAAAACCTTATCCATATGAAATGGCAAATAAAATGAGTATTTGTTGGACATGTTGACTATGGTCACCAAAAAATGTAACGTGATCAAAGGTGCAAAGTATTCGTATATTGGGTTTTGTGAAATACAGGAAGTGGTGTTTAGTTTCCAATTACACCAATTGGAAATGCATTTTCTGTCCAATACTTCCAGAAAATTCTATTTCTAGAACTCTTCTTAAAAAATAAATAATTCAGATCATATCCAAATATACCCTGAAATTCTTTGCAAAAAATAATGAAATATATGGTCAACAAGTTTTACACCTTACGCAAGGTTTAAAGCTACAACAATGAGCAGTGATAGAAAATCCCCCCAATTAACTAGTAAATATGCCTTCTCAGAGAAACATCAATAGACATCACTTAACTACCAATAACCATAAATTCATACTAAGAATTTAACAACCTAGAAGATAACCACTACTGTTACAGACAGAATGTTAGCACAATTCACCGTCTACTAGAATGTTGGGATTCACCGCGATTTCTTACAAATAATCATTTCGATATCTGATAAACAATATCAGAAGCATGAAAGGAAATGTTATTGTAAATTGGGTATTATTACAAGCCTACAATGGGTAACAGATACAAAACAAAGATAAAAATATCAAGCCCAAAAAATGAGCAACTATACCCAAAATACTAGAGGTTTGCTCGGTGACACATCATGCAGTCTGTTTTTACACAGTCGAACCATTACACTGAAAATATGCAATTATCCAGTGTCGATACATCAAATACAAGATTCCATAATAAACTATAATTTGTTAAGTTCCCTTAGGAGCTATGGAGTTTGCGTGGCCACGTTTGGTTTTCACTCCACATCAGTTCTAAATCGGTATTGCCATTTTTCCAACACATAAGAAATAGGTCCATAAAGATTGATTTTTTTCCAAAACAAGCCACTACCATCTACATATCACCAGAACTAAATGGGTTTTGAATGTATGCTTTCTGGTTTGGTTGGAAAAATAGGGAGAAATAAATGAATTTGAATTGGGGATTTGGGGATGATTTGGGGCTTTGATTTAGTTTTGAGGGGCATGAAATGCCAAACCAGTTGCAGAAATAGTAGACATTATCTAGTTTCAGGAGAGAGAGAGAGAGAGAGAGAGAGAGAGAGAGAGAGAGAGAGAGAGAGAGAGAGAGAGGAGAGGAGAAGACAGAAAGAGAGATGTTACAGTGGTGCCGGAAAACAACGCAATAATCGGTGCTCCGGTGAACTCCCCAGATGCGATATGCCGTACCAAAATCTCAGACGCGAGCGGCCGCCAAACTTGTTTGAAGTTAAATCTGAAAGACTGAAACCCTATCATTTTTGTATATATTTAATAGTAAATATATATTTGCTATAATTATATTTATCTACTTAATATTATATATATATTTAATATCATATACATATCGAATCGAATCATCGAATTTAACGAATCGAATACATATATATTCGAATTCGATTCGAAATTTAAACGAATAGCAAAATTGATTCGAATTCGGATTCGAATTCGAATTTTATCGAATCGAATCATGCTAAACGAATTCGAATCACGAATTAAATCGGTATGACTTGATTTGACTTGCATCCCTAATGTGGTGTACATTAATATAGCTGGAATAAAGGAAGGGAAATAAATTATGGGAAAAATGAAGAGAGAGGCGCGATAGTTGCAGAGTGGGCCAACAAGTTGATTTTGTAATTAACTTTTCACTCAATATCATGACAAAGAAATATGATTTGACCGTTAGAAAAGAGAGAAATGATTTAATAATCAAGATTTGATAATGATTAGCATTTAACATGAAATGTGATTTGACCGTCAGAGAAGAAGAAAAATGATTTAACAATCAAATTTTGACAATGATTTAACGGTGTAGTTGTGTAACACGTTGAAACATCTTTGATTTTGGATTACAGCATATATGTAAGAGAAGAGATTATCCACCTTAATTGGTGTGATGTATATTTCCACTATAAATAATTGGATACAACAGGATATACAAGGAAAGAATCAATTCAAGGAGATATGTACAAATTACAAGGATTACAAAAATAATTATCCTAATTATATGCTATTACCCCCCTTCAAGCAAAGTGTGGAATTTTGTGTAACACATAGCTTGGATCTTAAGAGTTCAAACATTGGTCGAGGTAAGCTCTTTGTAAAGATGTCCGCAATTTGAAGATGAGACGGAACAAACCGAGTGTCCAAACGGCGTGCAGACACAAGCTCTCGGATGAAATGACAATCAATGTCAATATGCTTGGCTCTTTTGTGGGCAATGGGATTTTGACTAAGAAAGAGGGCACTTTTGTTGTCACATAAAATAACCGGACGTGTGGAAGGTGACACACGAAGCTCAGCTAGTAATTGAGAAAGCCAAATAACTTCTTGAGCAGTATTCGCAAGGGCTCGATACTCAGATTCACAACTCGAGCGAGACACAGTTGGTTGCTTTTTAGCAGACCAAGAAACGAGGTTACCACCAAGAAAAATGGAATAGCCATATGTGGAGCGGCGTGTGTCCAAGCAACGGGCCCAATCAGCATCTGAATAAGACACTATGTCGAGATCAGAGGAGCGCGTGAAGGAGAGTCCATAGTGAAGAGTGCCTTTGACATAGCGAAGTATGCGCTTTACAGCCAAAAAATGATCATTGGTTGGTTGATGTAGGAATTGGCTGACGTGGTTGACAGCGTAGGAAAGGTCAGGCCTGGTTATAGTTAGATATTGTAAGGCGCCGACCAAGGAACGATATAATGTGGGATCATGGAAAGGTTCCCCAGACTTGTCAGACACTCTCCGGCGGATAACGGCGTGGAAACAGGTTTCGAATCTACCAAGGTTGCCCGTTGAAGAATTTCGTGAGCGTACTTTGCCTGTCCAACAAAAAGGCTGGAAGAAGTGTGAGAAATTTCAAGACCGAGAAAATAGTTGAGAGAACCCAAATCCTTAACAGCGAACTCAGCGTGAACTTGAGAAATGAACTTTTGCAAGATAGATGAATTACTCCCTGTAACAATGATGTCATCAACATAAAGTAACAAAAAAATAGAGTGGTTAGACTGATGGAGAAAAAATAAAGAAGTGTCTGAACGACTACGAGAAAAACCAAGGGAAAGTAAGAAGGAACTAAAACGATCAAACCATGCACGCGGAGCCTGGCGAAGCCCATAAAGGGCTTTCTTGAGCTTGCAGACGTGATGAGGAAATCGAGGGTCAACAAAACCTGGTGGCTGAGCCATGAAAACTGGTTTATTAAGAATGCCATGAAGAAAGGCATTTTTAACATCCAGTTGATGTAATGGCCAACGACGATGAACAGCGAGAGCTAGGATTACGCGAACTGTAGCAGCACGGACAACCGGGCTGAAGGTATGAGAAAAATCGAATCCTGGGAGTTGGGTGAATCCTTGAGCGACGAGACGGGCCTTATACCGCTCGATGGTTCCATCAGAATGATATTTTGTTCTGAAAACCCATTTCGACCCCACAATATTCTCATCATTGGGCTTCGGAACAAGTTCCCAGGTATTGTTGGAGTGAAGAGCTTCTATTTCGTCTTTCATAGCTTGCAACCAATGAGGTGATTTGAGAGCAGTTTTAAAGCCCTTTGGTTCAGTAGAAACTGAAAGAGAAGTGAGGAGCGCAGTTGAGGCAAGATCAACCAAATGTTTAGTTTTAAAGATGCCTGATTTTGCTCGGGTTTGCATAGGATGAGAAGGAAGCAGAGGCGGTGGATTATTATGCGGAGGTGGTGAAGGAAAGTGAACGGGAGAAGGGGAATGAGGAGCATTAGGAGATTGTGGTTGGGGTGCTGCGGGAGGAGTTTGAGGGACGTCAACATGGGTGTGTTGTGGGACGTCAACATGGTTGTTTTGTGGGACGCAAAGAGAACAAGGATTATGCTCAAATGAATGAGCGTGAGGAGTACTATCAGGCAATGTAGAGTCGGAAGAGGAGATGGCAAGGTCAGGAAGGGCATGAGAATCTGCAAAATCTAAAAATTGCAAGTATAATGGATTAGTAGGAGTATGATTGGTGGTGGAAAAGGGAAGTGTGGACTCGTCAAATTGGGCATGACGAGTTATATACAAACGATGAGTTGAGTAATCAAGACATCGAAAGCCTTTATGAATACTACTATAACCAAGGAAGATACAGGGCAAGCTACGCGGCGCGAGCTTGTGAGAAGTTTAAGGGCGAATGTATGGATAAACACGACAACCAAAGACCTTAAAATTAGCATAGTTAGGGGAAGAGTGAAAGAGAATTTCAAAAGGAGATTTATTATTTAGAACGGGTGTAGGCAGCCTATTAATAATATAAGCAGCAGTAGAAAAGACATCAAACCAAAACTCCACAGGAACTTTAGCATGGAAAAGAAGAGAGAGACCAGTCTCAGTTAAGTGTCTATGCTTTCGCTCAGCACGACCATTTTGCTGAGGTGTATAAGGACAAGAAAACCGGTGTACAACACCTCGACTGGCAAAAAAATTTTTAACAAGGGAATTGGTAAATTCAGTTCCACCATCGCTTTGGAAAATTTTAATAGACGTACCAAATTGATTGGATACTAAAGCATAAAATTTTTGAAGAACGTCGAAAAATTCAGATTTAGCAGTCAAAGGGTATAACCAGCAGAATCGAGAAAAATCATCAATAAATAAAGCATAATAACGATATCCATCTCGAGAAGCAACAGGCGCAGGACCCCAAAGATCACAATGTACTATATCTAAAACATGCAGTGCTCGTTTATCATTCAAGGTAAAAGGTAATTTCTTACTTTTAGCAAGTTGACAGGATGAACATATAAGAGGTTTCGGCAAAACAGAAGTAAGAGATAACAGTCCAAGTTTATTTAAAAGCTGAATAATTGAAAAATTAACATGTCCAAGGCGTGAATGCCATAATTCAAAAGAAGAAGTAGAATGCTTAGTGTTTAAAGCAGAAAGTAATGCAGGGGTGCCTTGCTCCAATATGTAAAGGCCATCGGATCGTCTACCCTTTGCGAGTGTCTCTTTTGTCAACTGATTCTGAACCACAAAAAAATCATTAGCAAAGGTAACAGTAACAGGTAAATCACGAGTGAGCTTGCTAATGGATAGTAAATTTTTTGTTATATGCGGAACTACAAGAACATCGAGGAGAGGAAGATTATTATTTAATAATCGAGAACCATAGTGAGAAATTGAGAGATTGTCACCGTTACCGACGGTGACAGTGTTATTACCATTGTAGGAGACGAAGTCATCCAAAGAGGCAGTAGAGGATGTCATATGGGCAGACGCACCACTATCGACATACCAATCAGACGACGAATTTGGAGACACAACGCATTGGGCGTCAAAAGCTTGGGCGAGATGCGCGGTATTATTATTCGTTTCCTTATATCGATCCGGACAGAAGGTTGCATAGTGAGGGCCGCGGCAGATTTGACACCGAGGGGTGAAATTTCGCCGAGAGGAATCACCAGTTTCTGTTGATTTCTGTTGGTTTCTGTTGGGAGTGCCGGACGAGGGTGGACGGCCATGGGAGGAACCACGACCAGTGGCAGTATTGTTGCTGTAATTGCGAGATTTGCTACTGTTGCCACGACCTCGGCCAGCGACGAAGGCAACAGAAGAAGGAGCGGGTTCAGTTTCAAGCAATTTGTGACGAAGCTCGTGGTCACGAGCACTAGAAATTAAGTCACGAAGAGTCGGAGTGGATGGAAGAGCAAGGTGGACGTCCGCAAATGTGCGATATTGAGGACCAAGACCCCGCAGGAACCAACGAACTTTATCTTCTTCGGAGACGGTAGCACCAATGGCAGATAACTGGTGAACAAGGCTGCTGAATTTGCGTGAAAACTCTGCAACGGATGAAGAGCCGCGCTTGAGAAACTGTAGCTCGTCACGAAGTTGATGAGTTCGTGATTGAGAAGACGGACAGAAAGCATGTTCGAGAGCTTTCTAGACGGCAGCAGCAGAATTGAGTCCAAGGATTTCGGACATGGATTACGGTTTCGGAGCCATCGACGGTTGAGAGTAAGTTGTCAAGGCGAAGAGCAGGAGTAATCTGATTTCTCCATAACAGATAATTGCTTGACGATAATTTGATGGTCATCATATGAAGAAGAGTAGCAAGAGGGACTGAGTCTGTTGCCATAACTGAAAAAAGAGAAGAAGAACGAGAAGGGAGAAGAAGACAGGAGTGCGGCAGAGAAGAAGAACCAGAAAGAATTAGGGTTCCAGGAACCTGCTGATACCATGTAAGAGAAGAGATTATCCACCTTAATTGGTGTGATGTATATTTCCACTATAAATAATTGGATACAACAGGATATACAAGGAAAGAATCAATTCAAGGAGATATGTACAAATTACAAGGATTACAAAAATAATTATCCTAATTATATGCTATTAATATACAATATTAATTTTTAAGCCATGACTATTTACATCACACTAAATTTCTTAATACAATTCATTTATATATAAAAATAAGTACTCTTTCTGTCCTAGTTAACTTATCATAGTTTATCGGACACGGATATTAAGAACAATGACTTGCGATGCAATAAGGAGTGCAACAGTTATCCGCGAACAATGACTTGCGATGCAATAAGGAGTGCAACAGTTATCTGCGAATTTGTGGATCCAAAATCAACCTGCTTAGATTGAAGCTATGTCACATTCATTTCGATTGCAGTTTCTCGTCAAGGATAAAAGTGAGAAAGTGAGTATACATATCATTCACACCTATTTGTATCAATTATTAAAGTCGTAGGAGATTACTTTGTCTTAACTAATTTGTTCATTCTTATCTTACTCCTCCATTAATGAAATTTTAAAAAAAGTTTTGGAGACATAAATTAGTTTTTTTAGTTTTTCTTTGAATGTTATGTATTCATTCTTTTTATTTTACTAGTTAGAGACACGTGCGTTGCACGTGATATATATAATTAACTCAAAGTTACTAATACGTTTTTTACTTTAAATAATCTTATAAAATTATATAGTATATATGTCAGGATAAAAAATACTTCTTATTTCATAGGTTTCTAATGATTAAAAATATATACTCCTTAATATATATATGGATCTTGTACCAATGTGTTGTATAATATGATTGAATACTTTAAATGCTTGATTTTAATAAACAGAAATACAGTAAGTGAAAATTAAATTCAAAGAGATTTTTTTAACAAAAGTGAAACAACAATGTTATTGTTTATAATAACTCTCATTTGTTCCATAATTTTTTTTTTTTTTTTTTTTTAAATTTGTAGAGTGTCTTGAAAAAACAGTCCAGTTTTCAAGATGTCCATGCATTGTTTTATTAGTCAATGTATATATTAAAATTTCAATTTTATAAAGGGTCAATTACTAAAGACAACCTGTACAATGGGCCTTGTTTACTTTTGCAACCTAAACTTTTTTTTTTTTCCGATGACAACCTGTACTAATTGTTTAGTGTCGATTTTCAACCTCCGGCGATATTTCCGGCTATATAGGTCATGTGACTTGCACATGTTCATTTTTGGACCAATAAGATGGTGACACGTGGCGACTAATAAAATATTAAAAAATATATATATTTTTTTAAAATTTCAGAAATTTCATTAATAAATTCAGAAATTATTTTAGAATTCCAAAAAATTAGTTAAAATTAAAAAAAAATCCCAAAAAAAAAATTCTATTCATTTATAAATTAAAAAAATAAAATAAATCTGAAATTAATTTGAAAATTCTAAAAATTTATTTAAAATTAAGAAAAATCATTTAAAATCAGATAGCTAATTTTAAAATTTAGAAATTCATTTTTAAATACTAATAAATAATTATAAATTGTAGAAAATTAGTATAAAAGAGAAGGGAACTTCGTATATTCCGGTATAAATAAATTTAAGAAGTGCATTTTATGAATTTAATTTTTGGGATTATAAATAAATTTTCTGAATTCTTAATAAATTTTTAGAATTTCTAAAATTATTTTATTTTATTTTTTTATTTTTCTAGAGTTAAAAATGAAATTTCCCGTTTTTTTTTTTAATTTTCTGATTTTAAAATTATTTTTTTTATTTTAAATGATTTTCTTAATTTTAAATAAATTTTTAGAATTTTCAAATTAATTTTAGAAATAATTTTTTTATTTTCAGAATTTATAATGAAATTTATGAATTTTTAGAATTTTTTAATTAATTACAAAATTATTTTATTTTATTTTTTCGATTACAAATAATTTTTTTAAATTTTAAATAAATTTTTAGAATTTCTAAAAGAATTTCAGATTTTTTTTTTAATTTTCTAGATTTATTAATGAAATTTATGAAATTTTAAAAATATTTATTAATATTTTTTTAAATATTTTATTAGTCGCCACGTGTCGCCATTTTATTGGTCCAAAAAAGAACATGTGCAAGTCACATGGCCTATATAGCCGGAAATATATGCCGGAGGTTGCAAATTGAAAAAAAACAATTAATACTGGTTGTCATCGGAAAAAATAAAAAGTTTAGGTTGCATAACTAAAAAAAGCTCATAATACAGGTTGCTTTTGGTAATTGACCCTTTTATAAATAAGTCAATATTCTTGAATAAGTCGATAAAAGAATATAAATTCGAACTAATCAGAGTTCACAGTTATAGAAAGTAGTACATTCATCTAATTGACAAAAATATTAAAAAGTTATACTTCTCTAAAAAATAACTCTTTTTTGGGGATGGAGGAGTATATGTTAGTCCTTTTTGCTTTTCTTTTTTTGTTTTGTTTTACTTTTGTTAAAAGTTTTGTCATATATTTTGATATGTATAAGGATAAAATAATCGCACATATGCTTACTTCATGTATACAATCCATTGTTTCTTTCAATGATTTTAAATAAAAAAAAATAAAAAAATATAATTTTGAAGAGCCATAAATTTATATATATATATATATCTATATATATATATGTATATATATTTCAAATTATCTCATTAACAATCATATAAGTTGTACCACATCACCTTTAAACTAAAGGTTGTTTAATGTAAATACAAAATATATATAAAATATATACATATATTTCAAATTATCTCATTCTTGTAATGCAAAATATATATTATCATACATGAGAATGTGAATTATATCTCTATTTTCAAATATATGTTACTTGAAATCGTGAACTAATACTTTTCAAGTAATTATATATCAATAATTATAGATAGTGTTCGTTAACTTTATTATTGAGTTGTATATCAAATGAAAATATATGTACGCATTGTTTTATCATGAATCAATAAAGAAGTTTCATGAAGATCGAGGTAAATTACTTAAACTAAACTAAACTAAACTAAACTAAACTTAGTTTAGTTTAGTTTAGTTTAGTTTAGTTTAGTTTAGTTTAGGGTTTAATTTAGTTTTAGTTTAGTTTAGTTTGTTTTAGGTTTAGGTTTAGTTTAGTTTAGTTTAGTTTAGTACTTTCTAAATTTATTATCTCTTCTAAATTTTGAGCTTTGTAGAAATTAAAAAGTATAATTAGGGAAGATTTCAAACTTCTAACTTCCTCTCTAAGTAAAACCAACTCTGTTAACAAGAGTTAGCTAGTCGTTTGAACTGAATTTTGTCTAATTTATTGTTAACAATTCCTATTCACATGTTAAGAGGAAGTAGATAAGTAGAACTTAGTTATCAATATATATTACTCCCTCCGTCCTAGCTAACTTGTCACACTTTTCATTTCGATCAGTCCCACTTAACTTTGCACACCCTTAAAAATGAAATTTCTCTCACAATCTCCACCCTCAAAATCTCCACGTTCAATCTCCACCTTTAAAAGAGCCAAAGAAAAAACAAAATCTGTTTTTTCTTAACATCCGTGTCCGGTCAACTGTGACAAGTTAACTGGGACGGAGGGAGTATTTATTATAAAAAAATATACATCAAGAATATTCTCACTTGAGTTTGAAATTTCACTTTTAGAAATATAAACAAAGATTGGGTATGTAAATAAGTCATGCATTGTTTGCACAGTTAAATAATATATTTTGATCCAGGGAATATGTTACAAAAAGTTATTTAAATTAGTAATGAAATATAGTTATGAATAACGGGTTGAAGAGTACTCTTATATATATATATATAAAATATTTACTTTATAAGAGAACTCTATAATTTATTCTCATTACTTTGTTAAGATATTCTGTGATTTTAAATTAGTTTGTAAATCGCGTACAACCTTTTTAATTTTTTTTTACATGATTATTCATATTCACATTTTTTACCGATATTATATATGTGATAAAAGAAGATATGCTAAAAATTAAAATTGAAATAATACTAAAATATACGGCGTGAAATGTCATTGGATAAAATCGTCGTTTGATAGGAATACAAATTTTAGATAATAATTCTCTTATTCTAATTTTTACGAATGTTTGACCAGCTGCTTATCTTAAAACTAATTTTTATTATTTAGCATAAAAACATAATGCGTGATATTTTTTCTTTGCATCGTAAGCATATGTTTTTTCGTCAGAAATATTATATTAGAATTACCTTGTAATATATCCTAAAACTTATATCCATGATCTTATTATAGTTTTCTTCCAATTTACTCCACATAATATATTGAATTTGCATATAATTTTTTTAAAAAAATTTCATGTCAAACAATGCATTACAACTAAATATATATTATGAAAATTTAATAAATTATAAATTTTATACTACATTACACAAGTTTAATTAATTCCATATCTAAAAAATAAAATATAAACTTACTGCATTTTATTAGAAGTTTTAGATTTAAAAAAATACAAATAAGCAACATAAAACTTAGGGGATGATATTATTAATTTTTTGCATTAAATACATATTGAAAATAGGGTAAATTACGCAGTTGTCCTTGCACATTTCCTCATAAATAATGTATAATAGAAGGGTATTTTGGACACTACATTATTTTGTAAGAAACACCCATACTTTTTAAGTTAGGGAGATCTTTATTTTGTTACCATATAGTCATTTTATAATAGTACTTTAATTTATTAAATTGGTGAATTGCGTTAAGAAATTTAGTGAGTTGTAGATAGTCGCCGCCTAATTTTGATTAGTTGTAGCTAACTATTAAAGCAAGTTGCACTCTAGTAGTCAACTATTAAAATTCTGGCAAAATGCGTATTATGCGCCCTGAACGACATTTTAAGCGCAAACTTAGCATTTTTCATTAGTTTCAAGTTAACTCTTACGATTCTAAGACTTTAGAATTATTTTTCATATAACAAGTGAATTCGTGTTTGAGATCTGATAAAATCGGAGTAAACTCTTGAGTTTGCTCATGTTATATTACAAGTTTTAAGATTTTACTATTTTGTGTATGAGTTTAAAAGTTTTATAAAATATTGATTTCTATTCTATTTTAACAGTATACGAAGATATAATATGAATTGTAGAATTTATACCAATTTAAAATTGAAATTTTAAATTCTTTTAGAGCAAATTATAGATAAAGAGGGCCAGTTTTGCTGAAAGTCATATATTTTTATTTCTAGCTATCAAGTACTAAATTAAAATCTAAGCTTCATAAAAAGTATATATTTTTTTATTAATTAGTATTTAATTTCACTATGATCTTTTTTTTTTATTCTCTTTTAAAATTTAAAGTATTCTTAATTGTTATTTAGAAGTGCCACTAGATGTATGTATGAACTATGATGCCCAATACATTTTCCCATAATTGTTTGTGGATATAATATGTGATATCCAATTTTATGGACATTCCACCAACTCTACTTAAAATCTCGAGTCTAACTCTCCTCCTGAAAATAAAAAAGGAAACAAATTAAAAGATAGAGAGCATATTTGAAATGAACAATTAAAGAGAAAACAGAACTTAAATAGAGATGTGAAACTTAAGTAGTTTGACCCTTTGTGTTTAATCTTGTGTTTCACCTTATTTAACAACGTGTATTGAGCTAAGTGTAAGTGTGTAACAAAAATAAAACACATACTGTAACAGAGGAACCGGATTTGTACGACATAGGATCGAATAAGAAGATTAAATCAATTTTAAAAAAAATAATCAAAGGATTTATGTGACTCTAAATCCAATTGACAAAGTCTCACATGCACCAATTTCGCGGTTCAATCCATGGTGGATGTCACGATGCTTAAAAGTATCACTTGTTCTGGGTAAATAAATCATAATATCACCACCTAGAATAAGTGATACCTTTAAGCATAAATATTAATACATTTTCACTGCCGTAATAACTTTACCAGAATATGTAACGCATTTAGACATAAATACTGATACATTTTTACCTATAATCTGAATTACACGAATCTAAAATTCGTGCAACTAGTGCACAAGAGACCTTCTCTTTCCTATATCAACTTTGGGTGTGTCTCAATACAAGAATCACTAAGTTATGCCATACCTGCCCATCACCACCCAAATCATGGGAATATACATGAAATGGACGGTTCTACATCATTCCACTTCAAGTGGGTGGCCTCAATTTCTTTGCAAACCAAAGCTCATCGAGCATTACAAATATCCCATGTCAATTGTAGTGTTTAGGGACTTATAACACTCAACATTTAAGTGGAAGAAATTGAATCACTTTTGAAGAAGCAACTGAAGAAATTGAGCTGATCACAAAGGCAACAGTTTTGAGTTAGTTATAACTGTCGGTTGCGACAGTTGTGCAACGGTTCTCAAAACGTTGTCATTGAGTCGTCCAGATTTAGTTTTTATGTTTTAGAGAATGTGATCTGTTTAAATCCATTTTCACTCCCATTTTTCATTCCATTCTTGGGAGCTTATTAGTTAATCTTGGAGGGTAGAGAGAGAAACTAGAGAGCATTAGTTTGGAAGAAAACACACGCTTAGGAGATTGGAATTGGATTAAAAACTCTTGTAGTGTGTGTGATTTGTGTCATATGATTGCACAATATTTTTGTATTCGTCGTACTCTTGATTTAAGAAAGGAAAGCAGCTAGATTGCCTCCGTAGATGCAGATCAATTATCGAACCACGTAAATCCTGGTTCTCATTTTATGTTTTGTATTTTTCAATCGTTTTGAGAGTTTGAGTTATTTCTTGTGAGACCCGTTTATTGTTCTTGATTCTACAATAATTGGTGCCGTGGGAACCAAAAGGATCAAGGAATCAAACTGCGAGGATCTCCATGGCCGCAATGAAGTTTGATGTTGAGAAATTCAATGCCAGAAATGATTTTGGTCTATGACAAATAAAGATGAAGGCAATATTAGTGCAACAGGGCTTGTCTGGTGCTTTGAAGGTTCAAAAGCTCGAGTCCATGGAGAAGGCCCATTCTGCAATAATTTTATCCGTGGGAGATACGGTCCATAGACAAGTTGCAAGAGAGAAGATTGCACAAGATGTTTGGGGCAAACTGGAAGAATTGTACATGAAGAAACGATGGTGAGTAGACTATACAAGGTAGAAGCCCTATTCATTTAGGATTATAGAGGAGAAGAGTATTGATGATCTTAAGAGCATGGAGGCCAAAGTTGAAGATGAAGACAAGGATATAAAACTTCTCAATGCCTTGCCTAAAAGCTATGAACACTTGAAATATGACATGTTATATGGCAGGTAATCCAAGATCAGTGTAGCTGAAGTTCAAACTGCTTTAAGGGCAAAAGAACTGTAGAATTCGAATGACTCAAAAAGTGATCCTCATGTAGAGGGATTGAATATCAAAAAAGGGAAAAGTTTTAAGCAAAAGAAACCATTCTCATCTGATTAAAATAATGAGTTTCAACAGAATAAACCAAAGGCCATTGAAGGAAGGGAAACAAGAAGATGCCACCATTGTAAGAAACCTGAGCATCTCAAGAAAAACTGTTTTGAGAGGAAAAGAAAACAGGCACAAAAGGATTAGAAGCCAAATACTATTAATGTGGCAGAAGGAGAGGAGGAAGCAGATGTCTTGAATGTAACAGAAGGAAAAGCTGAGGATAAGTGGATATTGGATTCAGGTTACAACTTCCGTATGTGTCCCAATCTCAGTTGGTTTAGTGATTTCAAGAGATACAAGTCTGGTTCAGTTATGCTAGGCAATGATCAAGCATGTTCTATTGAAGGTGTTGACAATATTAAGCTAAAGATACATGATGGATCCACAAAAGTCTTGACGTATGTGAGGTATATTCCCCAACTTAAAAGATATTTAATAAGTCTTGGAACTCTTGAAAACCAAGGGTGTAGTTTCAAATCTGAGGATGATTTCTTGCATGTTTTAAAGAACTCTAAGATAGTGATGAAGGGGGTAAAAAGGTCTAGCTTGTATTATCTTATGGCAGAAACACTGATAGGCAATGTAGATACTGTGAGAACAGATAATTTTATCATATAGCACAATAAACTAGGACATATGAGTGAAATAGGTATGAACGAATTATTGAAGCAGAATCTATTACAGAATAAGGGAAGTTTCAAGATTGACTCATGTGAAAGTTGTATCCTAGGAAAGAGTAAAAGGAAATCATTCCCTGTTGGGAAACATACATCAAAATGCCACTAAAAGATGGAAAGGGACAACAAGTGGTGATTTCTACACGTGAGAACAAATCACAACTCAAGGTGGAGCATGGTGAGGGAGATAACAACTCTGATAATAAAAATGCTGAGGAATCTGATTCTAACTACGATCAAGATGAAATAAATGAGCTGGTCAGAGATAGGCAGAAAAGAGTAATAAATCCTTCCACAAGATATGAAAGTGAATATCTTACTGCTTATGCTCTAAGGGTAGCAGAAGAAAATGAGTCCTCTGAACCAAGGAATTACAGAGAAGCCATTCAAAGCAAGGACAAAGATCACTGGATCATTGCTATGAGGGAAGATACAGATTCATTGGAAAGAAATGGAACTTGGGTCTTGGTTGACAAACTAACAAATCAAAAGTTAATCAGTCGTAAGTGGATTTTCAAGAAGAAGTTGGAATTTGCTGGAACTAAAAAGGTCAGATTTAAGGCAAGGTTGGTTGCAAGAGGATTCACACAAAATGAGGGAATTTACTACAGGGAAATCTTCTCTCCTATGGTGAAACATTGGTCAATCAGAATTCTTTTAGCAATGGTTGCACATATGGATCTAGAATTGAAACAATTAGATATGAAAACAACTTTCTTGCATAGTGACTTGAAGGAAACAATATTAAGTTTTCTAGTGCTATATGTGGATGACATGCTTGTGGCAAGCAAGCGTCATGTTGAAATAGAAAAGCTTAAGGCAAATTTGCAAGCAAGTTTTGAAATGAAACAGTTAGGAGAAGTAAGAAGAATTCTGGGAATGGATATTGTTAGAAATAGAGAGAAGGGCTTGCTGTGGTTGGAACAGAAGAGTTATATCCAGGATGTTTTGAGGAAGTTCAACATGAATGAATCAAGATCAGTATCAGTACCATTAACTTAACATTTCAAGCTTTCAGAGTTGCAAAAGCCAAAGACAGAAGAAGAGGAAAGATAAATGTACAAGATACTTTATTCAAATGTTGTTGGTAGTATAATGTATGTAATGGTATGCACAAGGCCTGATATCTCACATGCTGTGAGTGTAGTTAGCAGGTACATGTCTAATCCTGGAAAAGAACACTGGGAAGCATTGAAATGGGTGATGAGATTTTTAAAAGGTGCTACAGATTATAGAATCATGTTTAAGATAAGTGATGAATCTGTTGATTTTCTGAGAGGTTATGTGGATTCTCATTACGCAGCTAACTTGGATTATAAAGAGCTCAGTCGGGGTATGTATTCACATTATTTGGTGCAACTATTAGTTGGAGATCAATGCTCCAATCAGTGGTAGCATTATCCATAACAGAGGCAGAGTACATGGCAATGACAAAGGTAGTGAAGGAGGCTGTGTGGCTCAAAGGAATCTTGACAGAGTTTGGTTTAAGACAACAATTAGTGAAGATTTTATGTGACTCTTAAAGTGCTCTTCATTTAGTCAAGCATCAGGTTTTTCATAAGAGATCCAAACATATAGATGTTAGGCATCATTATATTAGGGATGTGACTGAAAAGGGCAATTTTGAAGGGAAGAAGGTTATTACTAAGGAGAATGCTGCTGACATGCTTACCAAAGCTCTTCCATCAGTAAATTTCAGATATTGCTTAGATTTAATCCAAGTAATGCAGCATTGAGGTTTTTACAGCGTATGATGAGTGTCTTATGTTAGGACATGGTCTGAGGAGATCGAGTGTGTTGGCTTTGGAGATTCAAGATGTGGTTTGACTTCGTGTACAAGTCATGTGGAGATTTGTAGTGTTTATGGACTTATAACACTCAACATTTTAGTGGAAGAAATAAGAATCACTTTTGAAGAAGCAATTGAAGAAATAGAGCTGATCATAAAGACAACAATTTTAAGTTAGTTATAACCGTCTTTTGCAACAGTTCTCAAAGCTATTGTCATTGAGTCGTCCAGATTTAGTTTTTCCGTTTTAGAGAATGTGATCTGTTTAAATCCATTTTCATTTCCGTTTTTCATTTCATTATTGAGAGATCATTATTAGTTAATCTTGGAGGGTAGAGAGAGAAACTATAGAGCATTAGTTTGGAAGAAAACACACGTTTAAGAGATTAGAGTTGGATTAAAAACTCTTGTAGTGTGTGTGAATTGTGTGCTGTGATTGCACATTGTTTCTGTATTCGTTGTACTCTTGATTCAGGAAAGGAAAGCAGCTAGATCGCCTCCGCGGATGTCGATCAATGACAGAACCACGTAAAACCCTGATTCTCATTTTATGTTTTGCATTTTTCAATTGCTTTGAGAGTTTGAGTGATTTCTTCTGAGATCCATTTATTGTTCTTCATTCTACAACATCAATTTTAGTCCACCATGACTAAAATTGAAATTTCGGAACATACAAAACTTTTTGTGAACAAGCTCTATCATACATAACTAAAAATGAACTTTTTCTGAGAATTTAGAGGTGAGAGTAATTAATTGGTTGATACTTGGGATAGACACGACATTGATTCGCCCGTGGTAGAAGTTTAGTGGTGGTGACTAAATTTGATTTATTTTAGTTGATTAATTAAGCTGAAACTAGGGCTGGCAATTTCTGAGACGACCCGAACAACCCAACACGACCCAGCTTGAAAATTGAGGGTTAGGGTCGACACGAATCCGTTGCGGGTCAGAAATGGGTTGAACCCGAATGACCCGGAAAAAAATGGGTTGGGTTGGGTTCACCCACAGGTCAACCCGCAACCCACACCCTATTTTCACATATATAAAAATATATTTATATATATATGAAAAAACAAGTTTAAAAAGTAACATTAGAAAAAAATATTAAAATTAAGACAGTAAAAGTAACCTAAGTTATCCCTACTCCTAATAATACATCTTTCACGATTTTTTCACTCTTCACTTCATTTCTCAAAACACAAGCACTGCTGGACAAACACCACCACGTCCCCTGCCACCGCTGCTTTCGCCCGCCGCCGTCGCTGCATTCACTTGCCGTCGTCGCCGCTGCATCAGTCGATTCAGTCGTCTCCTCAAATACTTTTTGTGAATTATTCATAAAATTTTAAACTTATTTTTGGGGACATGTATATTGATTTGTAGTTGTTACTATTTACATAGTTTATTATTATCTTTTGGGGGCATGAATATATATTTGCAATGCGTTAAATGCAATTTGAATTTTAAAAAAATGTATATTTGGTGATGTTTGAGTGTTGAAATAATCATTTTAGGTTTTTATGGAACAATATATTTTTTTAAAATTAATGACTTTTTAATTTCTAATTTTTTGGGTTGACATAGGTTGAGTGGGTCGACCCGCAACCCGAACGGGTTGAGTTAGGGTTTGCGGGTCTCAACTCGTTTGGGTTGTGGGTCGGGTTAGGGTTGGGGAAAAGTTCGTAATAGATAGGTCTCAACTCGACCCGCGAACCCGCAACCCGACCCGTTTGACACCCCTAGCTGAAACTACAATGAAGAATGCCTCGCCTGCAGCCCCGAGCTCTTATTTGAAACCCTAATTAGAATGATAAAGAATTTTCCATTAGTAACTAAAAGAGTTCCATGAGGACCGAATCAAACAATAATATGTTGTGAATTAATTAGGTACAACTACTAAAATGTTGTGCTATATTTGTTATAAATATGAAATGTTGTATATTTGTATATTTTGCATTAGTGATTTTTTAAGTCAATGTTGCTATTGGGTATTTCTGTCTGCCATGTATGCTAATTTAAACATAAAATTTATATAGAGGATAGAATTGATAAAAACTGATAGGTTGTGATTAGCGATTACTAAAACATTGTATGGGATACGTTAAAAACATGAAAGACCAAAAATCACTTTTAGCCATGTAGGAGCGAACTTTGTCCGCTTTTGGCCCATTTATAGACTTATTTGGACCTGCACAATCATATTAATCCCCCAACATTAAAAACGAACAGGCGCATCACATATATGTCACGTGCCCATTATTTTCTTATATTTATGTATTCTTTTATTATTTTTACTTTTCCTATTTTATATTTTCTAAAAATTATAATCCGCCACCACAAAAGGAAAAAAATAAAAATTTAAGAGTTACAAAATATACTGTTATTATACAAATTATACTCTTCGGTAACACAAGTTATACTATATCGAATACGCCACTAAAAAGCCTAATTATCTATTGTACCTTTTCAATTTATAATAATAACAATAATAATTATTTAATAACAATCATTTAATTTAATTTAATAATAAAAATAAATTGATAATTTAAACTCCTTCCGTCCCGAATGAACTTGCACACTTTTTATTTTGATCCGTCCCAAACAATTTGCACACTTTCTTAAAAAGGAAACAAATCTTAGAAATTATACCCCACAATACACCTTTATTTACCAAATAAAATAAAAAGATAGGTTTGAAAAGTCAACATAACTCAAAAATCAATTTTTTCTTAATATGTGTGGCCAATTGCCAGTGCAAGTTCATTCGAGACGGAGGAGTATACTTTTACTTTTTAATTTGGATTTTTTTTTTGTTTCATTTTTTTATTTTATTTTTCTTTTGATTAAAGTATTTATGTATTTATATTTTATTAATTAATTTCTTTATATAATAAATTTTTAAAATTAATAACAACAATTAGTATGATAATATTATTTAATTAAGCAATAAAAATATATTTATAATTTATTATAGTTTTATTTTTTATTTTTCTTTTGGTTTACAAGCTATACTACTTGGTAAATAAATCATAAATTTTGGTAAAATAAATTATAGTATGCTGATAAATGAATTATACATTTTGATAAAACAAATTATACTATATCGAATCCGCCATAATAAAAAGAAGAAACAAAAATCAAGGAATTGCAAACTATATCATTCAAATAAAAAAATATACAATTTGGTAAAACAAATAATAGTTTATGGTTAAATAAGTTATAATATATTGCAATTAAGAACTTAGAAATTTTATCGAGGGGGACTCATTTACTGGATTTAGGAGTTCGGCTTACGGAAGTTATTTTTTAACTATATTTTAAGATTAGGAGACAAATTTTATACCAAGTGGCGGACTAACTGAGGAGCTTAAAAAGTATATTCTTATATATATTATGCTCTAAATCAAAAGAAATACAATAAAAAAAAAAAAATCTAAAAGGGAGGACAACTGCTCTGTGCCCCCGACCCTTCTTTTATAAGTACAAATCCTGGTTGGGGTGGGGTCGATGAGAATTGAACCCTGGTCAAATTGATTAGGTTACAAGATGCTAAACCAACTGAGCTTTAATCAATTCCCAAAAGGCATCACTTGAATTCGAACTCGCGACATTCTGTGCCCTCTGTCCATGATCCTCAATAATATTCAACCTTATAAATGAAACTATAAAATACAAATGATATGGGAAAAGATCACTAAATTTATACAATTACAAATGAAAAAAATGTGAACGTGACAATTAAGATGTAATGCTTCTATTCATTTTGGTTTAGTTTTAATTTTTTTTTTTATCTCTATTGCTTACACTTAAAAATACATAAATCAATTATTATTAAATAATTATAGAAAATAAATAATAAAATTATTATTTTATTTAGTTAAGTTGTATCAAAATCGACAAAAATCCACACACACATATATGTGTATATATATACATACATATATATATAATACAATAGCATATTTTCATGGGGTAAGGGATCTAGTGCTCCCTTGGCCCCCATATAAGTCTATCCTTGCTATCGGATCCGCCGCAATAAAAAAAAGAAACATAATAAATTTTAAAAAATTGAAAATATACTATTTAAGTAAACAAACTATATTCTTTTGTTAAATAAGTTATACGATATCGGATGTGCCATAACAAAAAAATAAAAAATAAAATAAAATTATACTATATTGAATTCGCCGCTACAAAAAGGAAAAAACAAATAAAAAATTAAGAGTTACAAATTCACTTTTTCCGATAAATAAATTATACTTGTAACATAAGTTATACTACATCGAATACGGCACAAAAAATTATACTCTTTGACAAAAAAATTGATAGATTGTGATTAGCAATTACTAAAACGTTGTATTGGATATGATAAAAACATGAAAGGCCAAAAAATCACTTTTTGCCTTGTAGAAATGAACTTTATCTATGGTGGGCCCATTTAGGGACTTATTAGGACCTTCACAATTTTATTAGGCACGCAACATTGAAAACTAACGGGCGCGTCACATGTATGTCACATGCCCATTAATTTTTTGTATTTATGTATTCTTTTATTATTTTTTTTTCTAGTGGTTGCTCTTTTGATGGTGATGCGAACAGAATTTGCTGGCGTATAATCGAGATCTATCTTGGAACTTTTGCCACCATGGCCAGCCTTCTTTACTGTATTCGAGAGGAAATCTGACTTACTGAAGCTACTTTCTTGTGGGTTATACCCAGCTTGGACAAGAAGTTTAAAGGCTTTAGGGCCATAATGCTTGTCGTCATCAGGTAACAGAAGTGTTCCATGCTCAGTTCTAGCTCCCAATGTCGGATGGACGAACCCTTCAAGTGGTTGACTTAACATCAAGCTTGTGTAGTGGGAAGGTTAACTCTTTTAGAGGTTCTTCTTGGGAAAGGAGCATGTTTCCCTTTGAGGTCTTTCTATTGCAATGAGGCGAAGGCTTACATGTCTCGTCTTTAACAGCTTTACCATTTTCAAATTTCTTGCTTGAGAGACCTTCTTTAGCTTTTGTCATTTTTGCGTCTTTGAAGTAATATTTGGCATCGGCGAAATGTGATTCAGCCTCAGAGAAAGGCTTATCGTCAGCAATTACTCTTCTTACGACACCCTTTTCATAGTATTTCAGACACTGGTGCCAAGCAGACGGAACTACCCCATTCTCATGCAACCATGGGCGGCCGAGGAGCATATTATATGATGTTCTAGCATCGATCACATAAAGAAAGGCCATCGAAGTCATCTCGTCCATCAACAAGTTTAGCCTTATAACTCCAAGAGCTCGTTGTCCTTCTTGGTTAAATCCTTGAATCATTAGTCGACTACTTAGAGCTCATCTGTGGAGATCAATGGAAACAAGACCAGATATAATTTGATCAGTCATGAATAATGGCCTGTTATGCGGATCAGAGCCGAGTTGCAAATCCTCGTCGGTGAAAGTGATTGCTGAAGTACTATCAATAGAGCGATCCTCCGTCTCGGATAGTAAGACTTCTTCATTTTGATGACTCGTTGTCGAACATGCAACAGTGATGAAATTTGTCGTAGCATCTTCCTCTAGTAGGATTTTCCCTTCTCGAGACAACTGCAACACTTTATCTTTAAATACAAAGCAATCTTGAATCGGGTGACCTAGCAGCCGATGGTACTTGCAATACTTTGTGTCGTTAGTTCTTCCAGCCTCTTCGGGTCGCTTCATTTCAGACAATTCGATGAGATTCGCTTTCATCATGTCATCGAATATCCAGGACACATCAGAGTTTAAGAATGAGTATTGTTTTTGCTGCATCTCCTTCAAAGTCAATCTTCTTTGCCCCCGGTCTTAAGGAATGTTTCCTTTGCCGGTCTTATCATCTTCTTTTCGGCTAAACTTGATGGGCATCGCAGCTACCGCCATGGACTCTTGATTTGGAGGTTTGGTAGAAGGTTTTCCCCTTTTGTTCCAATCTTTTTTGTTGAATTTACGTGGCTCTTGAATCGGCGGTCCTTCTACTCCACTTGCGGCCATGCTTAGCTCCATATCGTGAGCTGGAGTAGCTAACTCCTCGAATATGTACGGCCTAATTCCTTGGAGAATATAACGAAGACCCCACTGCATCCCTTGTATGCACATCTCAATCGCGGAAGCTTCAGACAGACAATCTTTACAATTGAGGCTCAGATTCCTCCATCGAATAATGTAGTCAACTATGGCCTCCTCTTTCCATTGGCGCGTGTTGGTCAGTTCAATCATGTTGACGGTCCTCCTAGTGCTATAGAAGCGATTGAGGAACTCTTGCTCTAGTTGATCCCAACTATCGATTGAGCTTACATCCAGATCAGTGTACCAATCGAACGCATTGCCTTTGAGTGATCTAACAAATTGCTTTACTAAGTGGTCACCATAAGTTCCAGCATCGTTGCATGTCTCAATGAAGTGCGCCACATGTTGTTTGGGATTGCCCTTGCCATCAAATTGTTGGAACTTAGGTGACTGGTAACTAGTCAGCATCTTCAAACTGTCATTGAGGGAGAAGTCTCGTCAACAAAAGATACTTTTGATAAAAAATTGGAGGAAAGTAAGTTGGGTTTCCGTCTTTGAAAGACTTGGCCCAATGAGAAGATATGGGAAAAGAATTCACCGAAGGATAAAGAGTGCCAAGTTACAATGGGGCAATGAACAAAAAGCCAATCAAAGGCTTTGAAGCCTAATCCCTTCCCGCATGAAGAGGCACATCACTTTGATCGTGTCATGTGACAAAGAGCTGAAGGCTAGAATGCAAACAATCATATTCACACAAACACAAGATGAAGATAGAGAGAGTGTGGCTTCATCCAATTACGTCAGTGGTGGTGCTTAGCGTACCACTCAACATGCTCCTCAAAGCGTTCCAAGAAAATCTAGGAAGGAAAGTCACTCAATTAATGAGAGATGGCTATGTCAACAAACGAGATGGTGCAATGCACACAATCCAAACAAGGCAAATGAATGGGCAGATGAGAACATGTGTGGAGTTTAAGAAATTCGAAGAAGCAAATGAGGACATGGCCTCAACAAATCACATCACGTTGTGTGAAGATGGACATGTAGAAGAGGAAGATGCTGAAAAGACCCCACTTACACTTGAATATGGCGGACAAGTCGGTCCCGTAAATGGGAAGTCCTTGAAGCGCTACTATGCCTGAGGCGGCTGCGGCTGCTGCTGCACAAAAAAAAAAAAAAAACCTCCTGACCTGCATGAGGATAACTGTGCACGGCGACCACCAAAGGTAAAATATGTGATTAAAATGCTAACTTACCCCACTTTGGCTAAAGTGGTTAAAGGATAGTTGCGTCTGGCCCGCATGAGTATAAACTGTGCACGGCACCCCCCTCCCCCCCCCCCCCCCCCCCAAAAAAAAAAACAAAATACAAAGTGAAAATTTGAACTACGTTATGACTTGATCCCTCTCACCGGGGTACGTAGGCAGCTTAGAAATATTCTAAGTTCAGTCTAAATTGTGTTTTCCTCTCCGAAGTTGCTCCAAATTTATAGATCCAAGCTCCAAGTTTGTCAAGTTATTTGATTTCGTCAAATTGGGTCGTTAACCAAAGTTTCAGATGAATCTGTCTTTCGAAGTCAAATATGTCAAATTCGTCCAAATCCACTATGTTGAAGATTCAACTTCCAAATTCAAGAACTCATTGGTATGAGTATAAACTACCAACAAATTTCAAAGGCAAGTTCAAGTTCAAGGCTCCTAGACACGAGTTTAAAAGGTTTTCAAATCAAATTCAAGTCCAAATTCAAGAACTCCTTGATATGAGTATATACTATCTACAAATCCAAATCAAAACCCAAGTGAAGAACTCCTTGATATGAGTATAAACTATCTACAAGTCCAAATCCAAGTCCAAATTCAGGAACTCTTTGATGTGAGTATAAAAATGTCGATATGTCCAGAGAAATTTCGAAAGTCAGTTCGAGACTTATCCACTCCAAGACACATCGTCCGTGAACAAGTCTCGATGGGGCATTTGTTGATACGCAAATTTCGTATCCAATTAAAATGCGCCACATAATAAAATATATGTTGAATATCAATTTTATATTGATTATTTTTAATATTAGGAATTAGGTAAATAAAATTCCTAAGTTAAAAAGTCAATTTAATTAGTGATTTACTATATATTTTATTGACCAATGGGAAGACGTCACGTGTCAAGATGATGCAGATATTACTAAATTAAATTAAATTAATTTAGTAATTATCCAAGAAGATGAGGATAAACATCAAGTCATGCTGGACCAATCAGAATGATTAATGTGTCAAGTTGTTGTAGTAATTATTAAATTAAATACAATTAATTTAATAATTATCTTATGGATAATGATATTATGAAAGACTAATCATATTGCTCCGTTCAGACTCAAGCCCATTAGGGTTTTCTCCATCCTACCACTATAAATAGAGTCTCATTCCCCACCAAAAAAATCACAACAACACAAGTCAAGAAGCAAGTGAAGAATTCCAGAGCAAAGTTCTTCGGCATTTTTCAAGCAACTCCAAGCGTTCTTCGGCGTTCTCCAAGAAGCGGTTTTGATTTGAGATTAAGGTGCTGAGCCCCTCCAATCAACGTTTCTGAGATAGATATCCGAAGGTATTCGTCGACGTTCATCAAAATCTTTGAAGCTGTTCTTCGAACATCCATCCAAGAAGACCGTTTGATCCAAAATCAAGTTTTCAAGCCTTTGGATCAACGTTACTCAAGTCAAAACTTAAATTCCGGAGAAGATCGAAGTCAACTTCGAATTTGAAGGCATCAAACAAATTGAAGAGAAGAATCAGAGGGATTTTAGGGATTGTACCTAAAAATTATTTTGATTTGATAAATTCAATTTGTACGAATTATTTTGTGTTTATACACAAAATTTGTTGTTACAATTGCCACTCATTGTTTATATTATTTTATATTTATGAATTAGTTATAAATAAATCTATTTCTATCAAATTTAAGATGCGTATATGCATTTGAGTTTGTTATAATAATTGTAAAAATATCATGTTAAATTTTCAAATTTTTTAGAAAATTGCATCGATATTTCGATATTAATCGAGATCTCACCGAAATTTTCGTAAATTGAAACACTAATTTCACCGTAAAAATCAATATTTTCGTCCTTGGGTAACTGATTGCTAACAGTGGCAACATTAACTGCAACCACTTCAGCTCCCTGTTCTTCAATTATGCTTAAAACTTGATGCAACTTTATTTTATTGTGGGTCCCACTCCCACTAATCAAAACCACCTCCAAATCTGAACATAGGGTCCGCTCAGTTGCAAATCATCAATGACAATGATAATGGGTATAAATGAAGGTTCAATCATATTATGTAATAAAATTGGGGAAATTGTTAATAAAAAGGGATAATGATTAACTTATTTATTATGTACCAAGCACCATAAATGAGAATGAGTCCCCATTCATTTCCATTCCTTACCCCCTAAACCCGTCAACCAAGCGGGCCCCTAATTCTCTTACCGCCAGGATTGGCACATCACCATTGTTACCCCCATCATCACTATTGGATTTTGGAGTGAAATTAGGGGTTGACTTTGGGATTCAAATTTCGATTTATAGTGGAATTGAGAATTAAGGCTACACTCTCAATGTTAATCTCACTCAACTTCAACTTCTTTCTCATCTCACGTGATTGTGCTTTCCCTCCGAAACCCATCTAACGGGCACATGACAAATTCCTGGCGATTTAACGCATGATGATTGCTTTAGTTTTTAACGTCGTTTGGCCTAATAAAATTGTGCAGGTCCAACTAAGCTTCTAAACGGGATAAAAATGAACCCGATCCATTCCTAAAAGTCCAAAAGTGAAATTTTCGGACCCGTTATACATGTAAGGATCCATGTTTATGAGTTTTTTGTGATTTGTGTCATTTTTTGTCGATAAGAATAAACATAAACACAATAGATTAAGAATTAGTCATATGACAGAACCAAAAAAATGAAATATATTTGTTTTAACATACAACGATATGATTCAGTACGATAAGAAATACATAAAGAAAAATTAAATTGTTATAGGTTAACATGTCGTGTTATTAGTTTTTGTATGTTGCAAACTATATTAGAAAAAGAAAAAAAAAGTGTTTTTGGTCGAGTGTTACTTTATTTTCACTAGTATATATCACTTTAAAAAACATGAACAAATATACTTAGTATCATAAATATACAATAATTGAAATAAACATCTTATTGTATGCATAAATAGTAAAATCAAACTATTCATATTACAGATAAGAGATGTATTTACAGATTAATTTATAAAAGGGTTAATTTCCAAAAGCAACCTGTACTTTGCGGGTTTTACACTTTGCAACCTAAAGAATTTATTTTTTTCGATTGGAGCCTGTATATTATGCGTTTTTCTTCACTTTGCAACTTCCGACTATATTTTCCGGCATGTATAGGCCATGTGCCCAGCACATGCCAAAGAGACCAACAAAGTGTTGACATGTGGCCACCAATAAAAATTAAAAAGAAAAAAAAATAACATATAAATATATAGTTCTAAAAATTCAAACAATAAAAAAATCCAAAAAATAGCATGACATATATTTTAAAAAATTCAGAAAATTGATTTTAAATTAAAAAAGTTATTTTAGAAAAATAATTTAAAAATTCTAAAAATATAAATAAAATTTAAAAAATTATGTTAAAAATTCTAAATATTCAGAAAATTTAAAGAGTAAAATTCTTAAAATTATTGTAAAAATTCTAATATAAATATATATTTCTAAAAATTAAAAAAATAAAAAATTCAAGAAATAGCATGACATATTTTTAAAAATTCAGAAAAATTATTTGAAATTAAAAAAGTTATTTCAGAAAAATAATTGAAAATTCTAAAAATGTATTTAAAATTTTAAAAACTATGTTAAAAATTCTTAATATTCAAAGAATTTAAAGAGTAAAATTCTGAATTTCTTTATAAAAATTCTAACATAAATATATATTTCTAAAAACTCGAAAAATTAAAAATTCAAAAAATAGCATGACATATATTTTTAAAAATTCAGAAAAATTATTTGAAATTAAAAAAGTTATTTCAGAAATAAAAATTTTAAATTATTTTTCTGAAATAACTTTTTTAATTTCAAATAATTTTTCTGAATTTCTAAAAATATATGTCATGCTAGTTTTTGGATTTTTTTTTCGAATTTTTAAAAATATATATTTATATGTTTTTTTTTATTGGTTGCCACATGTCAACACCTTGTTGGTCTCTTTGGCATGTGCTGGGCACATGACCTATACATGCCGGAAAATATAGTCGGATGTTGCAAAGTGAAGAAAAACGCATAATACAGGTTCCAATCGAAAAAAATAATTTCTTTAGGTTGCAAAGTGTAAAAACCCGCAAAATACATGTTATTTTTGGAAATTAACCCTTTATAAAATTACAGGAGTTGGAATAAATATATACTAAAAGAAAATTATTTGATAATGATACACGTATATACTATAAAGTGAAAAACGTCAATGTTTTCCGAACATATAGGAACAATTCGTGCATCTCACAACTATGGATTTTTGATAGCTGCGCATGCCAAATACCAAACAAAAAGGCAGCATCATATAATATTTGCTTTATGCAATCAACTTGTGTATCCTCCAACTTATCGCTGAAGTATCCACTCCAAACTTCACCACTTTAACCTGCTATACATAAATTGCTGCAAATTAATAAGAATTTTATTAAAATCTATTGGCCTAAAAAATTATATGTATTTTCTTAGGGAAAAATTCGAAACTAATTCTGTATGTTAGGCCTTACCCGAAATTGGTCTCTATGCCTACTAATTTCAATTTTAGTCCTACATTTTTCTTGTCATATCCAATTTAAGGACAAATTCAAATTTCGTCCACTATAGTGATCAGAAAATGACACATGATGTTCAAAACTGGGGGATTTGCGACGCGTGCCACCTGCTGTTAAGTTGGGACGCCATGTCACTCAAACTGAAACAAAAATAAATAATTAAATAAACTCCCCCATTGAGGTGGAGAAAGTTAGGGTTCCGAGAATGGCAACTCATTTCGAAGCTCTTGCGGAGAAGACAAGAGGGGAGGAAAGGTAAGGAAGCTTTGTGACCAATTTCGTCTCCTTCATCGTACTTTCACCGTTTCTTTCGACATGTCCTTGTGGCTACGATTTAGGTGGATGGGGCTATGGGATTCGGACATTGTAGGCTGTGGCTGTGGGAACTTTTGGGATTGTCATCGGAACCATTCAGAAAAAGGCCAAACGACATGAAAATCTAAGCCGTTAACACATAACGGAGCTCAATGAAGTTAGCTGGTTGGACTGAAACGACCACAGAGTAGATAGTAGTACTAGTACCTGAGCATGGATGGTGTGGTAAATCTGATTGCCGATAGTGGCAACATTAACTCCAACTACTTCAGCTCCTTCTTGTTCGATTATGCTTAAAACTTGATGTAGCTTGATTTTTTTGTGGATCCCACTAATCAAAACCACCTCCAAATCTGAACCTAATAATTCCTTTACTGCCAGAATTGGCAAGTGTTGCTCACCATTGTTGCCACCATCATCAGTATTGGTCGTCAGTTGTGCTTTTCTTCTTCTTAATTCATCTATTCTGTTTCTTAAAACAGTCACGTAACTCGCCGCCTGCTCCAGCTGATCTTTCTGTGACAGCAATTCCTGCATGCAACACCATTTTTATTAATTAATAAAGAAATGGATCTGATGAAGTCCATTTTTGATCGAGTTCATCGTATCGCAGAAATGTACCTTCGGTGGGGAGAAATGGTGATGAGGGATGAGAGAAAGCAGGTCCATGCAAAGGGACTTAAACAAAATTCTTCGATTTTTTTCGATGGTTTTCCGGTCAGGTTTAATGTTCCCACAACTAGGCTCGCCCCTCTCCATTGCAAACCCTAGATCAAAAAAAAAAAAACGATTAGCTGCTGATTTCTTAGTTGATCGTGTGTATATATAATATGTAGGGAAAGTGGAAACATTGAAACGAGGAAGAAATTTCCAAAATGGCAGCTTTTCAGATTATATTCCCACATCTGTCAAGTATGTGATTAATGGGCCAGAACGTGGCCCAATAACAGAAAATATGAGTTCTTGTCCAATTAGAAAACGGCATACCTCGTACATGTATGTTGCATGCGGGCAGTCATCCCACAATTAAGTAGAAAAGCGCGTAAGGGAAGAGCTTTTAATTTGGCCAATTCCTGTCGGATTATTGTTGATAGATCATAAATGATCAGCAGCAATCAAGTATGGTTTCCTATGACGACAGGATGTCTCTTATACACTAGTTAAATTCGTACAATTTGGATCATAAGTAAAACGGTATTGTATATCACTTTCTCCGCTACAACTTAATTTGTACATTTGTTCTGATGCGTTTATTAAGAAAAATTATTTTGCTCTTCAGTTGACTTTTTCAAAGGTGAATATTAAGGGTAGAGATTGTAAGATAAATTTTCTTTTTAAGTGTGTGCAAATTAATGTGGGACGGATCGAAAAGAAAAATGTGCAAATTAAGATGAGACGGAGGAAGTATATCTTAAGACAAATGTATTGTGGTGAAACGATATTAATATTTATGGTTAAAAGTAACATTTGTTATAGGTAAATGTATTATAATACATTCTTTATCCAAAATACGTGATACTTTTAAGTATAAATCATGATACCATCTCAAATTGTACCGTACAATTGGTACACATGAGACTTTTCTTATATAAGATACTTGAACTAAAAGTTGGACGATTAATAAAACTAATGGAAGCTGTATATCAAAATACAATATTATACCTAAAATGTGGGAGTAGGTCTCTATTGTTAGTATTTATGTTTAAAATTAAACCAAGTTCAGAAGAGAGTATTATGTTGAAAAGATCTTAGGCTCCATTTGGATGGAGGAATTTGATTTGTCAGGGGATTTAAAATGAATAGATTTCAAAATCCTTAGATTTGAAATCCATGGACTTGAAATCCCTTGTTTGGATTTATGGTGGATTTGTGAAAGGATTTTGAAATCCAAAATTTTCAAATCCATTATTTGGCAAAACACTGATACAATATTTGTAAAATTCAATTTTTTTCTTTAAAGTTTAAACTAACAATTTATATTTTTTATTAAATAAAATAATATTTATCTACATCAAAATTAACCGAATAATTTTTTTCTAAATATATATATACACACATATATACATATTATGTATTTTATATCCCAAAAAATTATTGGGAGCATTTAATTGGAGATAAAAGGAAAAAAAAGAATTAAAAAAAATATTATGAGCATTCTATTGGAGAACGAGAGGAAGAGATAGCGATAGGGAGAAGAGAAGAACAGAGAGAGTGGGGGAGGAGAGAGAGAGAGAGGAAGAGAGAGATAGAGAGAGAGGGGGGGGGGGAGGAGAGAGAAGTGTGAGTCAGGATGGATTTGTAAATGACTACCTTTGTCAAAGGATTTGAAATCCACCCAAATATAGTGTAAAATGGAGAATTTCAAATCTTGGATTTGCAAATGAGTTGATTTAAAAATCTGGATTTTCAAATCCACTCATTTAGTATTTTATCCAAACACATGGAGTGGATTTGACAATGGATTTATAAATCCATAGCACAAATCCCTCCATCCAAATGGAGCCTTAATGTTTATACTTAAATGTATTATTTATTTTGATAAAGATATTATGATACTTTTATTCAGAACTAGTAATACCTTTTAGTATAAACAGTATTGCTTTATCCAAATTGCACCGTGTACCTAGTGTTAGGGTCGTACCTAAAATAGTTGCTTCTGAGGAGTTTACTAAATGGGCCCATAATATTTTTTCCTAGTGTACAAACTTAAAGACAAACATAAGAGCGTTGAAACATTTGCAACATCCTCTATATATATATATATATATATATATATATATATATATTTTATCATAGGAAATAAAATAAACAAGGAGTTTTTCAAATGAGCCCATAATTTTATCACGTAAAACAAAACACAAAGTTAAAACCAGAGAGAGGATTTGAAACATTGTCTTTAAATTGTTAAAAAAATACACTAAGCATTTGACTATATTAAATAATTGTTTGAAAAACATATCTAAATATACCTACATATTACATATGGGTACTTAAATAATTCGTGCCCCTAAAATATTAAAATTTTTCAGGGCCCGATGCGACTCTCTCCCGATTAATGGGAGGTCCAGCCATGCCTAGTGTACATAATACTTTGAAAATGTGGAATTTAGTTTTATATGGGTAAAATGATTTTTTATGTTTTAATATATATGTCGGATTTGAACAAATTATGAATAAAGATATTATGTGAATTTGAGCAACAATATAAATAAAAAAACTGAATATAATTATATAAAAATACTTAACTATTTAAATAATATAATTTATTGTTACACCTTAATTTATTTTATTAAGTTGAAATACGTCTATTGAATTTCAGTTGGGTAATTTTTACTGGATTTGCTTTAAATTTCACGATGCTCAATTTATATTTGACATATTCAACTTCGGTACTTCTAATCAGTTCTGTAGACAATCAAAATTGAAAAAGAAGTAGAAAGATTTCACTCCGGCCCCATTTGGAGTGAGGGATTTGTGTTATGAATTTATAAATTCATTGTCAAATTCACTTCATGTGTTTGGATAAAATACTAAATGAGTGGATTTGTAAATCCAAATTTTTAAATCAACTCATTTAGAAATCCAGAATTTGACATTCTCCATTTTACACTATATTTGGGTGAATTTCAAATCTTTTGACAAAGGTAGTCATTTACAAATCTCTCCTCACTCACACTTCTTTCTCCTCTCTCTCTCTCTCTCCTCCCCCACTCTCTCTCTCTTTTTCTCTTCTCCCTATCGCTATTTGTTCCTCTCGTTCTTCAATAAAATGCTCCTAATATTTTTTTAATTTTTTTTTTACCTTTTATATCCAATGAAATGCTCCCAATAATTTTTTGGGAAATAAAATACATAATATGTATATATGTGTATATATATAATTGGAAAAAGAAATTGTTTGGTTAATTTTGATATAGATAAATACTCCCTCCGTCGCAGCTAAACTTGCACACTTTCCATTTCGTCCGTCCCAGCTAAACTTGCACACCCCTTAAAAAGGAAAGTTATAATACAATCTACACCCTCAAAATCTCCACTCTCAATCTTCACCCTTAATTCACCTTTGAAAAGTCAACAAAATCCCAAAAAGCAACTTTTCTTAATACTTGTGCCAACTCTCCTAGTGCAAGAATAGCCGGGACGGAGGTAGTATTATTTTATTTAATAAAAAATATAAATTGTTAGTTAAAACTTTAAAGAAAAAAATTGAATTTTACAAATATTGTACCAATTTTTTGCCAAATAATGGATTTGAAAAATTTGGATTTAAAAATCCTTTCACAAATCCGCCACAAATCCAAACAAGGGATTTCAAGTTCAGGGATTTCAAATATAAGAATTTTGAAATTTATTCATTTTAAATTCTTTGACAAATCAAATTCCTCCATCCAAGATTAAGTTGGATAGCTCAAGTGGCAGAGCATCTACTACCTAGGCATTTGATCATGGGTTCGAATCATCATGAGGAAGAGTAGAATTTTTTCTTTGTTTCTTAAATTAGGAAAAAAAAATTTAAAATTCCTCCTTCCAAATGGGACCTTAAAGAACTCTCCAGGGAAAGGAAGCAATATTCATACAGTTATGCATTGTAACTGTATACAAAAATGAATGAAAAATTACAGAATGAAACAAAGTGTGTATTCTATCTATATACCAGTGGGTTACTATGCTTCTAGAAGTTATCTACTAGGGTGTAATCTTGCAGCCAAGCTATTGGTGAACATAACCACCTCTGACTAACTTATGCTTAACAAAATATAAAATGCATAACAGTTTTATATTCCAACAACCCCCTCGAGTTGGGCTATTATGGATGTCTAACATGTCCAACTTGGATAATAGGCAATGTAACTGTGTAGGTTCAAAAACTTTTATAAAAAAGTCTGCAATCTGTTGGTTTAATCTCACAAGCTTCAGTATATGAATCCAGCTTTGTATTTGTCACTGACAATATGACAGTCTATTTTTCAGTGCTTGGTCCTTTCTTGGTGTTAATTCAAACAATTCAATAAAAGTTGAAATTGAAATGAAATTGAAGAAAACAAGCAATGCTTCACAATCAATCAACCAAGAACTAAAATGAAAATCATGTTATTACAATGTGATGGTATTCTGGAAAATAAGATCAGAAAGAAAAAAAAAAAAAAAAAGGAGAAACTAGAGCTGGAAATCGAGTCGTGGAAGCCCACTGTTCTTAGGACAAAATATTCCCGATTAGTGCTCACGGATTGAAGTATTTGAGCCCAAAGATAAAACGATTTCCTCCTTTTTTGAAGTAACACCACTATTAGAAAATGCACCGGTGAACTAAGAACGTTGGTCTAAACTGGAGCTTATGCACATAAATGAGAATGATGTTTCAGGTGAAAAATGTTGTATGGTATGCATGCAGGAGACAGCCTTATATAGGCCTGCTGGGGAACAGACGAATTTATTTCTTCAGTCCATTACTGTGGATGTTACAGGTTTGAATTTTAAATTCAAGCTCATCCGGCAAGCCCAATTATTTTGGACTTCCAAAAAGATAATTATAAGTCCAAGGCCCAAAGCACATGGGCCGCGGCCGAGGCCAAAGTCCAAACACGAGGCGTGGTCGTGCCGTACCGAGCCGAGCGAGCGAGCACGCGCGTGTGGGCTTCTAATTGGACTCACTCACAAGCATACTTGATATGTCTTTAATGATGGGCTTTTATATTTATAGTTGAAATTAAGGAGCTCTAATTTCAATATAGGATAATAACTCTTTAGTTATTTAATCCTACATTAATACATAACTAAGTGGTTACTTTATGTATTAATTTCTCACTCACCAAAATTCGGTTTTGAGAAATTAAAAAACCTACGATTATCTACTCCGTGCGTAGATTAATCGTGTGAAGTTTAATTCCTACAAAATTAAACTTCTGACCACTTAATTTTAGCATTAAAATATTTTATCCACACTTTAATTTATAATTAATTCTAACAATTTCCCACATGAGTGAAAATTAATGCATGCATGAATGCAATCTCCAGTCTAGACTCTTTTTTATCAGTACTGCCTAAGGAAAGGTAATTTGTGAATTTGAGTCTTCCATAGCAATCCACTGTCGGATACACCGGCGGTTTGGTAGTAGTTTAATCCTTGAACCAATCCTTCTTAGTGTGCACCTAGTCAACAGTGTTTACACAATACTGACCAGAACATCCTTGTTCTCACGTTTTGGTCCGTCTCGCCATTGACCCTCTTTGGATTCATAAGTGTTTCATTTGAAGCGGCCCTTTACTTCACACTTATATAGGTGACTTCTTTATCGAGTATCCTATACTACTCTACCTTCCTTGAGGTATCTCGAAGTCATAAAAAGTCATAAGACTTATCCTCTACCACTGTTACAGGTCTTATGCAATTATCTTGCGTTCTAGGGATGGAATTTCGAAGACATAATCTTCCAAGTGCTTATCCCGAACTTTCAAAACTTAGTTTTTCCATTAAACCAAGTTTATGGGATCTCCACTCATCATGGTTGGCCATCCATTTTGATCATTCTTTAGTTGGTTGATTTTACTCCCATTCCCTCTCACAATTTGACAAACTGATCTAGGTTTAAACCTTTGGTCAACGGATCCGCTAAGTTATCCTTAGACTTTATATAGTCTATTGTGATAACCCCACTAGAGATCAATTGTCTCACGGTGTTATATCTATGGCGTATGTGCCTAGACTTGCCATTATACACATTATTTAGTGCTCTTCCTATTGTGGCTTGATAGTCACAATGAACCATAATAGCCGGTTTACTGGCTTACTCCAGCATGAAATATCTTCTAAAAAGTTACGAAGCCATTTTCCTTCTTCACAAGATTTATCCAAAGCGATGAATTCCGATTCCATGGTGGATCTGGCTATACACGTTTGCTTTGTCGATTTCCATGACACTGTTTCACCTCCAATAGTGAAAACGTATCCACTTATGGAAAAGAGTCTTTTGTGTCGAAATCCAATTTGCATCCCTGTACCCTTCAATTACTGGAGGATAGCTCGTGTAATATAGCCCATGATTCAGAGTATACTTTAAGTATCTCAGAATCCTTGTCAACGCTTTATAATGTTCTTGACTTGGATTGCTTGTAAACCTGCTCAGTTTGTTTACAGAACATGCAAGGTCTGGTCTAGTACAATTTGTTATGAACATAAGACTTCCCATCACTTTTGCATATTCCACTTGAGCTACAGGTTCACCATGTTCTTCTTCAGATGAACATTCAGTATCAATGGAGTCTTGGCAGGTGGATCATCAAACACATTGAATTTTCTGAGTACTGTCTCTACATAGTGAGATTGAGTCAGAACAATTCCCTCTGATGTCCTAATGATTTTGATTCCTAGAATCACATCAGCCAGGCCCATATCTTTCATGTCGAAATTTCTTTTCAACATTCTCTTCGTATCCATGATGATTTCATGACAACTTCCCATGATTAACATATCGTCTACGTATAGATATACCATGACAAATTCTTCTTATGTACCTTTTACGTACACACACTTGTCGCATTCGTTGTTTCTAAAACCATTTGACAACATGGTAGTGTCAAATTTCAAGTGCCACTGTCTTTGAACTTGTTTGAGACCATATAAAGACCTTACTAGTCTACAAGCTTCTTTTCTTGTCCAGGTACTACAAACCCTTTAGGTTGAGTCATATAAATCTCCTCTTCCAACTCTCCATTTAAGAACAAATTCTTCACATCCATTTGGTGAATCTCAAGATTGTCTATTGCAGCAATCGAGAGAAGCACTAGAATAGATGTGATCCTGGTCACAGGGGAGTAAGTATCAAAGAAGTCATCACCTTATTTCTGTTTGAAGCCTTTGGCTACCAAACGAGCTTTATATTTATCTATTGAACCATCAGCTTTGTACTTCCTCTTTAGGATCCATTTGCATTTTAAAGGTTCACAACCTGGCGGAAGGTCGGTTAACTACCACGTGTGATTTTGCATGATAGATTCAATTTCACTATTGATCGCTTCCTTCCAGAATGGAGCATCTGGACTAGATAGAGCCTAAACTTTGGTTCATCATCCAACATATATATGATAAAATCAGGACCGAAGGAACAGTCTTAGCTCTTTTGCTACATCTCATTTCCTCCTTTTCTAAGGATCGAGAACTACTAGTAGCTTCAACAGTTCTTTTTAAATTCGAACTACTTCCTTTCTCAAAAGTAATTCCTTGATTCGAACTTTCTAGCATTCTTTCTCTTCATGGAAAGATATTTTTAAAGAACACAACATTCCTTGATTCTATAATTGTACCTACAGTCAAATCTGGAATTTCAGATTTATGGATCTGAAACCGATAAGCACTGTTGTTGGGTGCATACCCAACAAATATACAATCAAACGTCTTATGGTCAATTCTAATTTGTTTAGGTAATGACACCTCAACTTTTGCCAAACACCCCCACACTTTGAGGTATTTGTATGATGGCTTGCGTCCTTTCCACAACTCGTAAGGAATTTTGTCTACTATTTTTAGAGAAATTTTATTCAAAATATACTTAGCTGTAAGTACAGCTTCCCTCCACATGTTCTGGGGTAACCCTGAACTAATCAACAAGGCATTCATCATCTCTTTACGAGTACGGTTCTCCCGTTCGGCAACGCCGTTTGATTGAGGAGAGTAAGGAGCTGTAGTTTGATGAATTATGCCACTTTGAGAGCACAACTTCTCAAACGGAGTTACATACTCACCACCTCGATCACTTCGGATTATTTTAATCCGAGTGCCTAGTTGATTTTCAGCTTCAGCTTTGTAGTTTTTAAATGCTTCTATTGCTTCATCTTTACTTCTTAGAAGATAAAGATAGCAATATCTTGTGCAGTCATCTATAAAAGTTATAAAGAACTTTTTCCCACCTCTAGTCTGCACAAACTTCAAGTCACACACATCAGTGTGTATTAATTCTAAAGTGTAGTGCTCCTTTCTACTGAATGAAAAGGTAACTTTGTCATTTTAGCGTCAACACATACTTCACATTTTTCATGTTACTTTATTTCATTCAGTTTAGCAAATCTAAATTTACTAAATGTTTTTAGCATTAAGATTTACATGTCCTAATCTAGAATGCTATAAAGAGGAACACTCAAGCAAGTAAGAAGAAGTAGATGCTTTTTCATTCATAGAGGAAGTTACATGATTCACTTGGCGTTTAGCCATTACATTCATATTGAATAAACCTTTAACTACAAAGCCCTTCCCTATGAAAACTCCTTGCATGCTCAAAATGAACTTGTCAGCTTCGAAGACCAGTCGAAACCCATGCTTCACTAGCAAAGATCCAGAAACCAAGTTTTTTCGGATGTTTGGGACATGCAGCACATCCTTTAGAGTGAGCTCCATGCCTGAAGTCAGCTTGAGAACCACGTTGCCCACTCCAGCCACCTCTGACAAGGCTTGGTTTCCCATATGCAGCTTCCTCCCGAAAGAAGCCTTGTAACTAGAGAACACCTTCCTGTCAGAACAGACATGATAGTAAGCTCCTGTGTCAATAAACCACTCTCTTGGATTGCCCAAAATATTGGCCTCGAAAATCACAGCAGTGAGGTCCAATTCATCTTGCTCAACACATTGACATTCATCTTCTTCTTCTTCTTAGGTATCCGGCAATTCTTTGCCTTGTGGTTTGGTTTACCATAGTTATAGCAAATTCCTGTAAATTTGGGAGCATTTGCAGGTTGCTTTCCTTTGCCAACGTTGTTAGGTTGACTGTTATCCCGATTGCTGTTATCGATTGGGCGTTTCCTCTTAATACTAGAGGATCCCCTCTTCAACAGGTTCTCCTTTGCATCAAACTGAGCCCTATACCTGGACTCGATTTTCCGGTTGTCTTCCTCAATTCATAGCTTAAGGATCAAGTCTTCAACTGTCATCTCCTTTCCCTTGTGCTTCAAGTACTTCTTGAAGTCATCCCATCCAGGAGGCAACTTCTCCATCAAGCTCGCCACCACGAATGGCACCGGAAGCTTCATGTCTTCGGCTGAGGCATCATGAACAATGAGTTGAAGCTCTTGAGCTTGCTCCACAACCGAGCGGTTGTCCACCATCTTGAAATCAAGAAACCGAGCTACCATAAATTTCTTCGTTCCAGTATCATCTGTCTTGTATTTCTTATCCGAAGCCTCCCAAAGCTCCTTTGTCGACTTTATATCAGCATAGACATTATACAACGAATCAGCTAGTCTTTTCAGTACGTAATTCCGACAAAAATAATCACCATGTGTCCAAGAGTCAAAGGCAATTCGTCTTTGCTGGTCAATATCATCCTCGGCTGGGGTAGCTGGAGGATCTTCCTTCAGAAACGAGGTTATTCCAAGGGTTGTGAGGTAGAATAGCATCTTCTGCTGCCATCTCTTGAAGTTCTCACTGGAGAACTTATCAGGTTTCTCCATAGTATTAGCAAGAGGAGTAGGAATGGTCCTTGCTGGAGCATTAACAGTGGGAACAGTAGGAGTATTCATTTCATTCGTTATTTTTCAGAAATGCAGTAAAGATATCTTTTCCTAAGATTGTTATTACAATGTGATGGTATTCTGGAAAATAAGATCATAAAAAAAAGAAGGAGAAACTAGAGCTGGAAAACAAATCGATTCGTGGAAGCCCACTGCCTTTAGGACAAAATACTTCCCGGCTAGTGCTCACGGACTGAAGTATTTGACCCCAAAGATAAAACGATTTCCTCATTTTCTGAAGTAGCACCACTATCAGAAAAGGCACCGGTGAACTAAGAACGTTCGTCTAAACTGGAGCTTATGCAGAGAAATGAGAATGCTGTTTCAGGTGAAAAATGTTGTATGGTATGCATGCAGGAGACAACCTTATATAGGCCTGCTGGGGAACAAATGAATTTAATTCCATTATTTCAGTCATTATATTGACTGTTACAGGCTGAGTTACAGCCCACATAAATCCCTCCTTAATTCAACCCATTGCTGTGGATGTTACAGGTTTGAATTTTAAATTCAAACCCATCCATGCTTGGGCTTCTGAGCTCATCCAGCAAACCCAATTATTTTGGGCTTCCAAAAAGATAATTATAAGTCCAAGGCCCAAAGCCCATGGGACGCGGCCGAGGCCTTTCCAAAGTCCAAGCTCAAGGCCGTGTCGTGTCGTGCCGTGTTGAGCCGAGCGAGCGAGCGTGCGCGTGTGGGCTTCCAAGTGGACTCCCTCACAAGCATACTTGATATGCCTTTAATGATGAACTTTTATATTTATAGTTGAAATTAAGGAGCTCTAATTTTAATGTGGGATAATAACTCTTTAGTTATTTGATCCTTCATTAATACATAACTAAGTGGTTACTTTGTATATTAATTTCTGACTCACCAAAATTCGGTTTTGAGAAATTAAAAAACCTACAATTATCTACTCCGTGCGTAGATTAATTGTGTGAAGTTTAATTCCTACAAAATTAAACTTCCAACCACTTAATTATAGCATTAAAGTGTCTTATCCACACTTTAATTTATAATTAATTCTAACAAATCACACGCCAATTACGTGGTTTGATCAAATGATCTACATCCACGGAGGATCAGGACGCCCTCAATTCACTAAACGAGAAGAGATTTATAGTTTACAATCTCAGATTCACAAAACCCCCCATTTCTAACCCAATTGAGCTATGAACCCTAATCAAGATATTTACAACTGAACCTTTCAACTCTCAAGGTAAAAGCTTAACTACTTGTATCTAATCAACAATGCACATACAACTAAATAAGTATCACACTCAGATTCGCTCAGAATTGTAGAACAGAGAAGAAATCAAATGACCCATGTTTTCCCTCGCAAACAAAACTGTTTCATTTGCTTAACTGCCGGTTCAAGTTAGTTTTTGGTACAGGTGTTCGTGCACACACTTTAGGACGCTTTAAGCGTCAATTTAGTGATGTTTTTGTGCAATTTCACGTGTACTTCGTGCATTAAATTCTCATTGAGAAAAATAATGCGTTTGGTTCATTTTTATGTTAAAACAGATGCAAATGGATCGAAAAAGAGCATCAAAAGACCACAAAGTCGATGAATCATTCGAGGCAACAAAGGACAGGACTAAAGGAAGATCTCAGCCAAGACAGGTTACAAATCTCGGTCGAGATGACCTTCCACGGAAAACTTGAAGTTTTGAAGAGTTGAAGATCTCGGCCGAGACGAGCAATGCATCTCGACCGAGATGACTTTTCAGGGAAAAGCCAAAATTTCAAGAGATCAAGATCTCGACCGAGATGCAATTCAGCCTTCGATTCACTCAGCAGAACCTCATTGCTTCATCTCGGCCGAGACACATTTGAATCTCGGCCGAGATTCTGTACCCTGTTTTAAAATTGTGAATGCGAACTCTTCCCTTATATATATAATTTCTAGCCACCAAAGCCACTAAGGAGGGATATTGGGCAAGAGATTGAAGGATCATCTTCTCCAATTGACATCTTTGGTTTCATCTATCTTAGTATCATGTTTTCTTGCTTTTCTACTTATTTTCTGTTCATTTTAGCTTCCATGGGTGAGTAGCACCCTTATTTCAGCCCTTGATAATTAGTTGAACCTTGGATTTAGGATGTTTGTGTAATTTTTACGGTTGTTAACCGATTGGATAATGTTTTTGGAATGTTCTATGTTATTTGGGATTGTTGATTCACACTTATGAATTGAATTGTGGTTTGATCACCCATTTGGATATTTGTTTGTGTGTTGCTATAATTGGGCTTATAATCCGTAATTGTTATGAATTATTCCCGTGTGGCAAACAATAGATTTATTTTAGTGGGGATAACATAGAATTCGACCACTAAAACCGAGCTTGCGAGTTTTATGTCGAATCTACTCCGTTGTCTTGATTCTTAATGCACTTGACTATTGATTCTTAGAGAGCTTGTTTTAGGAATTGATAAGTTCAGTAGGATTAATTGAAGAGCTTATTTTGATTAATTATACTTAAGAGAGAACAAGATTGATAGAGCTTGTGATTAATCTTGGAGTAGGAGTTCTAAGGCTAACTAATTGGGTAGTAACATCAATTACATAGATTATTCGAACCAAGGGGATACTTGATCAAGGGTTGAAACCTTTTATCATTTATAAAAACAAAACCCAAAAAATCATTCTAGTTGTCTTTGTTTATTTAAATTGTTAAATTGCTAAGTATTTTTAGAGTAATTGTTCTTTAAATTGATTTTTATTGTTATTAGTAGGTTGTTAGTTGATTGCTTAAACTCTCTCCCCCCCCCCCCCAACCTTTATTATGTTTACTTGTTTATTACTATATTTATTTAAATTTCTTAATTGCTTGAATACATTAAAATAATATTATTCGATCGTTCCTCGTGGGATCGACCCTTATTTACCACTCTACTAATTAGAGTAGTAGGATAAGGATAAGTATATTTATATACAAAATTAATTTGGTACAGTCCAACGACTTCGTACCAGTTTGCAACCGGTTTTCTAACTGCTTTCGGTTCTAGATGGTTTGACCCCACTTCTGTAATCCTGGACTGAGACTTGATATATTTTGAGCTGAACTTTGTTGAATTGACACATATATAGTACATGGAATATTAGATTGGTTGTGATGTGTATGGCTAACTGATTATCGCAGAACAAAAAAAAAAAAAAAGAAAAAAAAAAAAAAATCTAGTGTAGCCCGAAATCAGAAAATATGTAGGAGATCTAGGGGTGGGGAAAAATACCGAAATCCCGAAATACCGAACATACCGTACCGAAAAAATACCGAAAATACCGAAATTTTTGGTATACCGAATTTTCGGTACGGTATGATACCGTTATCGGTATTTTTCGGTTCGGTACCGGTATAAAAAATTCTAAATTTTCGGTATTTCGGTATATACCGAAATACCGAAAAATATCGGTATTTTCGGTATATATACCGAATACCGAAACAAATCGGTATATTGATATACCGAATACCGAAGGTCAAAGAATTGTTAATAGATTTTTTTTTTTTTTTCAGGATTAATTCCCTTCCTAAATTCCCTTCCTAAATTCCCAGAACCCTAATTCCCTTCCTAAACACCCAATCTCGTCTCCTCCGTCCTGCGCCGCTGCCCCAGTTGTCAACTCCCGCCTCTCATCTTCTCCGCCACCACTCCACCGCCGGTCGCCGTCGGTCGTCCTTATTTCCCGTCCTCTTTTTGCATAATAAACATAGGTGATCTCCCTTATTTCCCGTCCTCTTTTTGCATAATAAACATACATCTGGATTTTTCTTCCATGAATGCATAGATTGGTTTTATTTAAGCTGAGTTCGTTTTTACAGTTGCGATTGAGTTTTTCAACAGAATCCACACATATGAAGGATTGTTAATTTAATGTTATCACTTATCTGTGGAAATGAATGAATTCACAGGGAAATGAATTATTTGATGAAATATTGTGCAACTTTTGGGGAGCAAATATGTATGGGCCCATAATCCCCACAAAACCTATAATTTTCAGTGGAATCCAAAGAAAAATGATATATCTCCAGCCTCACCCTATTTTCAACCATTAAAATTTAAAATCTTCTCTTTCCTTCAATTTCTTGCACATCAATAATTTGATTTTTACCGTTTGTCATGAAATTGTAAGAAAAAATATCAGGAAACAATAAGTGTTTTTATTTGAGTTGGCAGAACAGTATTTTATTATTTACAGCCCACAACTTGAGAAGTTTAACAATGAAGAAAGTTGAATGATTCAGCTTTAGTATTATCTAAATTGATAAAGTCTTATTTATTCTATTGTTTTATGAATTAGATTGATTGATAAAGCTTATCTTGTGCTCAAGATTTCAATACCGTAAGTTTTAAAAATTTGAGATAAGTACATCTTTCACCTGCTATATGAGTAGTTTAATCTTATTATTTGTTCATATTATATGTGAAGTTTACTTGATCTTGATGGTATTATTTGTGACTATAATGTGAAGTTTACTCGACTTCGATGTTGTTAGTTGCGCCTATTGTGGGAAATTTACTTGAGGTTGATTCTAATATTTATGTCTATTAAAATTTACTTGACATTAATTATATTATTTGTGCCTATTATGTGTAAGTTACTTGAGTTTGATTATATTAGTTGTGCCTATTATGTGAGATTTAATTGAGCTTGATTATATTGTTTGAGTTTATAATGTGAAGTTGTGCCTATTATGTGAAGCATGTGTATTTTATTTGATTGCTATCCTCACTCACATTTTATTTGTTTTATTTTCCTTTTCATTTTATCTTTAGCCCAGCCTACCTACTATAATCTTTTCATTTTATCTTCAGTTGCATTTACTTTATACTTGTGTAACACTCTCTGATTGTTTGAATTATTTTTCAGATTTACGAATGGAATCGGAATCTTCAGCTTCATTGCCAAGTCCAAGTCTATCCGAAACACCAAACACAATAGACTCTGAAGAAAACGATGTTACTACAAGTCGAAAACGTCCAAGAAAAGATTCGGCAACAAAGCCTCCGGTACCTCCAAAAAAGAAGAGTCCTTATTGGGAGCACTGTGAGAAAGTGTCGAGGCAGTTAGATAATGACACCGTACAACCTTTGGCGATATGCAAATATTGTAAAGTGGAGATCCCGGTTACTTACGGAAGTACTAGTGGGCTAAAAAACCACTTGGAGAAGAGGTGCAAGGCAAGTCCATTATACATAGGGAGTGAGATTGTGAAAGGTCAAACCGTGTTGACAAGTGAGACAATGGGACAGGTAAGTCCCTTGGTTCCTCATACCTTTAATCAAAAACGGTGTGAATTAAAGCTTACAGAGTTTGTGATTATTGATGAGATGTCTTTTCGGGTTGTCGAGGGGAAAGGGTTAAAAGGGTGGGTTCATGAACTACAACCGAGATTTAGAATTCTGGATAGAAAAAAAGTTGCATCTATTGTTTATGAATTATTTTTAACTGAGAAAGCCAAGATAAAAAGTGTGATTAGTGGCCATAGGGTAAGTATCACCACTGATACTTGGACCTCTATTCAAAACATAAATTACATGGTCATCACAGCTCACTTTTTGGACAGTGATTGGAATTTACATAAGAGGATAATTAACTTCACAAAAATCACTAGTCATGTAGGAGAAGAAATCGGCAAGATGGTTGAGGTTTGTCTTAGGGAGTGGGCAATAGAAAAAGTATTTTCAGTTGTTGTTGATAATGCTTCTTCTAATGATACGGCGATTGATTACTTGAAGAAAAGAATGAAAAGTGAGAATAATTTGTTATTTGAAGGAAAATACCTGCATTTGAGGTGTGCATGTCATATCCTTAACTTAATTGTTAAAGATGGTTTGAAAGAGCTTAATGCTTCGATTAAAGCCATAAAAAATGCAGTTATTTTCATTCATTCTTCTCCCTCTAGGTTGAATAAATTTAGGTAGTTTGTCGTGCTAGCGAAGTTTGCTAGTACGTCAACAGTACCTATGGATGTGAAGACTAGGTGGAATTCTACTTATAAGATGTTTGATGTTGCATTGAAGAATAAGAGGGTGTTTGAAAGGATGGGTGAAGAGTGGTATCCTTTTATGAATTATTTTCATGAAAAGGATGATAAGGGGAAAGAAAGGGTAGGCCCTCCAAGAGAAGAGGATTGGGAGAATGCAAAAGCATTTGTTCACTTTTTGAAAAAGTTTTACGATGCCACTTTAGAGTTAAGTGCATCAAAGACTCCTACCTCTCAATTAATTTATCAATCAATGATTGCACTACAAATTGAGATTGAGAGAAGGAGCGATGATCATTCGGATGTGATTCTTCAAAAGGTAGCAAGTGCGATGAGGGTTAAATTTAACAAGTATTGGGGGGATTGGAATAATATGAATGCTTTGATTTTCATTGCCAATGTTTTGGATCCGAGAAATAAGTTTCAAATGATCAAAGTAAGCATCAAGAAATTGGGAGGTACTAGTAGTGAGGTTCAAGAGTTTGTTGACAAGGTTAAAAAGAACTTGGTAAGTTTGTGGTCGGAGTACAAGGGGATAAATGATTCCTTGAATGTTGATAATCAAAATATGGAGATAGAGTGTGAAGGTGGAGATGGTACTAGTAGTGTAGGTGGTGGTCTTTGGGACGAATTGTTCAATGAGGTGGAAGCACAAAATGAAGTTGAGCAACTGCAAGAGATATCTAACGAGGTGGATAAATACCTAATGGATGATATTGAAAAAAGATCTAATCAATCTTTTAATCTTTTGGAGTGGTGGAAAGGAAGTGAAACTAGGTATCCAGTCCTTTCAATTATTGCCAAGGATGTGTTTGCAATACCAAGTTCTACCGTTGCTAGTGAGTCAGCTTTTAGTTTGGGTAAAAGGGTTGTTGATCCTTTTAGGAGTAGTTTGAGCCCGAAAATGGTAGAGGCATTGGTATGTACTAATGATTGGCTCAAAGCTGAGGACTTCAACTTTTATAAGGATCCAACAGACGATGACCTGGATTTGTATAAGGAAATCGAAGAAATTGAGAAGAGTAAGTTATTTTTTTAATAAAGTTAAACTTCAATTATTATGCTTATCTAGTTCAAATAATAATAATTTTGAATTTGTCTTTTCTAGCTGCAAATGTCATTCAAGACCATTCAAGATCTTTCACTCCGGCCTCCACCTAATCTACAGTATAACTTCGAGGTAAGATTTCTTTTCTAATTTTAAGTATGATTTGAATATTATTTCATGGCAAATTTAATCTAGTTCTTTGAGTTTGCTCCAAATTTAATTTAGTTCCTTGTCATTTTGCTCTAATTTTTGTTGTTCTGCTTTTTCAGCTCAAATATCTATTGTAGCCGACTCTTGGGTTATTAGAGGCACGCCTTAGAACAAGAGTATAATTACGTTCATCTTTGTTGGGTTGTGAATTATTGAAAGACATGTATTTGTTGTTTTTAATTAAATTGTTGGATTCGGAAGTGTTGAAACTTGAAAGACATGTATTTGTTGGATTGTGAACTATATATATATTTGTTGGATTGTGAATCGTTGAAAGACATGTATTTATTATTTTGAATTGAATTGTACTACATTTTTCTAAGGTAGATATGATAAATTTATTAAAACTGGAAATTTCGGTTCGGTATGGGCGGTATACCGATACATTTTTTAATTTCAGAATATCGAAAGATCGGTATAAGATTCGGTATGAATTCGGTATAATACCGATACCGTATATGATTTCGGTATCGGTATGGATCGGTATGTGTCGAGTCTATACCGAAAATTCGGTATACCGAATTTACCGGTACGGTAACGGTATTCGTTATTCCGGTACCGCATTTTTCGGTACGGTATTCGGTATATCCCAAATTTTTCGGTATGCCGTACCGACCCAGCCCTAAGGAGATCCACTGAAGTTCTGCAGCAGTGGAACTGAGATCACATAATAGGCCTGCACACTCATAGAAGAATAAGAAGCATAAAATAGCCCAAGAGATGGGCAACTCTTCAAATATCTGACTATAGCAAATTAAACAACTAAGCAATTAAGAAAACGACGTTGAAAAGTTATTGGAAGCCCGTTAGACATGAATTTCTCTTTTTATTGAGCACTTCCCTCTTTTTTATTCACCAATCTTGCCTTAATCATTTTCTTTCAAGAAATTTGATAGATGAGTACAGAAATATAAAGGCATAGGAATTCGAACAGTCACGTAGTTTTTTTATTTCACTTAGTACCCTAGGCCACACGCTAAGAGCTCTCACTTCAACCCCAAAATGTGCATTTGTGAGGTGACCTTGAGTGACTCATTATTTTTCAAAATACTCGACTCTAGGTGGTTTGACTCGGTTCTTTTTTAGGAAGATGCCACACACTCACTTGGTGTAGGCGATGCAGCTCTTTTCTCCCTCGAGCCAACTGATTTTCAATATATAAATTTTTTTATTTGATTTTCAATTACTCCTTATTTCCACCGAGCTTAGTCCAAAGAAATAAAATTGATATTCTAGTTTTTGTTCTTTTACAACACAATACACTTTTCGAGTTACACTAGATTTTCAACTATTTCACAATCGATTCTTTTTTAGTTTTTCTTTTCTATGTTTCATACAATGTATTGTTTTCTTTCCTTTTCAAGCTCAACTGAATGATTCAGAGTATACAAATCTTAACAAGAATCTATTACAAACGATAAAATGCAATGACTTTGCCCAGCGACCTAATCCACCTTATAGCTCCTCCTACATCTCCTTTATTATTTTTACCACCTAAACCCAATTCATTCTATTTTTCACACGTTCGTCCTTAATCGTGTCGTGTGTGTTTTGGAATTATAGTAATACTCACAAGCAACATAATTTCGGGCTAAGTTATTTCAATAACACATGCAATCCTCCTTACTATGCCCAAACATTCATCTACTCGTAAATAGCATCGACCAATTGATCTTACTGATTTCTAGGCAAGGAATCCTCTAGTGTTTTATGCTCAATTTTTAGAGATTTCAATTTTGAAATTTTAAAAGTTAGGACACTTCCGATACTTCTTCCTTATCAATTAAGCAATATGCAAACTTAACAATTATTCAACCGAGCAACATTACTCAATTCAATGCAATGAAGACATGGAAACAAAATATGGTAGAATGACATAGATCTTAACTACGAGCAATTCAATCAATAATGAGGAACATCCTCTTCAAGCGCATAAAAATAACAATCCTTCCATCCTCCCCACAAACTTAGGCGAAATTCTCAAGCCCAAGTAGTAAAAGAGGTGGAATTCATGCATTTCCCAATGATCATCAGTCAAAAGCTCATAACTATTCACATTTCCTAACTAACCATTTATTCAAACAAAGATTCAACAATTCAAGAGATATATAGGTACAAGATTTCATGATTGATTATGTGACTATGAGGAGAGAACATCAATTAATTCAAACAATGTAAATACTAGTTTAATATCATCAAAGTAAGACTACTTCTATACAAATTGGTATTCTGAACTTGGAACCGGGTTTAGTTTGTAGAGAACCGGACCGGAGAGTCAAGTTGAAGAGTTGAATCGAATGTCACAACTCATGGTTCAAGGTTGTTATGATAGACGCGTGCAACGGTTTTGAGGGAGCTGTGACAACGGTTTTTGAAACCCTTTTTTAGCTAAACTGCCAAATCAACTTGCAGCTCAAGATTCGAGGGAAACTAACTTGCAGCTCAAAAACCTTTGGAATATGATAAATTGTCGTTGGAATTTCAATTCCAACGACAATTTCAACGATTTTTATGTCGTTGGAAAAGTGGCTATTAGAATTTTTTTGTTCCAACAATTAAATTCCAATGGAAAAATGATTCCAACGGCAATTCCAATGGAGCCTCTTACCATTAGATTTTTTTTTCAACGGCTATTTCGACGGCTTCTGTCGTTGGAATTTTTTTCCAACAGCTATTCCAATGGCCTTTTGCCGTTGGAATTATTTCCAAAATTCCAACGGATTTGATAGTTTTCTTGTAGCTAGTGGTATCACCCCAATCAATTTATTTTTTAAATCTTATTTTTTTATGTTCCCACTTTAAAAATAAAAATAAAAGATTGGAACAAAAAAAGGGTTGAACAATGGTGGAGGTGGAGTGGTATTAAGCAAAATAACCTGAAAAATTAAAATTTATAGTAAGAAAAATTGATTGGGGGAAGGAGGGAGAGATGGGTGTGGGGATGGGGTGGTGTTGATGAAAACTAAAACAAAAAATTGATAAAAAAAAAAGATTAACATGATGATGGGGTGGTAGGGTCGTTTCCGACTACCAAATTAAATCGTGTATGAAGATACACTTAAACCTTACCGACTACTCTAACTAGTAGAGTGGCAAGCAAGGGTCGATCCCACGAGGAACGGTCGAACAAATTTTGCTTCATTGTGTTAAGCTATTATTATGAAGAAACATAATGTATATAAGCTAGAAAACAATAAAGAAGTGGGGGGTCAATGAAATAACAACTACACCTAAATAAACAAAGACAAATAAAGAGATTTTTATAGGTTTTTTATTTTTAAATAACAAAACGATTCACCCTTGATCATGTTTCACCGAGGTCTTGGACGATTTATGTAACTATTGTCAATGCCCTATTCAATTGTGATTCTAGTCCTTATCTCAAGGCTATTAACAAGCTCTAATAGCCTTGTTATCCCTTAATCTTAGTTAATCAAAACAAGCTCTTCGACTAACCCTATTCAGTTTAACCGAATCCTCGAACAAGCTCTCTTAGATTCAATCACCAAATGCATTAAACACTAGGACAACGAGATAAATTCAACATAAAACTCGCAAGCTCGGTTTTAGAGGTTAAACTTTGTGTTATCACCAATAAATAATTATTGTTTGCTACTCGGGAATCGGAAATCCTACAATTACGGATAGTGACCTCCTATTCTAGCAACACATTCACAAATCCCTTAAAGGGTGATCAATCCAATAATAAATTCATAAATGTGAGTCAATAACAGCAAATAACACAAAACACTTGAATACACAATATTTTCGGTAACATTAACCGTAATAATCACATAAATGTCTTGGACTCAAGGTTCCACAATAATCAAGAGTGAACTAAGGGTGCTAGCCACCCATTTTACCTAATACAAAGATAAACTAACAGAAAATTAAAGAAAAACATGAACATAGGATAGAAAGAACCAAAGGTTAGGGGTTGAAGATCAAGATCTTCAACCCCCTTCCATTTCCTTGCTTCCAATGGAGAAAAGTGGCTGATTATGTGTGGGGGATGGGTTCTAGGTTGTTCTAAGTTATTAGGGTTAGGTTAAATTCGAATGGGATGATATATATATAAGGAGAGAAAGTGCTAGTCGAAAATAGGCAAAATCGCATTCAGGATTTTAAAACAGGGTACTTAATCTCGGCCGAGACGGGAGTGTGTCTCGGCCGAGACGTGAAAAGGGGTTTTCAAGGGTTTATGGGTCGAAAGGCTATCTCGGCCGAGATTAAGTATCATCTCGGCCGAGATCTGGGTCATTGAAAAACTTTGAAATTCTCTGGCAACATTTCTCGGCCGAGATCTGTTGTGTGTCTCGGCCGAGATCTTCTTTCTGCCCAACTCTTCATAAATGCCCTGGAGACTCATCTCGGCCGAGATTTGAGTCCTGTCTCGGCCGAGATCTTCAATTAACCCTTCTTTTTGTTGCCTCGATCGATCCGTCGACTCCGCGGTCGTTTGAGGTTCTTTTTCGACCCGTTTTCACCTGTTTTAACACAAAAATCGCACAAACGCATTATTTTGCCCATGAGAGTATAAAAGCACTAAATACACGTGATTATGCACATTATTGATACTAAAATGACACTAAAAGTGCCCTAAAGTGCGTGCACGAAACACGTGTACCATGGGGATGGGGGTGGTATTAAAAGAAAATTGAAAGAAAAAAGAACTGGAAAAAATAATTGGAGGAGGTGGGGTATTTGGGAAATGCGTGTGGGAGTGTTAAAAGTAACATTGAAAAAAAATTAACCAGGGTTGAGTTTTTTTAATTTTTGTTTTTTTATTAAAATTATATTTTATAGATATATTATTATTAACTTAACAAAAAATCCTTGCATTTTGTTAAGTTTTTAAAGTGACTGTCAAAAGTGCAGGAAAATGGGCAAAATCATGACGTGGGTGTCAAATGTGGACATAGTCCATATTTAAAGGACCAGAAGTGTAATTTCCCCACAAACGTAAAATATTACTTCCGGATAATACATTTTATAAAAAAAACAAAGGATTTATTACCAAAAGCAACCCGAGATATACCCGTTTTTACCACTTGCAACTTATTTTGAAATTCGTCGTCGATTGCAACCCGACTTACTCGCGTTCTACCGATTACAACCTATTTAATAAATTCCGGTCAAAATCAAGAGCGTGCGATACACGTGCAATTTTGAGCAAGTGGTAAAAACGGGTTTACCTTAGGTTGCTTTTGGTAATAAACCCTTTTCTTTTTAATTTTTCTTTTCTTCCCTCCATCACTCTCTCTCTCTTCTCCTCATTTTTTCTTCCATTCCTAGCGATGTACACGAACCGAGCTAAATCGAATATCTAAGAATTTGAGTTTGGTTCATTATTATCGAGCCGAACTCGAGCTTAATTTATCAAATATATGGACCAGTCGCGAGCTTACTCGAGCCTCTCGCGAGTCTAATCAATCCCAAAGGAATTCAAGAAATATAAATTACAAATATGTTACTAATCATTATTTAATTAAACATAAGCTATAAATTCTTAAAATTATAATATACCTACTAAGATTAATTAATTACATATATACAAATGCATGATTTTAGTTATATAATTCTATATTTTTTATAAGTATAACTATAAAATTAGAAATTAATTATAAGTACATTAGCTTAATGTTTACGAACTAGCTCTCGAGTCCATAAACGAACTTGCTCGCGAGCTATTGAACATCAATCTTGAGTTTGGTTCGTTTATTTCAACGAGCCACATTAGACTAACCCGGTCGAACTTTTCATGAAACGAGATCCGAATAGTTCACAAGCGAATTGGTTTGTGTACATCTCTATCCCTCCCTTCTCTCTCTGACCTAATTCTCCCTCATCCAAACACCAATTCGTCTCCTCTCTCCACTAATCTCCGTAAGTTTCTTCAACATGAATCCTTTTCTTCGTTACTGATTTACAGATTCAGAAGAAACTAACTTTGAATCATCAACAAATTCGATCATTATCGATGACGTCGGCGAATTTAGCAGGGAATCTAACTTGATCTTATCCTTTGCTTTAATCTTGCTAGTAGGGGGAAAAGAGTTACACGAAGATGTTCGTCGGAGGCCTGGCATGGGAGACGCAGAAGGACACCATGAAGAAGTACTTTGAACAGTTATGTATCTATACTCATTCATTTCTTTAAATTCCCTTATTGAAGGTAGTTCAATTTTCTTCGATTTATTTCTCAGACGAAGATCTAGCTAGGAGTTCTAATTTGAATCTATTTGTTCTATACTCATTCATTTCTTCAAATTCTCCTGTTGAAATTGATGGAAAGAAGAAAAGAAAAAATGAAAAAAGAAAATGATTTATTACCAAAAGCAAACTGAGCTATACCCCTTTTTATCACTTGCTCAAATTGTGCATGTGGCACGCTCTTAATTTTTGCCGGAGTTTATTAAATAGGTTGTAATCGGTAAAAAGCGAACGGCGACGAATTTCAAAATAAATTGCTTTTGGTAATAAACCCAAAAATGTATTACAATTTTGTGAAGTAGTATTTGTTACCTTGAGATCACATAGTAATACTATTTCTAGAAAATATAATACTTATTCAGTAACATGCACTACAACAAAAGAAGTCTTTTGCATAAGACTTTTTGACACCACAATTGTGGTCACTAATAATAAGTTATTTGTGACCACTTGTTGTCACAAATGTCTCTACAAATTATTTGAGACAACTTTAAGACTACTTTTAGAGACAACTAGTTGTTGCAAAAAATATTTGAGAAGCATTTGAGACCACTTTTGTGGTCACAAATATATTATTTGCGACCGAGTTATTGAGACGACAATAAAGTTGTGACAAATACTCATTATTTGAGACCACTTTACTTAAGTTGTGGCAAATACTCATTATTTGAGACCACTTTTTTGTGGTCTCAAAAGACCCTTTTCCTTATAGTGATGTACATTTTTTTATAAAATTTAATAATTCTTGTATTTTTAAATTTTATGTGTTCTTATCAAGTTTTATCTAAATTTTGACCATCATGTTTATATTAAAGTACAACATTTATGACCCCATATTGATTTCATATCTGCTTATTTTTTACAAAAAGAATAATGCATTTTTTTGAATAAAATGTTACTCTTTTTTGAAAAATAATTATTACTTTTTCACGGAAAGAACTCATTTCCGAAACATTTTATCTTGTGAAATGAATGCTAACATTTTAATATTTGTTGGTTGAGCGTGTTTCTTAGTTCATTTTGGTTGTTTAACCTATTTTTAGAATAAGGTCCTGTTCGTTGTATATATAAGGATCCATGTATATAAAAGATATACGTTTTTGTTATTGGTGTCATGTTTTTTTATAAGAATAAAGAGGTACACAATATGTTAAGAATTAGTAACTGGACAAACACAAATATATTCATGTTAACACAAAACGATACGATTTGGTAGGAAAATAAAGAAAAACTACATGGTTACACGATATTAGTTTTGGTATGTTGGTAGTATATGGGAAAAAAAATATTTTGTGATTGTGCGGAAACAGTGTTACTTGTCGATTTTCACTGGATGTATACACTTTGAGGTATATATATACTGTCAAATAAAAAGATATTGTTCTATGTAATTAAGTTGCGTATGATCTGACTAATTGATGAAGTATCCACACCAACCCTGGCCACTTTTACCTGCCATGCATAAATTGTCTCACCATTAATTAATAGCAAAATACAGAAAACATTCAAAATATGCAGTATAGTACCTGAGCATGGATGGTGTGGTAAATCTGATTGCTGACAGTGGCTACATTAACTGCAACCACTTCAGCTCCTTGTTCTTCAATTATGCTTAAAACTTGATGCAGCTTTATTTTCTTGTGGGCCCTACTCCCACTAATCAAAACCACCTCCAAATCTGAACCTAATTCTCTTACTGCCAGGATTGGCACTTCACCCTCATCACTATTGTTCATCAATTCTGTCTTTCTTCTTCTTAATTCATCTATTCTGTTTCTTAAAACTGTCACGTAACTTGCCGCCTGCTCCAGCTGATCATTCTGTGACAAGTATTCCTGCATGCAATATTATTTCTATTAATATACAAAAAAAAGAAGATCCAAACTCCATTTTCCTCTTAATTAGGCAATGTTTACTTTGAGGTGATGGATAGTTCCACTATTTAATTTATCAAGATAAAATAGTGGGATTGTGTGAATTTTGATTTTATTTCATGTGTTCACTCTATAATATAACCGATGGTTATTTCGGGTTTTATCAGTCAAAGACTTCGAAGATAGGTCAACTATTAATTCAGGTCCTGAAAGAAAATATCTATCAATATGAGGTCTAAGAGATTAAAAACTATTAACGGAAGACTCATAGATCTAAAACAATTATAGGGACTGTTTGGAAAATTGAAAACTAAAAAGTAAATTATCTCGTTGTGATTAGTAGGGAAATATACGTTAAAAGTCTTTCACTAAATTTTTATTTTTGAAATTTTTATTCGATATATCAGTAATTAAATAAATTGCAATTTTCTTTTTAAGATATACAAATTAACAAAAAAAATATATAAATAAGCAAAAAATACCATTTAGAGATATATATTTACATGAACTTAAAAACTATGAACTCAAAAACGAAGTTATATGTTTTTTAAAAAAAGGAATGATTTTTCCTTGCATATGACTCAGAGAAGAACATAACTTTTTTTTTTTTTTAAAATAACAACTTCAAAAAAAAACTAAAATTTATAAACAAAATTAAAAATAATGATGTAGTGAAAGATCTTTTATGTCTATTTTCCTTGCTTATCACTTCAAGATAATTTTATTTAATTAATTTTATAATTTTAGAAATAGGACCTATAATGATTTTAGATTTATAGGCCTTCCATTGATAGTTACTAATCTATTAGGTCCTAAATTGATAGAAATCTTCTTTCAAGATTTGAATTGATAGTTGACATATATTTCGGGCTCTTAACCGATAAAATCTTGAAATATTTCTTATACATATCTTACGTTTACTTGTTGAGATAAAAGGGATTTATATTGAAATGTGTGGAAAAAATATCTAACAATGTAAACCCTAAAATTGCATGTTAGGGTAGTCATCCACTATCCATATATCTACTAAATCCCTATATATCTAGTAAAGTTAACATTGCCTTGTAAAAACATAAAATTTATCTCCAATTAAATGATGTCCCGTGACAATTACATATCAAATATCAATTAAAATATGATATTTATATTTTGAAAATTTAATCAAATTAATTCATAAAGTGAAATAAAATAACTAGTATTTTCTATATTAATATTTTCCACCAAATCGAATATTGTGAAGCATCAATCTTGTATACAAGAAAGAAAATTAACAAAGATCCATCTTGCATACAAGGAAGAAAATTAGCAAAGTTTAATTTTAGTAATAAAATAAAATCAAATCGCATCTCGTAGCAAATGGCAAGAAGATCTCAAATCAAACCTCTTTATCAAATCACCAAATCATGAATAAACATTCGTATATGGAAAGAACTCTAATCTTAAAGTATATAAATAGGGGTCTCTTGACTTGAAAAGAAATGTGAAATTCTCAACCATTTAAGAAGAGCGTCAATTGTAATATAAGTTGTAATTCTATGATACAATATTAGTATAAATTTAAATTTGGTAGAAGATAAAGTGGAAGTGAGAAGTGTAAGTGTACCTTTGGTGGAGAGAAATGGTGATGAGGGATAAGAGAAACGAGGTGGATGCAAAGGGCCTTAAACATAAGCCTTCGATTTTTTTCGATGGTTTTCCGATCAGGTTTAGGCTCCATTGCAAAAGTCCTAGATTTCATTTAACTGCCTCCTCATTTGTCTTTTATATACGTAGGGAGGGAATGTGGATCAAAATTCCATTTTTAGCCACTTTTTTCGATCCTACAACTGTCTAGTATGAATATTTAGTATTTGATTTTGATTGTTGAGTGGGCCGCCCCAACAACGTGGGCCCAATACCAGATTGTATGCTGTATAATAGCAGTATTATAAAGCGCGTTTTAATACATCAACTCAAACTTCAAATATATATGCGATGTGCAATACCAAATTACTTCCCGCGTCCCATAATATGATTAGGGGTTTACGGATAGGAAATGAGAATGAATGATGTCTCATTTCTATTTATAGTCTTTGGTACATAATGAATAAGTTAATCAATACTCAATTTTATTACTATCATTCATACTCATTATTATTGTCATTGATGAATTGCAATCGAGCGGGCCCTAAGTTTATTCTATTTAATCTCTCTATTTGTTGATGAGTTGCAACCAAGTGGCCCTAAGTTATGTTTTTTTTATTAATTCATTACTTTTTATACTATTTAATCAATGTACGATACTCTCTATGTTAGAGTTGAGGGGTGTTCCATACAGTCCCAGCTAATCAGATTAGGAGATTAGGTGTATAAGAAGTTTTCTCTTCTAGTATTTATTAGTATCGCTCCCATGCGATTCACGAAAATTTATTTAAAAAGTAATTATCTTATTAAATTAAATATAATATTATCTAATATAAAAAGATAGAATTATCAAATATTTGAATAATCATTTTTTCTTTTTTTACGATCAACCTGAACTTTGCGCTCCTACCTTTGCAACCTTTGACAACAATTTTCGGAGAGAAAAAAAATATTTAAAATAATTAAAATATTTAGAAAATATAATATTTATTTTCAAATTCTAAAAAAATATTTAAAATATCATAAACTTTACTTGAAAAAAAATGTAGAAATTATTTTAATAAAAAATCAATTTTCATAAAAAAAGATCGAATAGTTTTGATATTACTTCAAATAACTTTAAATATTTATAAAAGGATTTATTTTTTCAAAAAATTAATTAAAAAGATACTTATATCATAAAATTTGATTTTTCATAGATACTTCCACATGTCTTAAATGAAATTTTATAGATTTTAAAATAAATTTTCAAGATAACTTTCAAATAGTTTAAATAAATTTTAGAGTTTAAAAGATAATTATCAGAAATTTATAATAGTTTTATGATTTAAAACAAATAATAACTTTTTTTTATTTTTCTTGCTTAAAATGATTTGATTTCAACTTTTTTATAAAAAAAACTCAATTCTTTAATATATTTTCAACATGTTTAAGTTAGTTTTCTGGTATTTTAAATGAAGTTTAGAATTTAAAAAATATTTTTTAGTTTTTCTAAAAGTTTTATGTCATTTAAATATTTTCTCATATTATTTTATTTTTCGCACTTAAATTGCTGGCAGAGGTTGCAAACATGAAAAAACGTATAATTCAGGTTGTGAATGAAAAAGAAAAGCTGAAAAACGCGCATACTACATGTTGCAAAATGATATAAACTCAAAATATAAATAATGTAAATATCAATTTATCCCAAGTGATATATGGATTTAATATAACTTACATTTTATAAATTTACATCAAGATAAAATATTCAATGTAAAAAATAAATTATATCTACTTTTAAGAATGAATATCTCCTAATATTGAAACCCAAACATATATTTAGTGTGTGTGTGTATCCACCTTAACCTATGCGACCCCAAAATAGCTTAATTGAAAATGAATATTAAAACAAACACAAATACATAAATATCACACGACACACCAAAATATATCAAATAAAATAAATTGAATTGTGTTATAAGAAAATTAGTATTTTTTTATTATTATTATTTTTTAAAATATTTTGATTTATCCAAATAATTTTTCAAATTTTAACTATAACTATTTACTTTATTTTAAGAAAAATTAATTTTCAAGTTTTAATAATTTACATGGTGGTTTAATATACTCAAATACTTTTTAAATTTTAAATAAATCTTGATATCAATATAATAAAATTCAATGATTATTCTATAGTTGGACTAACAAAATAAAGCATATAAATTCTTCAATATATCTTAATAATATATGTATATGTTGAAATTTATTTAAAGATACAATTAATATATATATATATATATATATGTGTGTGTGGGTGTGTGTGTGTGTGTTTGTATATGTTGCTTAGGTTGCAAAATATGAAAAATGCGACAAAGTATTGTTTATATTGAGAACTCTAAAAAACCTAGTTAGCTCAAGCATGTTAATTTTATTTTTTAAATAGAAATAAAGTGTAATTATTATTTATAACGAAATAATATTAATAAATAGAAAATATGAATATGTAATAAAAAATAATTTCAAGATTAATTATCATATATAAATATATGTGAAAGTCTTAGTCCCATGATTAATTATAATAAATTAATATTTGTAAATATGATAATTTAATTAGTCAATCATTAAATAATACATTAACTTTTACTTTTAATTTAATAAAGTATATATTCATTTGTTAAGGAAGGTTGTATTAATTTGAAGGAAAAATATAATTAATTCTTTAGAAGAAATAAAAAATGCATTAAAGATATATTTTAGGTGGGAAAAAGTAATTTATAATAATAACCCTCATTTTACTTTTATATATACTAGTAATATTCCCGTGCGATGCACGGAAGTTTATTTAAAAAGTAATGATTTTCATAAAACTAAATATAATATAATCTAATCTAATATTTAAATATGTGACAATTTGATCCTAATTTTTTTTTTTTATAATATAGGATAAAAAATATATAAAATTATAAGTAATGTAAATATAAGTTTCTCGCACGTTATATATGGATTTAATATAACTTACTTTATATATATATATATATATATATATATATATATATATTAACATCAAGATAAAAATGAAATATAATACAAAAATCTTTTTCAACATGATCATTTCTTATCTTTGAAATCAAAACACACATTTAGTGCGTATGTATCATTCTTCACCTATATGCATATAGCTTAATTAGTTATTAATGATACACCAAACATAAATATCTAAATATTAATTCATATTTTTAAAGAAAAAATGAATAATGTTATAAGAAAATTATTTATTTTTAATGTTTTTCCATTTTACTTTAAATATTTAAATTAACTTAAATAAAGGTTTAAATTTATCTATAACTATTTACTTTTAAAAAATCTTATTTGCAAGTTTTAATACTTTACTTGATATTTCAGAGATACAAATAATAACAAAATAACATTCAAAAGTTATTCAATAGTTGAAATAACAAAATAAAACATAGGAGTTCTTCAATATTTCTTAATACTTTCATATATATGTTGAAAAGTTTCAATTAAATTAATTTATATTGTCAATAGTAGATTCACTTAAAGATACAAATTGTTTAATATAAAAGGGAAATTGCTTAATTAGGTTGCAAAATGTGAAAAAAAAAAAAAAAAGAAGAAGAAGAAGGAGAAGGAAAAAAAAAAAAGACATAATTGAGATTGGTTAATGTGACCAAGTATTGTTCAGGTTACAAAGTCTTAACTAAAATATAGTTCAAGTTGATTAATTTTGCTTATTTAAAAAAAATTTAGTTGCAACTTATATAACATCATAGTTTAGGTTATATATATGAGCAAAAAGTCATAGTTTCGTGATTTATCAACAAAAATAATTATTATAACAAATAAATATTAGCAAATTTTATAATTTAATACGTTGATTATTAATCAAATATTAACTATCGCTTTTACTTCTATAAAGTATGTATTCAATTATATATACATTGATTTTTCTCTCAATGTAATAAATGAAGAAAATTTGAGACTATTCATGTCGGATAAAATAAATTGATTAATTGTGGTTTTAATGAAATAATTATGTAAAATAATTTGTAAAAGAGAATTACTTGAATGATTTTTAATTTTATTCCGAACCAATATTGTATTTACTATACAATCCACAATAAACATTGTAATATTACTCAAATAATCATCGAACAAATAATATAATATTTTAAATAAAATATCTTATTATTATTATTATTATTATTATTATTATTATTATTATTATTATTATTATTATTATTATTATTATTATATGGATGTCAAATCAAACATCATCAAAAGATGATTAATTTGATATAGTATACATAATAAATAGATTAGAAATGAAAAAAGATATTTGCAACTTTAGAAAATAAAATAAATTTTGATTCTAACCAAATGTGAAAACAACTTACCAATCACAGTATAAAATTTTAGGTGGAAACTATTACTTATAGAATGTCCATATTGTGGCTTATATATACACAAATATATATAGATTTTTTAATTTATAAAATAATTTTTAAATTCTAACTATAAATAATTAAAAATAACCATGAAATAGATAATAAAAGGAACAATGATATTTTATTTGGATATTTCATATGTAATGTAAAGTTTAATACTTTTTTCTTTATGTCCTTGCTTTTATTTTATATATTTTTTTAATTGATCTAATTAAACTTTCAAGTACTAATTATATATATTTAAGTTTCTCTTTCTAAGGTTAGTTTATCATTTGCAACTTTTAACATTTCATTTGGTGATTTCAAATATACTTAAATATTTTTTTAATAAATTATTATTTCAGCAAAATAAATTCAAAAGTTATTCAATAATTCGAATAACAAATTAAATTATGTGAGTTCTTCAAAATATTTGAATATTTTCGTATTTTATTTTGGTATTGTAAATTATTTATATAAATGTTATATTTATCTTATAAATAGTCTATTTATTTGAAGATACAAATTGATTAGTGCAAACAAAATTATTTAGATTGTTAAGAGTAAAAAAAACATTTGATGTTGATTAATGCGACAAAGTATTATTTAGCTTACAAAGTGTAAAAACATATAACTGAAGTTTTAGTAAAAATTAAAAATTAAAAAAGATTACAAAATGTAACAAATATCATAATTTAGGCTGCAACGAATAAATTTCCTTAAAAGAGTAATTTTAACAAAATATGCATTATTAAAAATATAAATAGGTAATTATAAATAATTTCAATAATAATTTTAATACACAATTATACATATGCTCAAATCTTCAGTACTTTCGTGATAAAAAAAATATTAGCAAAATTTGATGACATAAGTTCATTATTAAATAGATATTGATTTTTCTGCCTTTGATTTAATAAAGTAGGACTTTCATTATTTAAACAATGGCCTTTCTCCCTACATAACTAAAACAACAAAAATATTTGAAAATTCATGTCAAATAAAATAAATTGGTTAGTTGTATTTTTATTAAAAAAAAAAAAATACTCATGTGTTTTTAAAAGAAACTATTTTACTAATTTTAGTTGCAACTCAAACCAAAATAACATAGCTCAATTCATGTGAAACATCAGTCTAGCATAAATAATTAACCAACAAATAATTTGTTTATTCAAATTAAATATCTTATTATAATATATGTGATATGGATGTCAAATCGATGATCGAGAAAAGATGAATAATTCGGTATATTATGCATAAAAGTCGGATTAAAAATGAAAAAGTTATTTGTGTTTAAAAAAAAAAAAAAGAAAATTATGAATTTACCAAAAATAAGAAAAACTTACCAATTGTATGATGTAAATTTTTTGGAGGGAAAGTTAAAATGACATTAACGCCCCCCATTTTACTTTTATATATATATATATATAGATTAGGAGATTAGGTGTATAAGGAGTTTTCTCTTCTAGTATTTAATTAATTAATCAATGCGAGATAATTTACATGTGAACCATTTATCATTCCCACACCATGACGAGTGCCAATATACAAAGATATCCTTAACCACTAAGTGAGCTTCATCCTAAAACCAATTGGTGATTGGAGAAGTGACTCACTAGGTTTATAAGAGAGTTCTCTCTTCTAGTATTTTATCAATGTGGGACATCTCACATTTGAGTCATTTATTATTCAAGTTCAATATTTCAATACTCCAAAAACTATCAATACATACTCACAACACTTGTTTTATTTTTAACTTATTCAATCATTTATAAAATTTAATTTTTTAAACTTTTACTTGAAATAGTAAACGGGACATTGATTTTTCAAATAAGATTCTTATTTTGAGACAATTTTTTTTTTTTAAAAAAACAAAACTCTAATTATGGGATAAACCGAGCAGTATTTACCATCACTCACATTTACACATACTTATTAATGTATACGAACATATGATTGTTAATATTTCCCTTTTGTACCTATAAAAATATACTAGAATTGCCCAATCGTGTGATGAACGATCTCAAATATATATATTTATTTAAAAAAAATTAAAATTAAACAATTGAGTAATTTAATTTTTATTAAATAAAGAATATTAAATCATTTAATAATCTTTTATTTCACCAAAAAATTGAAATTATCTTTATTTGCAATTTAAATCCAACACAAATATATTGAATAGTTCAACACAAAATTAATATTCAAATCTAAATTCAATAATCAATAATCAACTAACAAGTAATTGTTTATTTCAAATTCAGTATTTTATATAAAAATATTCAATATAAGTATCATATTAAGTTATAATAAAACATGATTCATTTTTATCCATTATAAGCAAAAAAATAAATTTAAAAATAAAAATAGTTATTTATGCCTTTAGATTGTTGAAAAACTATTTGCATAATTTATAAGAGAAAAAGAGAGCAAAGAGGAATAGAGCTGTAAAAAACGAAATAGATTTCTGAATTTGTACGTCATTGATGCCGGTGTACATGTTCATTTACTATTTTTTTTATTTTCTAAAAGAAATGCAAAATATCTCAAATTTGAAAACTGAAAAGTAATTGGTTTTTTAAATTTCTGAAATTATATTAATATTATATAGTAGATACAAGCAATCTTGTACATCTTCAATAATTTTTCGGTGTATGTCGAATGCTAATATATGGTTATAGTGCACGGAAGAAGTATATTATTTTATTTTAGGCCTCGTCTATAAAATAATAAGTTAGTTACTAAAATTTTCTTTTATGATATTTAGTTTATTTTCGATTGTAACATGACCCTAAAAACATAGCAATAATAATTACCATCTGTAAAAAAAATTACATCGTCCAAACTTTTTGACATATAATTGTGGTATCACCGCTAACATTAGGTGAGTCTTGATGAGATCGTCCTACATCTATAACTTATTTCATGATCCATTTTCATAATTTTAGTGAATCGGTAGTTGAAGTTATTATGTCACATTTTTCTCTCCCAATTTACGGTAGTTGAAGTGACGGATTATAAAATTGATGGAGGGTAAATGATTGTTTCGTCAAGGTGTATATAAAGATAGTAATGAGCACACAATCAGATGCCAAAACTTATAGTCCATATTTTAATTGAAAAATTTCAAAATTGGTGATCGGTATTTTTAAGTTTTAAAAATCATGTTGCAATTGAAAATTGAATTAAAGATCGTGATTTTTTCATTAATTAAACCTAAAATAAATTATTTTATTCAATTCATGACCAGTTAATACTATATTTCTTTTATGGGTAAAAGAGAAATTATATTTCTGTCAACTACTAATTTTTTTAGAATATTATTTCGTTTTAAGAAAACTAGTATCGTTCTCGTGTGATGCACAAAAAATTATTTAAAAAGTAATTATCTTATTAAATTAAATATAATATTATCTAATATAAAAAAATAGAATTATTATATTCTTATTAAATGAATATTTGAATAATCATTTTTTTCTTTTTTTTACGATCAACCTGAACTTTTCGCTTTCCCACCTTTGCAACCTTTGGTAATAGTTTTCGAAAAGAAAATAAACTATTTAAAAATAATAAAAATATTTAGAAAATACAATATTTATTTTTAAATTCTAAAAAAATATTTAAAAATATCATAAACTTAACTCGAAAAAATGTAGAAATTATTTTAATAAAAAATTAATTTTCATAAAAAAAGATCGAATAATTTTGATATTACTTCAAATAACTTTAAATATTTTTGAAATGATTTATTTTTTCAAAAAAATAATTAAAAAGATATTTATATCATAAAATTTGACTTTTTATAGATACTTCCACATGTCTTATACGAAATTTTATAGATTTTAAAATAATTTTTCAAGATAACTTTCAAATAGTTTAAATAAATATTTAGAGTTTAAAAGATAATTTTCAAAAATTTATAATAGTTTTATGATTTTAAAACAATAATAACATTTTTATTTTTCTTGCTTATAATGATTTGATTTGAACTTTTTTTTATAAAAAAAAACTCAAATTTTTAATATATTTTCAACATGTTTAAGTTAATTTTCTGGTATTTTAGACGAGGTTTAGAATTTTAAAAATACTTTTTAGATTTTTTAAAAATTTTATGTTATTTAAATATTTTCTTATATTCTTTTATTTTTCGCACTTAAATTGCTGGCAGAGGTTGCAAACGTGAAAAAAACGTATAGTTCAAGATGTGATTGAAAAAAAAAACTGAAAAAAGTGCATACTACATATTGTAAAATGATATAAACCCAAGATATAAATAATGTAAATATCAATTTCTCCCAAGTATATATGGATTTAATATAACTTACATTTTATAAATATATTATTTTATAAATTTACATTAAGATAAAATATTCAATGTAAAAATAAATTATATCTACTTTTAAGAATGAATATCTCCTAATATTGAAACTCAAACATATATTTAGTGTGTGTGTGTATCCACCTTAACCTATGCGAACCCGCAATAGTTTAATTGAATATGAATATTAAAACAAACACAAATACATAAGTATCACACGACACACCAAAATATATCGAATAAAATAAATTGAATTGTATTATAAGAAAGTTAGTATTTTCTTTTATTTTTTTTCAATTTTTTTAAATATTTTGATTTATCCAAATAATTTTTCAAATTTTAACTACAAATATTTACTTTATTTTAAGAAAAAATAATTTTCAAGTTTTAATATTTTACATGGTGGTTTAATATACTCAAATACTTTTTAGATTTTATATAAATCTTGATATTAATAAAATAAAATTCAATGATTATTCTATAGTTGGACTAACAAAATAAAGCATATGAATTCTTCAATATATCTTAATAATATATGTATATGTTGAAATTTATTTAAAGATACAATTAATATATATATATATATATATATATATATATATATACATACATGTTTGTATAGTTTGCTTAGGTTGCAAAATATGGAAAAAATGCGACAAAGTATTATTTATATTGAGAACTCTAAAAAACCTAGTTAGCTCAAGCATGTTAATTTTATATTTTAAATAGAAATATAGATTGTAGCACATGTAAAATCTTATAGTTTAGATTACAAAGTGTAATTATTATTTATAACGAAATAATATTAATAAATAAAAAATATGAATATATAATAAAAAATAATTTCAAGATTAATTATCATATATAAATATATGTGAAAGACGTAGTCCCATGATTAATTATAACAAATTAATATTTGTAAATATAATAATTTAATTAGTCAATCATTAAATTATACATTAACTTTTACTTTTAATTTATTAAAGCATATATACATTTACTAAGGAAGGAATACTTAATATTGTATTAATTTGAAGAAAAAAATATAACTAATGCCTTAGAAAAAATTAAGAATGTATTAAAGATAGATTTTAGACGAGAAAAGATAATTTACAATAATAATCCTCATTTTACTCTTATATATGTTGGTAGATATTTTGATTAATAATTGAAATCAGCAATGAAACTAAAGAGAAGGAGTCTGACTTTGTCCAACCCCCTATTAGTTGTAGAAGGATAACACGTGTCCCATGTTTTTTCAGAAAAATATTATCTGTTCCGAAAGTGGCTGTTTCACGAAAGCGCACACATACAATTCTACGTCAATTGACGGCAGCTCGACAGGTATTGGTTGGTCGGTGGCGGTACTTGGACCGCTGCTTTCTTATTACACACAGGATATATGCTTGGCCAACGTTGGCTCAAGAAATTTAGTAACAATAATTAGCCAAGATTTCGTATTAGCTGTCATACGCTTCTAGAAAATGAGAAATGATTTTTTCTTATGTATTTTATTATTTTAATACTATGTAAATTTAAATGATAATACTCTAATTTTTGTGTTCATGCTTGTATTTTGTCTACAAATTCTTTTTGTTTCAAGACTTATTTTTATTTGTTGTTCAAGAACCTCCAAGATGTCAGTAGGGATGGCAAAAATTTCACAGGGATCCGTCTCTCTTGGGACTCGAAAATATTGGGTCGGAGGTTTTTCGAAAAAAATAGGGACGGGGATTCCCCAAAATTTTATGAATGGGGATGGGAATCGTATTCTCCGTCCCGTCCGGCCCCGACTCCGACTCCGTATAGGCAAAGCGGGGATTCCCCATTTCCCGTTATTATATTTATATATATAATATCCGTTAAATAAATTTAAATAATATTTTATATATAATTATATATGCACTAAACACACGCTCACAACTTACTGCATTACTTCATCTTTAGGTAAAAATATTATATATATATATATATATAATTATTTTAATACTTTTATTTTAAATTTATTGACTTTTGACATGTTTTGGGCATATATAATTATTTTAATACTTTTATTTTAGATTTATTGACTTTTGACATGTTTTGGGCTTGATGGTTGTATGTTATAACTTTATTATTCTTTTTGTCTAAAAGATTTTGAATATATATATATATATATATATATATGGAGAATCTGAATCCCCGTGGGGACACTCTTCCTTGAATGAGGATTCTCCATCCCCGACCCAAGGTCTTCAAGCGGGGATTTAGCGGGAATGAGAATCGGGTTGGGAGTTGGAAATGAGAATGGAGAATCTAATATCAATCCCGATCCCACCCATTGCCACTCCTAGATGTCAGGCCGACCCTGGTGAATTGGTGTAGTGTATGACGATTCCACCGGTAGAGCTATCTCCAACTTAAATATAAGAAAATTGTAGTACTCTTACACTAAATTTACAATTTTTTGTCTGTCCTATCTTTCATCCAGTATTTTTCTCCAATTTACGAATTTTGTGTAAACCAACAAATTTTATTTTATATTAAAATTTATGTAGAAAGAAAATCTAATATTTAATTTATATATAACTAATTATCTAGGATTTACTTAATATAAAGTTATTAAATTTTTCATTCAAATGTAAAATTTATGAGCTATAATCATAATTTTTTTATATATATATATATATAAATTTAATACATTATATGTAGATCGATTTTTTCAGAAATATATTCAAGTAACATGTTTCAAAATTCTATGGTTGTTGTGAACCATATATTGTATTGGGAGAAATTCCGTTTTTGTTCCTATTACTTATGATCGGTCCAGAAAAAGTCTTGTACGTTTTGAGTTATCAATTTTAATCATGTATATTAGGATCGAGTCCAATTTTAGTCCTATATTTTAGGATCAGGTCCAATTGGAGGACACATTTTGCCGAAAATTGTAAGATTGGTTAGAAATTGTCATGTGCACTGCACGTGTTCAAAATTTTTGGGGCTTTCCAATCAATTGCTGCTGACTTGTCCAAAATTGTTGAATGGCCGGGTTCCATACCGTCTGCCCTATATACCATCCTAATCTCTCTTCTTTCAGGGATAATAAAGCGCAAGGGTTCTATCGTTTAATGGGGCTTTAGTTGTCCCTACTTCTCTAATCGAAGACGAAGACGAAGAGGAAGACATACTTGGTTTCGATTTGAGATTGCTCACGACTTGGCACAGATGATTCTCTCTTTTTCTCCCGCTCTTTGTCTCTCGCGAACCGCAAATGAGAATAATGAAGCTTACTGTACAAGCCTTATCTATATATATACTCACGAATCAACTCCCCAGATCTGGCCTTTTCAAATTCAGCGTTTAAGATTTGCGCGTGGCAGTCACGCGCATTACAGTTACCTAGGCGCGTCGGGGACACGCTTCTTGGGATTTCCAAACGCGTCACTTCACATCCCTTCTCCTCATGATGGTGCCGCCAGTCACATCAACTTCACCCTTCCCCAGGAAGCTTTGGGTTTCACTCCGGTGGCCCCTTTACCCCGGGAATGTTTCAGCTCGGCTTCTGCCGATCCCATGACCCCAGGGGTACCTCAGTTCGGTTCGGATCGATCCTGTTGACCTTTTCACCCCGAGGGTGCATCAGCTCGGCCCCTGCTGGTTCCTACACCCCGGTGGTCCGTCAGTTCGGAAAGAATGGAATCTTTCATTGCCAGCTACGCCATTACATCACTCTACATCGCCGCATACCTATTACAACATCCCTTACTCTTAACCAAAGCTCCTACCTCGCTCCAGCTGGTGGGGGGCATCTGATAGGTATGGCCCAGTAACTCTGGATCGTACTAGGCCGCCAACCGGGTCAACTGGGCCCAGAAGCGCGAGCCCAACACAGCCCAGTTGCGGCATATTTGGAAATTGAGATCCCCATGATCTTTTCCTAACTGCTGTGCAGATTTGGTGGGCGAGATTATAGGGATTTAGTTAGGGTTTCGTTTGTGATAGCATAAATAGGAGAATTATATTCGAATTTAGAGTTCGCACTTTTGTATTCTGATACTACAGTTTGTAAGATTGAACTCCCACATTGAAGGAGAAATAGTGAAAATCACCCTGGAAAGTTATTGCCTTCGTCCGTGGACGTAGATCTCCGAATCGAACCACGTAAATCTTGGTGTCGATTTAATTCTTGCATGTGGTTATCGTGATTGATTTTGAATATTCAGTTTTGAGCTTTATCATGGCCAGGGGCGGAGCTAAAGCCGGCCTGTACCGGGCTCCAGCCCAGTGCAAAATTTGTGGAATCTTAATTTTAAATGTATAATTTTTATTATTTTTAGTATTTAGTACTCTAAATTTTAACTAAGCCCATCCTATTTAAGTCGCAATTTCATCGAAGCGGATAAATTTTTAATATCTCAGCCCACCCCATTTATAAATCCTGGATCCGCCCCTGATCATGGCCCTACTCCCACTAATCAAAACCACCTCCAAATCTGAACCTAATTCTTTTACTGCCACAATTGGCACTTCACCATAATCGGTATTCGTCATCAGTTGTGTCTTTCTTCTTCTTAATTCATCTATTCTGTTTCTTAAAATCGTTACGTACTCGTCGCCTGCTCCAGCTGATCATTCTGTGACAACAATTCCTGCATCCAATATCATCTCTATTAATATACAAAAACAAAATCATGTGCATCAACTCTATCTCTCTCAATAAATACTTTCCTCCGTTCACAAAAAAATATTTCAGCTAAAATTTAAGAGATTATAAAATGGACAATAACGTCCTTTCATATTTTTCTCCATTAATTTATTTATTACCATAAATTTATTCATTTTTCTCCAATACCTTATTTATATAACATTGTACCATTTGTATGAAAAATTTCTTAGATTTAGCTAAGTAAAATGTTGGAAGAATTATACAAAAATGCTAGAATGACATCTTTTTGTGAAAGAAAATAATTTTTTCCAAAAATGACACTTATTTGTGAACGAAAACTGTAGAAAAAAGATATGATGAAGTCCATTTTACTCGAAGGAGAAATGGTGATGAGGGATGAGAGAAAGCAGCTTCATGCAAAGGGACTTAAACAAGTGCCTTCGGTTTTTTTCGATCAAGCTTAACGTTCCTAGAACTAGGCACACCTCTCCATTGCAAACCCTAGATTTCGAAATAAATAACTGCTGCTGATTTTTTAGTTGATCGTGTGTGTATATATATATATATATATATATGATACTCCCTCCATTTCATAAAGAATGTCATTTTAGTTATTTTGGAGAAATTAAGGATTGATATTTAATTGTTATGTTTTGTGAAATAAGGAAATAATCAACTAAAATAAGGATTGGTATGTTTTGTGAAATAAGGATTGATATTTAATTGATATTTAATTTATTCATGGACGAAGTTGGATAGCTCATGTGGCAGAGCATCTGCTACCTAGGCCTTTGATCTTGGGTTCGAGTCATGGGGAGGGGGAAGGGAGGATTTTTTCTTGTTCTTAGATTAGGAGAAAAAATTTAAAAAAAAGTGAGTTTTTAAAGATAATATTGGAAGAATTGTAATTTTTTCAGTAAAGTGACACTTATTGTAAAACATTTCAGAGTATCTAAAATGACATTTTTTATGAAACGGAAGGATTACTATGTAACGTAGGCAAAGTGGATACATCGAAACGAGGATGAAATTTCAATTCAGGGTTTTCAAAGATAGCAGCTTTTTGAGATTCCATATCACTCAGGCGTAAAATGTTAAAGGCCCGCTTGGTTGGAAGGTTTATGGATAAGGAATGAGAATGAATGAAGACCATTTATATTTATGATGCTTGGTACATAATAAATTAGTTAATCATTAACTCATTTTATTATTAACAATTCCCTCTATTTCATTTCATAATATGATTGACCCTGTTATTTGCAAGGTTCTGGAAAATCAGGAATGATATAGAAACAAAGAAAACCGAGACGTGGAATCCCACTGTCCTTAAGATAAATTACTTCCCGGCTAGTGCTCACGGAAAGAAGTAATATACCCCAAAGATATAACGGTTTACCTCCTTTTCTGTAGTAGCACCACTAACAGAAAAGGCTCCGGCGAACTTCAGATGTTCGAGTTCAGAAGCTGGAGAAAATGAAAATGCAGAGAATGAAGTTCAGGTGAAAATGTTGTGTCATTGTTTGCATGCAGGGAGCATGTATTTATAGGGAAAACAGAATTAATTATGTCATTGAATTGTTGGCAGTTACAGGCTTAGTAACAGCCCAATGTTTAATACTCTTTAACAGCCCAATGTTTAATACTCTTTAACAGCCCAATGTTTAAATTCAAACCCATGGGCTCCTGAAAGCTCATCCGTCAGCCCAAATCCAATTTGGACCCAAGTTGATTTTGGGCTTTCAAAAAGTTACTTGGGCCTCGGCCGAGGCATTCCCCAAGGCCCAAGCCGAGCCGAGCCGAGCCGAGCCGAGCGAGCGCGCGTGTGGGTTTCCTTTGGATTCCCTCACATGTATAATTGATATACCTTAATAATGAGCTTTCATATATATAGACTTACTTAAAGAGCATTTAAACCAATGTGGGATAATAACTACTCTTAGTTATTAATCCTACACTTAATACATAATCAAGTTGTAAACTTTATGTATTAATTTCTCACTCACCACATATCGGTTTTGAGTAAATTAAAATCCTACGATCATCTACTTTCTCCATAGATTAATCGTGTGAAGTTTAATTCCTACAAAATTAAACTTCCGACCACTTAATTATTTAATTAAAGTGTCTTATCTACACTTTAATTAATAACTAATTCCAACAGACCCCTCATTCATATCCATTATCATTATCTTTGATGATTTGCAACTAAGCGGGCTCTAAATATTGTTTGATGAGTGAGCGCCTAGAAAAAGGATAATGCTGGCTGGGCATAATTTGTCCGGGCAGATTTTTTTATTTTGTTGGACAGATATTTTTTTTGTTTTTTTTAAATCAACTTTTTTTCAATAAATGTATTATAAATTAGTAATGAAAAATTATTTTTGAAGACGGTAATTAAAATTTTAACACTCAATTATGGGTCAGAAATTTTTTCGAAAGGATGTTATTTTTTTCTTGGAATGCTTCAAAATAATAGTTAATATCTAAATTTCGTCTTGTGATAGTTATCGAGTATACTTATAATTTTAATAAGAATTGAAAAATAAAAAAATCAAAAAATCAAAACCAAAAAAATTTGGCCCGGCAAGTTTTGGCCATTTAGCTTGGTCCGCTTAAAAATGGCCATTAACTGAATATGTGTTGATGTCCCATTCGAAGACGCCGTACATGTGTGTTGCATGCAGGGACGGCGCTACCTACAAGGTGTGCCCCCCAATCCCACCCACTCCATTATTTTTTATCTGAAAAATATATATAATAAATGTATTGTGTATTTATCATAAAGAATATGTGTTTTGATCTTCGTTAAAATATGAAGTATTGGAAAGAGAGTACACTACAACAAAAGAAGTCTTTTGCATAAGACTTTTTGACACCACAATTGTGGTCACTAATACTAAGTTATTTGTGATCACTTGTTGTCACAAATCTCTCTACAAATTATTTTAGACAACTTTAAGACTACTTTTAGAGACAACTAGTTGTTGCAAAAAATATTTGAGACGCATTTGAAACCACTTTTGTGGTTACAAATATATTATTTGCGACGGAGTTATTGAGACGACAATAAAGTGGTGACAAATACTCATAAGTTGTGACAAATATTCATTATTTGAGACCACTTTACTTAAGATGTGGCAAATACTCATTATTTGAGACCACTTTTTTGTGGTCTCAAAAGACCCTTTTCCTTGTAGTGGTAGGTCTTGGGTGCACCCAACACACAATAAGTTTATTGTACACTCACTAATTTAATTTTAAAATTGATATATATTAAGAGTTGCGTTTGGTTTACGAAAAAGCATTGGTGGCGTATCGGTTGGAAACTATTTTTGCGCACGCTGAGGTCCGAGACCTCAGGCAGAGCGCACCTTTTTTTTTTTTTTTTGTCCATACAGTAAACTAAATATTATATATATATTAAGGTTTTTTATTTCCATTCAATAAACGTATATATATATATATATATAAAGGATGTCTAATGGCACATAAGAGGTGCTGGTCTAGGTGGTAAAGGCACGTGTTGTTGTCCTCTAGGATGCGAGTTCCAAACTAGCTTTTGCCCCTTCTTCTTAATTTTTTTTTTTTTTTTTTATATATATGCATGTATTATTATTAATATTAATACATTGCGTCACGTTTTATGTAACAACATGATGCGAGTTCGAAACTAGCTTTCGCCTCTTCTTCTTAATTTTTTTTTTTTTTTATATATGTGCATGTATTATTATTAATATTAATACATTGCGTCATGTTTTATGTAACATCATGATGTGGTGGCCTAGAGGATAAACATCTACTTATGCGTGTGATGACTTGGGTTCGAGCTCTATTAAGCACTTTATATAAGTTTGTAAACAACTTATATATTATTAAAAAAAAATTGTACATGTAACTATAACATATACTATTAAACAACATAATATATTATTAAAAAAATATGTATGTAATTATAATATATACTATTGTACTATTAAATAACATAAAAAGAGATAAAAACAACGCAAGAGCAAGAATCAAACCCCTAACCTCCGCGCATGCATCAAAGCTTCATACTACTACACCACATACTGCTATTATGAATCCATCCAAACAAGGCCCTTATATTTATCTTTACTTCCAAATTAAATAGGGAAGTGTACAATAAGTAGTGTGTTGAGTGCATACATGTTTTTGCCTTGGAAAGATATTTTAATTTGGGGCAGTTATGGTAAATAATAATGAGTTATTTATAACAACTTGTTATTTATGGTCAAATAATTGCAAAAAAAATTTAATACGTAAATATATTATTAAAAAATTATACATGTAATTATAATATATACTTTTATAATATTAAATAACATAGAAAGAGATAAAAAAAGCGCGAGAGCAAGGATCAAACCCCTAACCTCCCTGCGCGCCTCAAAGCTTCATACCACTACACCACATACTACTATTATGAATCCATCCAAACAAGGCCCTTATATTTATCTTTAATTCCAAATTAAATAGGGAAGTGTACAATAAATCTATTGTGTATTGGGTGCACACATGTTTTTGTCTTGGAAAGATATTTTAATTTGGGGCAGTTATGGTAGATAATAATGAGTTATTTATAACAACTTATTATTTATGGTCAAATAATTGCAAAAAATATTTAATACGTATTTTTTCGTTTTAAATATTTTATTTGCGTTCGAGTAATTGAGAGAGTTAATTAGTAACATTATGTTGTTTGTAATTATAAAATTATGACAATCACTCAGTATTTAAGATTATCTTTTATGGTCTCAAAATTCATTTTTTGTTGTTAGTGACAATTGCTATCCCACTATTGATGATAATATACAGATCATAAATGATCAGGAAGAATCAATTATGGTGTTCCCTAAACACATGAACTGAAAGTCCAAAGATGAATAAAACTAATCAAGGCTCCTTCAGACCATACTACATATATAGTATACTATTATCATCCCCGGACAATGCACAGTTCGTATATTTAACGTAAATATATAGTAACAGTTGATATATTTATATTTTTATAATATAGTAAAATATTATATATAATTAACATATAATAAGGAGTTAAACTTTAGTACCACAATGATATGATCAATACCATTGTTATGTTTCAGTCATTAGATGCTATAATATTAAATCTTGATCATTGAATTATTTTTAAATTTAAAATTATATAAAGGACTAAAATGTCACAATACATCCCTATAAAAAATCTAATTCCTGTAACACTTTTCACCATCACTAAGTACATTTTCTCCCTAACAAAAAAAAAAAAAAAACTTCAATTAAAAATATTCCACCAGTAAAAAAAAAAAAAAAAAAAAAAAAAAAACAATCTACCTCCTATTATTATAGCTTTTATTTTTACTTTACCTTTTCTATTTCTTCTCTTTCCTTTTTCTCTAATTCCCAAATAACTTGTTTTGTTTCGTAGTACGTGTTTTGTTTTATATTACTCAACTTAGGAATGAGAAAAAATATTGAAATATAGTATTTACCGAACTAAAAAATTACTGAAAATACAAATATTTTGGTACATCATATTTTCGATATAGTATGAAATTCAAAATTTTTGTATTTCGTTGTATACCAAAATACTAAAAAAAAATTGATATCTCTATATATATTGGTACAACACAAAAATTAATTTTTTGGTGATCGCTATTCTAGTATAAATTTGTGTACTGGAATTTTGTCTATACTTTGATATATCGAATTTCTAGCAGTATTTCAAAATTCTAGTTGTGTATCAAAATCAACCATAAGTGATAATATGTATTGATACCTACATAAATTCGGTATGCCAAAAAAAATCATTATGGTATTCGATGCACAATAATGAGTAAATAAGATTTTCTACACCCTATTAATAAAGTGTCCATTAAATGAGAAAAAATAATTATTATTTAAATATGAGGGACCTACTAAACCATATGTAATATCTTTTTTATCCTTAAGTAGTTAAGTGGTACCGGTACCACGGAGGTACCATAGAATCACCCCAAAAATTTATATTTATTATCTAAGATATGGATATCTCGCTCATCCTTGCATAGTGGTAATATTCATAATAAAAAATCTTAAAAAATCGTCATTTTTTGTTGCTCCAATGACAAAAAAAAAATGACTAATCATTTTAATAGGTTAAAATTTCAGGTGCATCTTGTCTTGGAGATGTTGCAATACTTTCACATCGTAATTTTAACTAAGGGGAATCAAGTGAAGTTCAGTTGGTTGAGTCCCAAGAAGCCTAGTCCAATGATTTGAAATTGATTCTGACCAATCATTCTCTCTTAAATTTGAACAAAAATAGTGAAGGATAAAAATTCAAGGCACTTTGTATATGTAATGATGATTCAAATTCATTTAAATAGTTTGAGAATCTGCTCTAATCGGTTAAAATTTGATAGTTATCTATTATAATCATCTAATTTACTTGATTTTCTTAATTCTCGTTTGATAAATGTCATCAACAGGAAAGTCTGACTGATAAACCCGACGTTGAGGAGTATGATGGATGTTTATAGTAGAAAAGTTCGACATTTTTCTCCCAAAAATAAATGGCAGAATATGATGTTTCCTTTTATAGGTGATATATGATGGGTTGTATACAAATTAAAAAAAAAAAAAAACTTCATTTTCATGTACACCCTCTATCCAACCTTATCTTGAACAATTTCCTTAAAAGGCTGTCACATCTTATCTTGCACAGCCTAAAAAAGGAAACTTATAACATAATCTCCATCTTCAAAATCTCCACCCTCAATCTCCATCCTTAATCTCCACCCTCAATCCACCTTTGAAAAGTCAACAAACAACCAAAAATCAATTTTTCTTAATACCTGTGCTGATCACCCCCCTTCCCTCCCTTCCCCCCCCCCCCCCCCACCTCTGTGCAAGATAAACGGGACGGAGGGAGTATAATTTTAACACTCCCACAATAAAATGTCAGCAACATGTACAATTAGAATTTGACAGAATATCATTACAAATCTTACTTAATAATGATTGGAGATTTTTCCTTCAATATGAGAGTAGATTTTGGAAGATTATGGAGATCTAACCTTAATATGACCAAGTATTGACATACTATCATTACAAATATAACTAATATATGGTTGATTTTTTTTTTCTTAAATACTAAAATAATTTTTGGCAGATTATGACCGATTCAGTTTTAGTAGAATATCATTATAAATGTAGTTAATAACTTCTCCAAGTGTTACCAATTCGTTCCCGATGAGGACTCTTTGATTGGAAAAGTCCACTTTCTCTATGCGGAAACCACCAGTCTTGTGTAAACCAATCTAACCACCGAAGTTATTGGAGATTTTTTTCTCATTATAAAATATATTATCATAAATTTGATATTTCGATTTATTAATAGCTTTTGAGCGGGAAAATACAGAAGTTGCTACTAATAGACATTTTTATTATTATATTAAGTAACATGTTAAAATGAAAATTAATAGTAAATCTAGAATGTGGTATTTAGTTTTTCATGGGTAAAATATTTTTTTCTATTTTGATAAATAGTTTAAATGTTATTTTGAGTAACCATATTAAAAAATATTAAATATAATTATATACAAATTACTCCAAAAAAAGAGTTCTATTTAAAAAAATTCTTGTCTAAAACAAAGAGGCATATTTCAAAACTCAACGTCTGGTTTTATTAGTTCAAGTAAAAAAGTAATATTTTTTATTATACATGTTTGTTAGATATGACTAAATAAGTCAGTTGAAAAATTAAAATAAGTCGAGTGAGTGTGTATTGATGATTTTTGGAGAATTGTACTTCCATCAAATTGAGTAAAAATTAAAAGTTGTACATTTTCAAATATGACTCTTATTATATAACGAATGGAGTACTTTACTCTTTAGAAAATATAATTATTGTTACACCTTAATATATTTTAGTGAGTGGAAAAAGTTGTATTGAGTTTCGATTCGTTAATTTTTATCGGATTAATTGCTTTAAAGTTCCCTTGAATTATCCTCAATTTATTATTTAACAGATTTTTAACTTCCAAAATAATTAAATAAATTATTACTTGAATCTGTACTTTTTTAAATAAATAATTTAAAATGGCGTTAAAAAAATAAGAGTCAGAACATATGAAAGAAGGAGAAAACCAAAGTCCCTACTATTCTACTTAAAATTCCAGCCCCATTAAAACTTTCATATGAAAAAATCCAATGGAAAAATCCTACGAGGAGAAACAAGAGTACTGGAGGAGCTTGATGTTGGAAATTCTTGATTCCATTTAATGTGCGTAGCGGAACAATCAATCAAGAATACTGATCTAGATTTACAATTGACTTAATCGATGAGCTTTGATTAGGTAAAAGTTAGAACACTTACTTGTTGCGTAATTACCCGGACTAATTCGTGCAACTGAATCTACTACTGCAGGTGTTCACGTGTATGTTGTCCGATGCAGGAACAATCCCCGACACAATTATTCGATAAGTGATTGATAGGAAATCACTTAGGTTGTATTTGTATGGAAGGATTTGGAAAGCAAATGATTTGATTTCCAATTCTTTCCATTTGGAAATCCACTAATTTCAAATCCATTTTAAATTCCTTATTTGGATGTTTAAATTCAAATGAGTGGATTTGAATTGTTTAAACTTTTTCTTTTTCAGTTCTTAATATTTTTGAAAGGATGATGATAATGAAAGTGCGAGTAGTGTGTGTGAAGTGTGCGTGTAGTAGTGTTGTATGCGTAGTGTGTGTGCGAAGTGTGTGTAGTGATAAAGCGCAATCCGTTATCAAGGAGATACAAGCCAAAAGATAACAAATTAGAAGGTAAAGAGACAATCACCTACTGTGCACGCGCGAACACACACACACACATATATAGTGAGAGTAATTATGCAATTAACACTTTTTCGTGTAAAACTTTGGATCATAATTGGTACGACCTTTGTTTTTATAAGATGTAGTTTTAGGTTTTATCAATTGTTTTTAAATAGATATCTTTTTCGATTTCTTTTCCTAAATTTTTCATTACTATTGGTATAATTTTTCTACTTTTTATTAGATGAGAAAAAAATACTCCCTCCGTTCCGAATGAACTTGCACTCCTTAAGTTATTTTTTTTGCTTTGATTTTGATTTTTCAAAGGTGGATTGAGGGTGGAGATTGAACGTGGAGATTTTGAGGGTGAAGATTGTGTTATAACTTTCCTTTTTAAGAATGTGCAAATTTAATTGGGACGTACCGAAAAGAAAAGTGTTCAAGTTCATTCGAGACGGAGGGAGTATTATATCTATTTTTAGGTTTTGTCAATTTTTTTAAATAGATGCCTTTTTACCCTTTCTTTTTCTAATTTTTCCAATACTATTAGGGGTGAGTAAAATCGAACCGAAACCGAAAAACCGATCCGAACCGAGTAATTCGGTTCGGTTCGGTTCGGTTCGATTTTGTATATACAATCGGTTCGGTTCGGTTCGGTTCTTAACCAAAAATAATTCGGTTGACCGAATCGAACCAAATTACTCATATTTAATTATATGTTTTCAATTATATATTTATTGTATACTATTTTTCTTGATTGAATTAATATACAGTAGTAATTTCCACATTTAACGTGCATGAATTAAAACTTATCCTTATGTTTCGGCCACTTCTTTAATTTGGCTTTTTAATAGAAAAAAATATTATGAAAATTGAGATTTGTTGCTGTAAAAATAAAAAAGTAAAAAAATAAAAATTTTAAAACCTAAATCGATAACCGAACCGAACCAAACCGAAAAATTTCGGTTCGGTTCGATTCGATTCAGTTAAGAAGATGTGTTCAGTTCGGTTCGGTTTTAAAAATATAGAAAAATTCGGTTTCGGTTCTTGTCGGTTCGTTTGAAAACCGAACCGACCGAATGCTCACCCCTAAATACTATCCATACCATTATCTCTAGAAATCTCTAATCTTCTATTTTACCATATCAAGTATCATATACAAAGAAAGATAATATAAAGAAAAGATGATGATAAACTGGAAAATTCCACTAGAAGGTCTAAATTTCATAAAATGTCTCAATTCAATGCCTCAATTTTAGGAGTTTTCAATTCATGGCCTGAATCTTGAGGTTTTTATTTTTTATTTTTATTATTTCTCACTAGTGGTCTATTCTTTTAATTTTAGTCTCAATCTTACGTCTTAAAAAATAAGACACATTATCTGATGTATGAAATGTTCATTATTATGTATAGAAAATTTTAATATTCTCAGTATTGAAACTTTTAATCCACTCCATGCTGAATCTTTTGCACATCGAATAATATATCCTACTTGTGAAGACGTAATCTTGAATTGAGAATCTAGCCCACAATTAAGAAAAACTCAAAATCCAGGCACTGAATTGAGAACCTCCAATATTCAGGCCTCTAATTGAGGCACTTTCCAAAATTCAAGTCTTCAACTTAAATTTTGCTAGGTTAAATTTAAGGAATTTGTGGGAAGATAGGAAATTTGGTTGAGGGTTTTTTTTTGTCCATTTCCCCTATATTTTGATTCTCTTATCCAAAATCAAAACTGCATATTAAAAACAAAGGATGTAGAATGTTATTATCACATTTAGTAAAAATCAAACTTTATTTTAATCTTTTAAACCACAAATACCTTTCTTTTTTTCATTTCGAACCTATTTTTTATGTATAATATATCAAATTAAAGCTCTTTTGAAGATCTTTAATTTGATATCCATATTTTTTTTAGGAAAATTTCATATCTATATCACATATATTATTGTTAGATATTTCATTCAGAAATATTATATTGTTTGTTCGTATATTATTTTCCACATTTTGCAACATAATTAATTCATTTTTTTTAAATTAATAAATTTGTATCTTAAATAAATCTAATATTTATAATAAAAATGTAGAATTTATTTGAATAAACATCAACATATATGAAATTAATAAGATATATTGAAAAAATCATATATTTTATTTTTCTATTGCAACTATTGAATGATTTTTGAATTTGTTTTGTTAATATCAAGATCTATTTAAACCTGAAACGTATTTGAGTATATATTAAAACTTTAAAAATTAGAATTCTCTTTTTAAAGAGGAAGTTTAAATAGGCATGTTCAAAGTTTGAAAGTTATTTAGATACGTTAAAATATCTAACTAAAATGGAAAGAAAAAAAAACTTAATTTATTATATTACATATATATTTTGACAGGTTGTGTGATATTTAGATTTTTGTGTTTGTTTGAATATTCATTATCACTTAAGACATATTAATATGGATACAGACACACTAAATATATGTTTGAGTTCAATATTAAGATAATATTAGTGTTTGTTTGAATACTCATTATCACTTAAATATATGTTCACACGACAATTTGATTTTCTTTGATATTTATTTTGTTTGAATATTCATTTATCTTGATAATATATTTATAAATTATATGTTATATGAAATCCATATATCACGTTAGAGAAACAGATAGTTACATTAATTATATCTTTTATATGTTTAATCAAAACTATTCAAATATTTATTTGGTTTAGAATGCAACAACTCCATCTTTTAATATTAGATTATATAATATTTAATTTAATTTAATGTAATTATTATTTTTTAAATAAATTTTCGTGCATTGCACGGGGGTGATACTAGTGATAAAGAATATAAAAATAGTCAAAAACAAAAAAAAATGTTGAATAAGTCAAAAAAATTAAATAGTCATTTGAAACTAATGCAAACCCCAACCAAAGTGGTCCCCCCTCACCCACCCACACCCAATACCAATTATAATAAATGGAAGAAACTCTATACACTACAGACAGGAAGTAAGGAAAATTGAAAACTAAAGTTTTACTCCCATTCAACAAAAAAAATGGTTCTCCCCACCCCCTACCACACACCGACACATAGCAGTATATTCATGTGAACCCCTACCATGCCCCTAAACGCAACACCACATTGGGCAAAACCGCAAAAGCATTCAGCAATTGACAATAACAGTTGTAAGACATTAAACAATCAACAATAACAACTGTAACGGAAAACTATTAAAAGATAACAAACGAAAATAACAATAAACAATCGACAATAACACATCAAATTTCGAAGAACTAACACGGATTCTTCTAAAAATGTTACTGAACTAAAATGACGAAACCTAGTTTGAAAACAAGGAGCGACACTTACAATATTTAGGTGGGGGTTCATTATGTCGGCGAACATCCCGGAGCTTCATCGCGCGCACCAATTTTTTCAGTCAGCGATCACGAAATTTGTGAGATTTTGGGGTCCTAGAGGTTTTTCGTGAAATGAAAGTGTGAAGGGTGAGGGCTAACTATCCTAAACCCATCAAATTTGGACTTGACCCAAAACCCGATCCACGTGTGAATAGCCTGAATGACATGGCTCTCCACGTCTGTTAATTTAATCCACGTCACCCGTCACCAGATGGGTAACAGCCTATAGTCGATGACGGTGCATTTTTACCAATTTTTTTAAAGTTACAAGGCATTTTTAAAAAGTGGTATACTTAGTGTCGTAGTTTCTAAATAGTGGAAACTTACTGAGCATTCACACCAATTTTTCAAATTTTTAATCCACAAATAATCTAAAATTTAAATCAATTATAAATCGATCCCCGACCTTCGATACCAATGTTGAAAATTCTTGATTCCATCTAATGTACGCATCGGAATAATCAATCAAGAATATTGATCTAGATTTACAATTGATTTAATCGATGAGATTTGATTACGCAACAGTTAGAACACTTACTTGTTGTGTAATTACCTGGACTTATTCGTGCAACTAGATCCACTACTGCAGGTATCCACGTGCATGTCGTTCGATGCAGAAATAATCCCCGCTACAGTTATTCGATAAGTGATTGCTAGAAAATTACTTGTTGAATTCTACTTGTTCTCTGTGTTTGACAAAGACTCCTCATTCTCTGCCATAGAGAATGTATTTATATAGTTCCACATAACTATAGGTTTATGGACCTATTATCCAAGTAAACTTTAATTAATTAATTAGTCTAACTTATTAGTTAACTAAAACTCATATATCATAATCTAACCCATATCTTTCAATTGAGAAACTAACAAAAATGAAAATATTCCTCACAGATCCTATCAGAGGTAACCAAAGTACAAAGAAAATCCGGAATTGATGACCACCAAGTCTAATCTGTCTCAAACTTCGAAAGTGCATCGGCAGCAACATTACCTTCCTAATAGATACGTGAGAACCGAAAAGACTAATTGTATCTAAAAAATGTTTAAAAATAATCCCGAATAATGTATAGAGAATTTTTTCACAAATAATTACAAATAATTTATTATTAGCATTTAAAAATGACTGACAAGACCTATTATATAATTTTATTAGTAAGTTAATTTGTATTTAGAAATGACTTAGTTGTTCTACAATTAAAAGGTCATGACCTTGTTTGACCCATTTTAAGAGTTATTTTGTACAAAAAATAATAATGTATGACTCAGTTTGAAGTTGAGGAACAAATTATTCAGGGTCTAATTAAGCCGTACATTTTCACTAAATTGACCAGATTTATAATAAAAAAGAATGAAAAAACTAAATTATAATTATAAAAGTAAGAAGATACGACACGCATATTTTAATATTCTCGATTGGGAGACATTTCATGACGAAGAAATGACGATGTGGTCCTGCATGCCGGAATATGTACAGTTTATATACAGACTGATCACACGTTTCTTTATTCGTCTATCTGTACATACGGTACTCTCAGGATGTTTGTAATTTGTTTATACAAAAATATACAAATATATGTAATAAAAATCGCATAATAATGATTGTTAATTAAATCACAATCTATCAATTTTATCCTTCGTTTAGGTTTTCGTCTAGCTAAAATTAGTCTACGTATCAGATGGATGTCCAGGATGATAAAGTTTACTCATAAGATATACAACTCACATACCGACATTTCACGTTTTTAACAAATCTAGTACAAAATTTTAAAAACTGCAAAATAAATCACAATCTATCAATTTGTTTTTTCTTATATCAATTCTATCATATGACGCTACAACGTAAACGGTTTCTAGTGATATTCTTTTCGTTAGGATTTAACCCATACACAATCACGAAATTGAAAGAAATAAGAACGAGAAAATAACACACGATATTGGTTACCTAGTTCGTTACGATGTGTAACTACGTTTGGGGCCGATACCAAGCCAGGGATATCACTACTTTTCAACCAACATAAACAATAATGGGAGAACAACTATTTATAATAGTTAATGGACCTAAACTTGAGGCCCAAGTAAAAACACCCGCGTCAACCGTCGCGGCCGCGTTCCATCAAGCTTCTCGCCAGCTTAACAACGCACATTTTGTCGCGGGCCCGACACCTTCCCAGTGTCAAACTCACTAATGCGAGCACATATGTTGCGACCGCGACTCATACCTGCCGCGGCCGCGAGTTCTATGACGAGAATCAGGCTCCGTACTAAAAAATCTCCCACTTGGAGACTGAACACTTCCAAAATCATCATGTCTTCTTGTACTCTTCATCCCCGGTATTCACTTAGTATCGCCTAGCCTCCACATTCACGTTCCAAGGCCAATTGAAGTTAGCATAACTTCAATTTCTTTAAGGTCACCCCCTTACTAAACATATCAGCTGGATTTTCACTTCCAAGTATCTTTAACAGCCGCAAAGTCTTCACCTCCAGTAGATGTCAAATATAATGATACTTCAGCTCTACATGTTTTGTCCTCGAATGAAACGCCGAATTTTCACCAAGAAAATTGCACTTCTACTATCTTTGTAAAGAATGCTATTTTCCATGTTTCTTCTCTAGTTTACCTAAGAAACTTTTCAACCAAACAATTTCCTTACTTGCTTTCGTCACATCCACATACTCGACTTCCGTGGTGGATAAAGCAATAACCTTTTGCAACTTGGAAATCTAAGAGATCGCAGTACCCCCAAAAGTAAACACATACCTCTCATCATCTAGATCATTTGATGTCAAATCCGCATCAACATAGCCAAGCAACTCAGTACTCATGCGACTGAAACACAACACCTTGTCCATGGTACCCTTCAAGTATCGCAAGATCCATTTCACTGCTTCCCAATGATGCTTACTCACGAATGCATGCACAATATATGGCTTAGTACACACCATAGCATACATTATGCTGCCAATTGCCGAAGCGTAGGGGGTCTTTATCATTTGAGCACGTTCATCCTTAGTACTCGGCGACTCCTTCTTCGACAGCTTGAAGTGACTTCTCAACAGGACACTCACAGGCTTCGAATTCTCCATGTTGAATTTTTCCAGAATCTTCTGGACGTAATCCGTCTGCGAAAGACACAATGTCCCTGCCGCTTTATTCCTCTTGAATCTCATATCTAAAATTTGTTTAGCTTCTCCAAGATCCTTCATGGAGAATCGTTTGGAAAATTGTCTCTTTAGCTTATCCCTCTCACTTGGATCAACTCCTGCAATCAACATATCATCAACATATAAAAGCAGGATGAGATAGTTCTTGTTAAACCTCTTGTAGTAACAACAGTGGTCTGTGTAGCATCTTCTATAGCCCATTTCAAGTATGAAACTATCAAACTTCTTGTACCACTGATTCGGAGCTTGCTTCAACCCATACATGTTGTTTCTCAACTTGCATACAAGTTCTTCCTTTCCTTCGGCTGTACCATGTAAAGATCCTCCACTAAATCACCATGAAGAAATGTCGTCTTTATATCCATCTGATGTAATAACCCTCTTGGGTTAGCTACAACTTGGTTAGGAAGAAAAGGCTCAACACCATGCGAATAATAGTCAATTTCACAACAAGAGTAAATATATTAGTATAATCAATACCAAAATGCTGCTCAAACCCCTTTACAACCAGCCTAGCCTTGTAGCGCTTGCTACCATCAGCTTCACTCTTGATTCTCTAGACCCACTTATAGTGCAATGCTTTCTTATCTTTTGGGAGCTTAACTAGTTCCCAAGTGCCATTCTGGGGAAGAGATGTCAACTCATCATCTATGGCAGCCTTCTACCTTCGCCTATCATCAACTTATTCTGCTTCTGCATAGCTCTCATATTCACTACCATCAATAAGTAAAAAATAGAAGTTAGAGGGTGAATACCTATCAGGTGCACGTCGCTCTCTAGCTAGTCTCTGCAGCGGAACAATATCCTGAGGTGGTGGTGGAGTTTTTGGCTCATCGTCAAGAACCTCCTCTATATTCTGACTCTCCATACTCCTACTCGAGTTTGAGATATCTAACTCGACTAGCTTAGGTTTAGAGCTGTCAGAACTCGATGCCTCCAATCTATCCTTGTACATCACTTGTTCATTGAAAACCACATCTCTATTGCGAACCACCTTTTGGTTTTGCTCATCTAGAGCCTATAACCAATGAGCGTACACTTAATATATTTAGCATCTACTTTTATCAACATAACTAACATGAGTATATGCAATACAACCAAAGATACATAGAAAGGACAGGTTTACCTCCTTCGTTCATACCTACTCCGGTATCTGATTCTCCAATAGATTTGATGGGCCTCTATTGATTAAGAATGCAGCTGTGTTTACGGCATATGTCCGAAACATCTTTGGCAACCTTTTTTTCAGCCTCATGCATCTAGCTCTCTCATTCAGCATCCTGTTCATCCTTTCTGCTACTCCGTTCTGCTGGGGAGTTCCTCGCGCTGTTTTCTCCATGCGAATTCCGCTCTCAGTACATTACTCTTTAAAATCTTTGAGGTCATATTCACTTCCATTATCAGACCTTAGACACTTCACCTTCAGCCCTATCTCAGTTTCAACCATGGCTTTTCACTTCTTGAGAGTATCAAACGCATTAGTTTTTTTTTCAAAAAATAAACCCATACCTTTCTTGTGGAATTATCGATGAACGTCATATAGTATGATGATCCCCCAAGGACGTTACAGGTGCCAATCCTCATAGATCACTATGGACCAACTCCAACTTCTCAGTCTTCAAGGTTCTGCTGACTCTCGAGAAACTCATTCGCCTTTGTTTCCCAAACACACAGTCTTCACACAGGCTAACTTCCACAGTCTTCAGGCCAGGCAGTCTACCTTTCGAACACATCACCTTCATCCCTTTCTCACTCATGTGGCAAACCGACATTACCACAAATACACCTCACTTGCTACGTTTGCAAGATCAATAAAATCTTTGGAATTCGTTGTCATATACAACATTCCTTCATTCTTACCTCGAGCCACTCCTCTGATAATTTTTTAATTGTTGTAGTCGAATGTTACCACATAACCCTCCTTATCAAGTTGCCCAACCGAAAGCAGATTCCTCTTCAGTCCGAGAATGTATCGGACTTTATTCAACATCAATGTGGATCCGTTTGAGGTTGCAACTCGTACGTTTCCCTTTCCCACGATTTTCAGGGGTTCAATCATCTACAAGATACACCTGTCCAAAATTGCCAGAAACATAATCATTAATAATTTTATAGTTACCGCATGAATGAAACGACGCCCCGAAATCCAGCACCCAAGACTCCATGGGACTAGATACACTCAAAACCAATGCATCACCATCATCTTCTTCTGTGGTTGCGTCGCTGTCTTCTTGTATGCTTGATTCCTCTTGTTCTTCTTTGGTGCTTTACATTGGTTTCTAAAGTGACCAAAATCATCATAATTCCAACACTTGATCGAGCTTGTATCCTTCTTGGATTGACTCTTGCCTCTGGATTTGGACCTTCCCCAATTTTGCCTTTCCTTCGGCCTGCCTCTGTTCTCGCTGTTCAGTGCTAACTCCAAAGTAGATTATAATTCTTTCTTGTGAATCTCTTCACTAATCATCAGATCCCTTACCTTGTCAAACTTCAGCTTAGCTTCCGGGGCGCTAACTGCTGTCACTGTACCGACCTAACTGTTTGCAGAGACGACAACATAATTATGCCACATAGTTCGTTCTCAAATATAATTTCCACCGAGTTCAACTGCGAGGTAATCATGTTGAACTCGTTCAGGTGCTGTTGCACCGGTGTACCCTAATCAGATATACCTTGTTTGCCATCGATGGTTTCTGATACATCTCATCCAAAGTCGTCAGCATCTCCCTCGTGGACTTTGTTGTAGTCGTGTTAAGCGACTTCCTTGGACAGCGATAAATGTATCGTGCTCATCACCTTCCTGTCTAATAACGCACACTTCTCTGCTTCCATCTTCTCGGGCTTTGCTTTGAGAGGCAAGTACAGATCATTACCGTAAAGGTAATCCTTCATCTACATATTCTAGAATCCGTAGTCAGAACCATAAAACTTCTCGACCGGCACCTTTTCTTCCATCGTGATGCTCCCTTCAAACTCGGAGCTCTTGATACCAGTTGTTAGGATTTATCCCACACACGATTATAAAATTGAAAGAAATAAGAATGAGAAAAAATAACACACGATATTGATTACCCAGTTCGTTACGGTGTGTAACTACGTCTGGGGGCGATACCAAGCTAGGAATTTCACTACTTTTCAACTAACATAAACAATAATGAGAAAACAACTATTATAATAGCTAATGGACTTAAACTTGAGGCCCAAGTAAAAAAAAAAAACCCCGCGTCATCCTCACGGCCGCGACCTACCCTGTCACGACCATATTCCATCAAGCTTCTCGAGAGCTTAACAACACACCTATTGTTGCAACCATAACTAACACCTATCGCGGTCGCGACACCTTCCTAGCGTCAAAATCACTAACGCGACCACATATGTCATGACCACGAGTTATACCTGTTGCAGCCGCGAGCCATATGACGAGAATCAGGCTCCATACTCAACACTTTTTAGACAACAATTGTCTCTAAAAATATGTTTATGTGACGACAAGTGTCACTTTTTTTTTTTTTTTTTTTTTTGAGGAAATAAAGAATCTTATTACTCAAACAAAGTCATTGAGAATAAGATCTTCGACCCACAAAGGAATATCATCACCCATCCAAACAGACGGATGGGGTGGTAAAAAAGAAAATTAAGCCAAACTATGCGCTACACCATTACAATGACGCCCCATATGCCGCACCTCTAATACCCGGCCACTCTGCATCAGCACACATAACTCGGCAATCACAACACCACCATAATCCAAGGATTTTTCTTGCCTCGTGACTGCCTGCACAGCGAGCAAGGAATCAGAATATAAGACCACTAGACAATAACCACAATCAAGATAAAATTGCACACCACTCGTCATCGCTTCAATTTTCGCTAATTTCACTAAAGTAGCTCGCCCGGATGAGATATTACAGCAACAACCTTCCCAAATGATCCTGTAAAGCGAACCCAGTCCCAAACAACCCCTTATCCTTATTATAGGCTGCATCGACATCAAGCCGTAGAATACCCAGATCCGGCAGAATCTAAAATTCTTCCCTTGCCATTGATGTCGGACAACAACCTGCATTCACTTTTAGCAAATCATTTGTTTTATTAAACTGCCTAAGATAGTCCTTCACTTTATCCCAACATGACACAAGCCATGCTCTGCCGTTACCATACTTAAATGAGCAAATATGCTTCCAAATGTACTAAGCAGTCAAATTAAACACGCAAAGCAAATCACTTCAAAACAAATCCCCAACCATCAGACGACACTCACAAAAAGAGAAATTGTGAGCCCGCTTTAAAGACTCCTAAAAACAAGACCCTTTTTTCCAAAATAGTTTCACCCACTCACCGAAAATAATACCATACATCGTAGTGGCCACATCATACATGCCAAAAGAACACAATGAGGAAATAGTAATATGATGTCTAGATAAATTATATGGTAAAGCAAGAAAATCCCAACAAGCTTGCCAGCAAAAAAATTTAACCTCCGGCGGAAGAGATAAAGACCACATATATTTCCACCAACTCGTCCCAGGAGAAGACAAATGTGTATGCTCGGCTAAATCACCCATCAAACTCCAATATCCACTTCAAACTGTATATTTACCTTTATCATCAAATCACCAATACCGAGAATCTGGACAGGCCTCTTGGCAGAGCAGAATATCAAGAATTTAACTTCGTAAGATAGAAAAGAAACCCTTAGTTGTTCTTTATTCCATCATCGTTCAGGACCAATGAAATGGGACACAGGGGCCTCCGACACCCCCCTTCTAGAATTGATTTTACCTGAGGCCAAACTGGGTATCCATGCATCACGAAAATGAGCAATGCCACATCCATCGCCAACCCTCCAAATCAAGCCTCGAACCAAAACATCCCTGCTCCAACACAATGACACGTCGGTTTCTAACCTAGTGTTCCACAAGTGTACGGTTGTAGGTGTGGTAGCGGAAGTCAAGGTCGATCCCACAAGGAATAGATTTTAGGTAATTCGATACCTCGATAATCTAGGATTGTCCTAACTAGATACTAAATTGCAAAGGGTTTGTTCTTACTAACTACAATACTTAAAAGCTAAATTACTTAATTAACTATGGTTTAACACTTGGCAAACAAAGAGGATAACAATCAATGAGAAAAGGTATCCTAGGGCTTCGATTTCAGAATATTACTTCAATGTTGAATATGATTAACCTATAGATTTACCAATTCTAGTGTTTATTAGGTGGCATGACAATAATCCTACCCTTCTCTCGAAGTGATTAACCCTCTCGAGTCAATTAAACCTAATAACTCCCAAACGATCCTAAACCACGGCCTACACAGTCATAGACAACTGCGCTCTATGTCATAAGTCTGATAACAATTCCCTCCTCTCGAAGCGGAATTGCTAAACTAAATTACTAAATCTAGGTGATCAAGCTAAATCTAGTTATAAGCACAAACATAAAGATAAACACGTAAAGAACGGAATTAATAAATTAAATCATAATCAAATCATTGTCATAATAATCCCTACTCTCTATCTCTAGGATACGAATAGCTTAGCTACTCATGCCTAGCATAAATTCGATACAATAATTTATGGAAAATATTGTAAAAGATTAAACCAGAAAAGAACGACTAAACCCGGATGAATCTGTCTCGATGATCTTCGTCTTCTTTGTCCTCCAAGTCTTCTCTGAGTGGATTTGATGATGTAACTCCCTCTAATTCTCGAGCTTGGGGTCCTTTTATAGAGTTGGGGACGAATTTTTGGGAAGATATGATCAAAATCCTACTAAAATTAGGAAATTTTCGTAGGAAAGGACTTTTTAGGATCTTTCGATCATTTTTGGGATTTGTCTTTTTCAGAAAAAGTTGTAGCCCTTTGAATCAGCTTTCTAACGCCACCAATTACACCTCAATCGGAGTTGTAGATCTCACGATATAACCAAAATACTAGAGGTGTGTCAAGCTAACAGAAAACTTCACTTTCAGGACACTTTTTTACGCGGCTGTGTTGCATTCCAGAATTGATTTCCATATTCTAGGCCAATTTTTACGCGGCCATCTTGTATATATGACACGGTCGTGTCATATCTGCTCTAGTTTGTCCTCTTGACTGGTCTAGGCCGGTCTAGGCTAGTTTGGACCGATTTTTGCCAATTTTGTTCGGTTTAAACGCCCATTCGACTTGTTCTTTCGTCCCTTAGTCGTAAATCACGACTTTTACTCCTGAAAATACTCAGAAATACCTTAAAACAAGTCAAACACGTTAAATGGTCCAATTCATAGCACCTTATCCAATTCTTGATCAATTATGCACATAATTCTTATAAAAATACTATCATAAATCGACCTAATTACATGCATAATTAATGTGTATCACACAACGATCTCCTAATATAAGAGGGATTCGAGCCGATTGCCGCATCTATAACATCACAATGCTTGAAATACCATCTCTTCAATAACCATACAACAAGATAGCCAGGATTGGTAATAAGCCGCCAAACTTGCTTAGCCAACAATGCCTGATTAAACCACCCTCCTCCTTAGATCTAAAAAATTCTCCCAACTCATCGAATGAAGGCCTCGAGAGTCTTGATTAGAACCCCACCAAAAAATTTCACAAATTTGCTCCAATTGGTGACAAGTAGAAGCAGGTATACGAAAACAAGACATAACATAACTTTGGAATAGCCTGTAGAACACTTATAATCATCACTTCCTTCCCATCCCTCGAAAACAACTTACTATTCCAAGTGGCAGCTCTTTTCATAACTTGCTCACGTAAAAGTTGTAATTGTAATTTTTATTATTGTGCAACGAAAATGTCGGGAGACCTAGGTAAAGATCATGTCCATGCACCACCACAACAAATAACAAACACTTAATAGCCTCAATATCACAATCAGACATCGACGGGCTAAAAGTAATACCCAGTTTTTCATAATTAATTAACTATCCAGACGCATGTTCATACATTCTAAAACATTGTTTCACCTATTCAACATCATTAGCTGTAGCTCAGAAAAATAGTAGACTATCATCAGCAAAAAATAGATGTGAAATAATAGGACAGGCGGAAGCAATGTGCACGCTACGAAACAGACCTCGGGGCTTAGCAGCACATAACACAGTTGAAAGCCAGCTACTACAAGAAAACTCAATGACTACACTAAAAAGACAATGATTTTTCGAAAAACCGTTATTTTTCAACGCGTAACCGTTGTCATTGTATAAATCGTAGTCTTTTTTTAAGATATTTCCGCTAAAAGACATTGATTGTGCAATATTGTTGTTGTTTAACTGTTGTCAAATTACTTTTTTCTGCTTACAGATAATGGTTATTACTTTTGTTGTTGAAAGATCGTTGTCTGTATACTTATTTATTAGATAACATAAAAAGAATTAGTTTTATGTGATCAACGATAACAGTTACTCTAATCATTGTTGATTGAATGTTGTCATTACCTTTCTTAATTGATTTACAAGAATAAATTTCTTTTAAATTTTTTGCATTAAAAAATATTTATTACTAATTTTTTTTTAACTTTTCATTGCTCGAGGTCTATTAGTGGCGTATCCAATACTTTGAAGTTAGTTGTACAATTATTTTTTCATATATTAATAGATTATTGTTTGATAACCATATACTATTGTATATATACACTACAAGAAAATAGCAGAATAGTGACAATATTTAGCAACAGAGAATTTCTGTAGTTAAGGGAGAAAGAGGGTCACCTTGCCGTAAACCCCGCGCAGGGTGAACCTGACCCGCAACAGCTCCATTAAGGTTGAACTCATATGTGATAGACAATAGACATCGTTTGATAAGATCAATGAGCTCCACACGCAAACCTAATTTAGCCATCAAAGTAGCAAGGAAATCCCATTCGACTCAATCATAAGCCTTGCTCATGTCCAATTTTAAAGCACAATACCCTGATCGGGTATTCTTATTATGTCGAATCCAGTGCATGCACTCAAATCCAATCATGACATTGTCAGTGATCAAACAGACCCCGAATGAAGGCACTCTGCTGCGGATCCACAATTTGGTCAAGAATATCTCTCAGCCGATTTGATAGCACCCTCAAAACAATCTTTGCAATTGTATTACAGAGACTAATCAGTCTAAAATCCTTTATAGTACGCGGTTCCCTTACCTTGGAGTTAGAGACACCAAAGTCAGATTCCACAGACCAAGATCCCCTGATTATTGAGGATCCTCATACCCTCATTCGTCACAGCCTCACCTGTGAAAGACCAAGTCTTCTGAAAGAATAAAGCTGTAAATCCATCAATCCCTAGGGACTTTGATAAGTGCATATCTAATAATGCTTTCCGAACCTCCTCCGAAGAGTAAGGCCTCGCAAGATAGACATTCATCTCGTTCGTGACTCGTGAACTAATATCCTCCATAATTGGATTGATATGTCCCTGGGATGGAGCAGAAGAAGAAAACAAATCGGCATAATACCCCACTATTATCGTCATTATAGCTGCCTCAGAAGTACACCGACCCCCATACAAATTAACCAAACCTGCAATTGTGTTTCGACGTTTTTGATCAGAGGCCACAACATGAAAAACTTTGTGTTCCGATCACCTTTGTTGTAGCCAGTTGGTACGACAACATTATTGCCAATAAGACTCCTCCTTAGTAAGTAACACATCCAAGTTCTGTTGTAACCTCTAACCTTTACCGAATTAACACCATAGGCATCGATCTAAGTGAAATATCCAACCGTTTCCAAGCCAACTCAATTTCCTTCTTGTGAAACTTAAACCGAACTGAGGACCACTGCAACAAAAATGCCTGTATCTCCACTAATCGAGAAGAAAGTGAGCCCTTAGTACATTGCCACACCCATCTCCGTCTCCACCAAAAAATCATCCTCTAAAATCCATGTATTTTCAAAGGAAAAATGGGGTTGATGCCTAACACCCACTCCATTTACAAAATTAAGAGAAAGGAAATTGGCCTATGATCAGAACCAAAGAAATCCAATTTCACAACCCGTGCCATAGGAAATTGCAATCTCCAATGCAAATTCACCACAAAACGATCTAACCATTCTAGAATAATATCTCCAATCAAATGTTTATTAAACCAAGTGTAAAATTCACCCATACACCCTAGATCCTGCACCCCCAATATCATTTAAGACCGAATTAAACATCTCCATCTTTGGAAAAAAATGTTGTGCCCCACCAATCTTCTCCGAATTAAACAATATTTCATTAAAATCACCCCCAATAAGCCAAGGAAGCTCCCGCAGGTCAGGAATATCAATCAAACGACGTAGTAACAACCAAGATTGATGACGTAAATTAACCACAAGATTACCATAAAAATCCGTAAACCGCCACTTACGCGAATCAACATATACAAGACAATCAATATGTCCCTTAGAGTATGAAAGAATATTTACATCAATATCATTCTTCCAAAATACAATGAAACCCCCACTACGACCACTAAGATCAACATTATACATACCAAAAAAACCAAATACAACCCTATATCTCGAGCAAGTAGAAAAAGACAACTTTGATTCAGCAATAAATAAAAGCGAGGGATCATGACCGGCAATAAATTGCTGGAGATTCTGAAATGCACACGGATTCACCAAACCTCGTGCATTCCAAAAAATCCAATTCACAATGTCGGGCGGTACTGGTCAACACCAGTCATCGCCTCATCCACACAAGTAGACACATCAGAAGGTGGTGCCGCAACAACCGGAAATGTCGTCTCCACCAGGATAACACATAATCTCTTCTCACTACTCCCAACATCACCAGAACCCACCTTATCCTTCTTCTTTCTTTCTTTGCGACCAACAACACTAGATATCGCTCTTGGATCACCACGAACCCTCTGACTACCTCACGGACGACCTCTCTGTCTCACAACCCAACTCCTAACATTAGACTGACCCACAAATGTAAAAATTATGTCGAACACATAAGCTACAGGGATAACATTCGAGTCCTATACAGTCGACACGGTCCCTTCCACTCGATCACCAACAGCAACAACATCCACCCCTCCCCATGAACCAACAACATGCATGGAGTCTTCACGTGGTAAAGCCACCGGTTTACTACTGCTCATAGCAGCCCCCCCTCCCCCTTCTCCATTATGAATAGTCTTTGTAGGAGCCATAATCTGGAGATCACACCGCTTTGGTTATCCCTCAGTAGAAGGTCGTACATCTTGTAAGGTAACCAGAGTTGTTGCTGACAAGGGGCCGACCAAATCAGTCTCCTGCACCATGTCCTTCCTCATGTATGAATTTGCGAGGTTGTTGTGTCCCACTCATCCCAACTCCACAACGACAACTTGCCAGTAATCCCTCAATCGTACTAATAGTGGAAAACTCTTGCCCGTCTGCACGTAACCATGGACCATATGGTTTTTGAGTCCCCACCCCAGCCTTATCAGATCCCTTATCCACACCACACTCCATGGCAACATGATCCAACATACCACATCCATAAAAAAAATCCGATAATTTTTCATAGCAAAATAAAATGACATCGTTTTGATCCAGAATTGAAATCACCGTTCCCGAAGCAAGCGGCTTTTGAACATCCAATAAAACCCGAATTCGAGATACCTATCTATCACCCGAGGCGTATCCATCTCCAAAACCTGACCAATTCGCACACCCACAGCCCGTCCCACTGCTTCCGTCATATGACGAAATTGCAAGCCATGAAGGTGTACCCAAAATGGTACCAATGAAATCATCAAAGAAGATGGCTTTTGATCACCCAATAACCCTAGCCAAAACCAGTAAGGCTCCATTGAAGTTCCATGGCTATGCCTTGAAAACCCTCGCACATTTAGATTGCTCCCCAAATTTGAAAGCCAACATTCTCTTCCCAACAGGCGCAATCTCGAAAGCCCCATCAACTTTCCAAATCCGACGAAGCGCAATGGTTAAGTCACGCAAGCCAATATGTCTTTTCATCACGAATCGACCATATAGATACAGATCAGGGGTAGTCAAAGCGGAGTCGACCACCACACCTCCTCCGATTTAGTTTCAGATAATTTAAGTGATCCCCACATGTCTGCAAGTGAATTTATTTCGGAATGCTCCATTATCATGAGAACAAATAAAATCAACTACTGTCAAACACTACTAGAAAGAAAACAAAGTAAAAAACCAGAGAGGATAATCTCTCTGTAAAATCAGACTTGAAAAAACCGGAGTAAACGTCTGTCAAAGACCATCGTAGAAGGTCTCACAATAGGAAAAAGACAAACCCTAACCCTAACGGAGAGGAAGAAATTTATTTTTTAATGTTCCACAAATTATTTAAGATACTTTCTTATATTACCTGTAGAGTTAAATATTGTTCTCAAATATATTATTTAATGGAGTTGTTGAAATCACTAGTTAGTGATTAAAGGCACTACAACATAAATGAGTTTATATAACACCTAAAAATTGTATGTATATACCAAAAAGTATTATTGTAGGCTTTAGTTAACATTTTACCCGTGTTATATTTGCCGATGTTACCTAAAGTCTAAAGTAATACTTTGGATGATTTTTAGTAATACTTTTAATAAGTATTGCATTATATGTTAAATTGTATCCCTTTACTTAACACTTTTTTGGAAGAAAAAATGTCGAATGTTTGCAATTGCGAGGTGACTTGGGTTACAACCCTGCAGGACCTTAACTACAAAGGCCAAACCACTATGTTATAATAACTATTTTGTTTTATTTTGGGAGAAATATTATATATATATGATTGTTTGTTGTAACATCATTAAACTACTCTCATAATTAAATTCTCATCAAACTACAACTTAACTTAATTTTATTTAGTCTAATTGTTACTAAGTTTCTATTAATTTTTTTTTTTTTAAATTCCCCACTCAAACTTGTTCTATATCACAGTAATTTGTTACATCTAATTATCATATATAGTTTAAGTCACTATCATTAATATGATTTACAGCAATTTTATGTATCTACTTATTGTAGACAATTTTAAGAAACCTTAAAGTTACCTTTAAAATTAAGTAATTATTGTATTTTATGGAATATAAAACTCTTTTGTCGTTGCTTAGATAAATGTAATGTGTGTATATGTATATATACACATACACACACAAACCATTAATAATATTTAGTTTAGATAATTAATAAATAAATCGGTAGATGCTCTAATAGATTGTTATCTTTCTGGCCTGAATCAATCATTGTCACCATATAAGGGTACGAATGTTCGATTTTAATAATTGAAATGTAACACATCTACAAATATCTGCCTAAAAAAGTCAATTTAAAAAATAGGCCATTCAAAGATAATACTTTTTCAAAAATCACTTGAGAAAAATAAATTCAAAGATATTTTAATAATTTAAAATAAAAGAATATATAATTTTACTAACTAAAAGTGTTACCTAAAAATTCACTTATTTATAAGTGTACATGAAAGTGTTACGTAAAAAATGTTACTTATTTAAAAGTGTTACCTAAAAGTGTTATGATTAAAAAGTGCAACATGCAAAGTGTTGCATATTTGAAAAGTATTACATGAAAGTGAAATATTCATAGATGTTACAAAAGTGTTACATGGAAGTATTATATATCTTCTTATACATAAAAACAAACACTCCCAATATTGAAATCTTATAATTTTCCCGCCCAAATTCCAACTTCATTTCTGAAAATAATTAATTTGTGTAAACGCATTAATTGGGGATAGGTCAGTCGTATATTTTCCTAAAATATAATAAGTCACAATTATCTCCATTCAATATTAATTCCCCCACATTTAGCATAATCTGTCCAAATCTCTATAAAAGGATACATTCATTCAACCTTCCAAAATGATGCAAAACCATATCTCCCATAAATCTTTTAGCGCAATTAACGTTAATCCAGTTCGACAATTAGGCTCAACAAATCTTTGTCAATTTTCAACTTTGTTAATAAGTTAATGGGTAAGTTTTTTATTATAATTGATTGATTAGTGGATATGCCAAAATCGTGGGTATTGCAAGATATGGTAAAAACCAATGATTACTCCATTGAGATTAATAATTATTCTACAAATCAAAATCACATCATCAAATAGCGAAATTATATATTTTCTCGAAATAACTCTGCTTATTATCATTTTCTATATTCGGTCACTATATATATTTGCAGCATGCATGCCATTCATTGCTCTACCACATTCTTATGCTTTAACAGAAATACTTTAGTTGCATCCTTATTTTGATATTATTGTCCATGACTCATATATATTCATTTGCCAGGGCCCTTAACCCCTCAAAGATACAGCGGGCGTTGAAACTGTGACAGGTTCGAACGTATGACGCTCCGCCCTATGAATAGTGGAACCAAATAATCAACACTGGAGTATGTCATATTATGTTGTGTGGTTTAGACAGTGATTCATTTTTTTACTATTTTTATGCATCCTATTTACACCTATGTCTAAGTAATTCTTTCAATTGGGATTTGTTTATAACTCAATTGGCAGAGCATTTTGTAATCTTGGTCATAGACCATGGATCAAATCCCATTGAACCCCTCCCCAATCAGGAATGTACTAAAAAAAAAGTAATTCTTTTAAGTATGTTTCAAATTTTCGTCTTACATATTGTGTGGAATTGTTTTTATTGCTTGCAATTAGATATAAATTTTAAAATTCTATGATCGTATCAATCATTATATTTAAAAAATTAAATATAACCATGCATCGCACGGTTGTATTACTGGTCTATTTACAAAAATACAATGCATTCAACATCGTTGTATAATGTTATAATATTTTATTTATAAAATATCTCATAACTGTGCATCGCACGGAGGATTTACTAGTTCATAAGTACAATTTAAAAGTGTAACATGCAAAGTGTTTCATATTTGAAAATATTACATGAAAGTGTTACATATTCGCAGATGCTACAAAAGTGTTACATGAAAGTGTTACATATTCATAAGTGTTACAAAAGTGTTGTTGAAGCACTAATTTATACCCTAGTATTCGGCAACTTTACGGTTCTAAAGTAGCTAGTGGCAGACAAGGTCGATCCCACATGGACTGTATTGTGTAAACTTAGTACCCTAATTATAACACCTCTGAGCTATCTAGACTTTCGAATAAGTTGATGGGTTTGATATTTTCTAAACCTAACTTCATATAAATAATCAATTACCAGAGAATTGCTTCGAAAACATGTAATCAAAGATTAAAGTAAACTCAGATAGACAAAGCTGTATTCTAGGGCATAGATTTCAATTATGAACACCTATGTAAAATTAACCTAAAACTCTAGACTTTTAAATTAATTATGTTCTTTATTAGATGACACGTAAATTGACTAACCTTTCTCTCGAAGCGACTATACTTTTGATCAATTAAGGCTACTCACCATCTCGACTCGACCAATCCTAAAAACTCCCAAAAGCCCCTACACCAATGTCTGCGTAATTATATCACTCATCGTGGACAATATTGATAACTATGTTATGTGTCGTACTTCAATCAACGATTCCCTTCTCTCGAAGTAAAATCGTTAAATGTGTAGACATTATTCAAGTTATCAGTTTCAATACATCATGATAATTGAACAAATGCATAGATAAACAAAACATACACTGTAGCCTAGAATTAACGATAAAATCAAAACATATTGTTCACAATCTACTTTCTACCCCTAAAACACAATATGTGTTTAGCTACTCATAATCAATGTAAAAAAACAAAATATATTTAAAAGTCAACATGTTTGGAATAATTAAATAAAGACAATAAATAAAAGAACCCGAATCATTTTTCTCTGATCGTCATCTTGTCACTTCCTTGCTCTTCGATCTAGCTTCCAAACTCTTCTCCGATGATGATTGTGTGTTATTTTCGGACTTGGAGGCTTGTATTTATAATTGGAGACAAGTTGGTGAAGCCATCAGCCCTACCAACAGACTGTACTATCATCCATGCACATAACTATAAGCTCGCAGGTGACCAAGATGAGCCAATGTTTTCGAGTGGGGAGCTGCTTTGAGTCCGTTGTTGATTAGTTAATTTAGAAATAATGCCTATATTTCAACTTTTTAGTAGTGTTGATTGTAAATGATTTGAGATGTTTGAGAGAATTTATAATTCATTATCTATTCATTTGTCTGTTTTTATTAAACAAAATGTTGGTCGTATATTTAAATGTACATTAATTTCAATAATATAATAAAAATATTTTTTTAAATAGAGCAACATCTACGATAACGGTTCAGGACCGTTGTCAATGAACGACATCAACCGTAGTTATACTTATAGTTGTCGTACATTTTCCATCCACGACGTTTGTTATCCATCGTAGTCATTATTGAGAATTACTACGTTTCAGACTGTAGTTAAATAGAGTTAACAATCGTGATATATGTACCGTAGTCGTAGATGTTAAATCTACTATTATGATTTTCAACCGTTTTACTACGGTTCAAACCATAGTCAAATGAAGTTCCCAACCATGGTTATACATACCGTAGTAGTAGATGGTACTAGTCGACAACGGTTCGCAATCGTAGTCTTTATAATTAACTACTATGGTTTATTAACTGTAGTTATTGGTGGTAAGTCTACGATTATGACATCTACTTCCACGATCGTTGTATCCCTTTAAATGCGGTTTTTTACCGTAGTTTTTTAACTTTTTTGTAGTAGTGAATGTGCAGTATCCCGACCTTTGTTTGAGACTCATGAAGTATAAGCACCACGAATAACACATCCAGACAACAATTAAATATTTTATTAACAGTATGGATGGTGAACATACCGGATAATTGGCACAATCGTAAAATCGCCAGCCGATGTTTTCTTCTTTCCAGGACGTCATCACTTGCGAGCTCAAACAACAATGACACTCCAACCCCAACTGCGAACTCGCACTTGAAGAAGACACCGCAATTGAGATTTTGGGGGGCCTTAGAAATTAGGGTTCTTGACTCCACTATTCTTTCCTCTGAATAGCCGCGAACAGGTAAGGATTATTTAGTTATGTTAATTGTTTTTCCTTTTTTTTTTAATTTGTTTACGTGTCATTTTTTTAATAAAAAATAAAGGAAACGAAAGCCACGTAAGATATAATTTGCCACGTCACGCGCATCCCCAAATTAAAGTGCCACATGCTACTCACAAGCCAATTTCTGGCGAATTAAATATTTTCCGGCTAAATAAACCTTAAATTGAGCGATTTCTGAATTTATGAAGCTAAATTAGAAAAACTAAATCTATGGAACCAATTCCGTTAAAACAAATTGTTGTGAGACGAGTTATCATTTCTTCCCGATTAATTGATAGTTATGGCATTGTGGATCTCATGCAATGGTAATAAATGAGATGTGTCATATTATACTGAATGAGTGAGTAGTGGAGGGGTCAATTTAAATATTTATTATTATATAATAATTAATTTGAAAAGTAAATGAATGAAAATAGTGAAACTGTTGAAATTATAAAATATTTATTTTTATATAATTTAATATTGATTTCTTAATGTAGACTATTATTTATTGGTTCATTTATTGATTCATATTAGCGGAGATTATTCGCAACCCACAAAATTTCTCAATGTAGCCCACTAATTTAGTGAATTAGAATACCATTAATAAAAAACTACAACACCTTTAATGAAAAACTAGCACAATTAATTAAAATAATATATATTTATAATTCAAAAAAGTGAAAAAGAAAACATTAAAACAATATAGATATATATAATGGTCATCTTCAACCAGTCATGTCTTTTTTCTAAAACTCCATAAACCCTAAATTTTTAAGGTTTTGTATCAGTTGTTATTGTTTCATCAATGAAGAGCATAAATAAACATTGATTATTATTTTATTAATAGAGGACATAAATAACTATCGTGGATATAAATCAATTAAATTGAAGATGACATAAACTCACAAAATTGAAAAATCACACCATCAATTAGATTGAGAAAGACGGCAACGTTTGAAAAAGCTCACTATTTAACGGCAATTAGATTGAAAAAGGCAGTAAATTGCCCCCCTACGTAGGTATTGCTGTAAAGGTGGATATTCATGGCGAAAATTTGTTTGCTGATGGAATAGATGCTATAGAGGTATGTGTGTTCTGTTTATAATATTTTATTTTATTTTTGTTTTTTTCTTGTCTTGTTTTTATTACTTTTATGTTTTAATATTTTATTATTTTGTTTATAATGTTTTAATTTAAATTATCTAATTTAATAAAAAATGATATACTCCCTCCGTCCTAGTTAACTTTTTTTACTTTTCATTTCGATCCGTTCCACTTAAATTTTTACACCCTTGAAAAGGAATTTTCTTACACAATTTTCACCCTCAAAATCTCCACACTCAATCTCCACCTTTAAAAAATTCAAAGAAAAAGCAAAATCTACTTTCTATTGACCTCCGTGCCCGGTCAATTGTGAAAAGTTAGCTGGGACGGAGGGAGTAATTGGTATTTAGTAGGTTGTATTAAGGGATAATATGATTGAGATGTAGTGACATGTACCAAGTTCGATGGGGCACATCTACGGACAGGACATTCAAAAAAGTACTTTAGTTTAAGGGAATAGTAGAGTAGGATGTGTATTGGAAATTGTAAAAGGTGTATTGGAAAGTGTAAAAATTGTGTTGGAAATTGTAAAAGGTGATTTATATGATAGAGTGTGGATGTTGAGGGATGGACCATCCGGTGTAAAATAAAATACGTTGAGGATGACCCATGTCACATCCGGATGGGGACATGTCAATCCAATTATCCCCTTAAAAAAATTATACTCCCTCCATTTCATAAAGAATGTCATTTTAGACACTCTGAAAATTTTCACAATAAGTGTCATTTTACCAAAAAAAAACTACAATTCTTCCAATAATATCTTAAATAACCTACTTAATTTAGTTGATTATTTCCTTATTTCACAAAACATACCAATTAAATATCAATCATTAATTTCTCCAAATATAATTAATATGACATTTTTTATGAAATAGTGGGAGTATTAAATTTCAAATAAAAGCAGGCTATATTAAAAAATGGGCTGCATTAAATGAAAAATTTTGTGAATTGAAAATAATCTCTGCGTTCATCTTAATGTCTTTTATAGGTTGAAATAGTTGAGCTCCCAATTTCTGGTGATCTCAAGGTTTATTCATGATCCTTTTTTGCTGTGTATGGGTGTGTTTAGGTTATCGAGGTAGTGTTATGGGCCTGGCTCTGATAAGTTTAACATTAGTGTTGTTTTTGTTTTGGGTAATTCTAAACACAACCATCATTTTACTTTTCACAGTCACTATTTTGAATTAAGTAAATTATATCATATAAATTTTAAATTTTACATTTTCTTATTTACAACCCCTTATTCTAAATAACCTTCCAACTTTTCTTCTCCTCTTGGTAGCCACCGCTTTATGATTTTCAAGCCTTAACCGAACAAATATTAAACTTTCTCATGTTTGTAGATTGTTCAAGTTATACGAACGAGACGACAAAATAATTCTTACAGAAAATAAAAATTTTCAATTTAGAAAATTAGAACTTCGACGCAAATAAATTTTGTGATACAAACCTCAAAAGAATCTAATCATAATTCATTAAAAGATTAAATTTTGTCTGCAAATACTAATAATATTTAACGTTTGCAGACATTAGATATTTTTAAGATTTATTCACAAAATTTATTTTCGTCAACGCTAAACTAAGTAGTTTGCAGCCTAATTCCCTATATTAGAGATTTTTATTTTCTTAATAATTCTTTTGTCATCTCGTTCATACAACTTGAACAATCTGCAAACCTAAATAAGTTTAATATTTATTCGGTCAATGTTAGAATATCATAAAGCGGTGGTTTCAGATTGGAGAAGAAAAATTGGAGGGTTATTTTGTATAAGGGTTGTAAAAAGGAAAAGGGTAAAATATAAAATTTATATGATTTAATTTTACTTAATTTAAAATAGTGTCTGTGAGTAGTAAAAGAGTGGTTGTGTTTAGAATTACCCTTTCGTTTTTTTTGTTTTGTCTTAGGTTGTCTTCTTCACAAATTCTAGGACCAAGCCAAATGAACAGGCGTAAATGATGGCACTATTGTATCAGGACCGATCCAATACTTTAAGAGGTTTTGCGTAGAATCTTTTTTTTGGTCTTTGTGTTATTAATTTTTTTTTTTTTATGTAGATTAAACATAATGTAAAGTTTTGTCTATCAATTTTATAAATTACTAAAGAATGATGAAAATAAATTGGTGATAACAATAAGAAAAAGTGATGAAAGTTTTAGGATTAGTGATTATAATGAGTTGTGATTATAAATAGAAATCAAAATAAGAAAATTTGAGGGAAGGTAAAAAAGACTAAAATAGTTTTATTGAGGAGAAAAAATATTAGACTAAATAAATGTAAACTAAATATTATTACAATTTGATATGAAATAAGAACAACCAAACTACAAGAATTTGGTTAGCTAAATTAAGTTTTTATGTAAATATAAGATTGTTTTTTTTTTTTTTTTGAGAAAACTAAAAGAAGGAAATGTAGCTTTGGTTAAAAAACCAATTAAAACTAATATCTAGTGTAAAAGAATTGTATAACTACAGCAGAAAATTAAATGTGCTAGCCTAGAATAGAACCCGCTACCTCATCTAAGCACGCAAGATTTCCATCCATTTAGGTGTTGCCATCCATTGTTGCCTTAGGCGCACCTTTATTTATATACATTATATTATTTAGTTTTATATTTTGAAAAAAAAAATATATATATATGTGGGGCCCCTTGCTAGCCAGGGACCCGGTGCGGCGGTATCACCTCGACAGCCCGTGAGCCGGCCCTATATTTTTGCCCTTTAGATAAAGGATATAAATATCTACACTAAAAATACACGCACATTCAATATTCTATGATGACACTCTCTCTCCCTAGGATACAATTTTATCTTCTTTTTCGGTAAGCTTTCTTCTTTTGTTAATCTGATTTCTGACTCTGGTATCGAAGATTTTACCATCGAAAATTCCTCTAGGCCCCATTTGGATGGGAGGATTTGATTTGCTAAGGGATTTAAAATGAATGGATTTCAAAATCCTTAGATTTGAAATCCATGGACTTGAAATCCCTTATTTAGATTTATGGTGGATTTGTGAAAAGATTTTCAAATCCATTGTTTGGCAAAACTAATACAACAATTTGGGGCTTAAATCATTTTTGGTCCCGTAACTTTTCACTTGTACAATTTTGGTCCCAAAAATAGTTAAAAATTCAATTTAGTCCCCTAACTTTGGAATTGGTCCAAATTTAGTCCTTTTTTTCGCCGTCGGTGATCAATTTGGTTGGAAAATTGCATGTACTGGCCACCAGACATTTTTTCATCCAATTTTTAAATACCTGGCATCGGTAAGTGATTTTGAAGTAAAAATAACATTAAATTAAAAAAAATTAAAAGAAAGAGGATTTTTTTATTTTTTATTTTATTTTTTCTCGTTTCTCATTACCTTGTTGGTGCCACATATTAAAAATTCTGTTGAAAAAATGAGTCATGTGAATGATACATGCAATTTTCTAGTTAAATTGGTCACTATCGGAAAGAAAATGGACTAAATCTGAACCAATTCCAAAGTTACAGGACTAAATTAAATTTTTAACTTTTTTGGGGACCAAAATTGTACAAGTGAAGAGTTACGAGACCAAAAATAATTTTAGTCCCAACAATTTGTAAAATTCATTTTTTTTTTTTTTTGTCTTTAAACTCACAATTTTATAATTTTTATTAAGTAAAATAATATTTATCTACATCTAAACTAACCAAACATTATTCTTTCATTATATATACACACACATATATATACACACAAATATTTGTATATACATTTTATATCCCATATACGTCACATATTATATCCTAATAATACCACAAATAATCATAAGTGAAGCATACCAAAGATTGTATATAATACGAATAACCTGATAAACCATTAATTCAGTCTGAAACAATTTGTCTAAAACATATACTAGTCGTTCGAGATATCCAATTCCGTTCCCCATAGGCAATAAAATATTTTCATAAAATTCAAGGTATTACTAATTGACTAATACAACCGCAACTAGGAATCGATAAGGAAATAGATCCATTCTCTCTTCTTTTCGTCTGGGAGAGCTTTCAACAGCTTGAACTCTTCCAAGTCGCCGTTCATCAACTTCCGAACAGCTTTGAAAATCTCGTCACTTTGAAGATCAGAAATCATTGACACAACCTCATGTATTTCAATACCAGTAGGCCTATCATCATTCTTCTTCTTGCTAGCCACGTAATTTTGAAATGTTGAAGCCATTTTGCTTAAAGCTTCAACTAAAGAATCTTGCTTAAGCTTCTTTTTCTTGTCAGGCATGGAATCTGTGGAGCTCGATGGTCGTACTTTTGCTTTTGATCCTTGTAAAGATTCAGAACTCACTTCAATTTCATTTTCTTCTCCCATAGCTTCACTACCTTCTTCATAAGTTTCAGCACCATGACCTAATGCTCTATCCCTTCCACACAGAATAACAATATCATCCCAATTCTCAATAACTTTATTTTGCATGCCTTTTGCATCCGGATGAGACTGCATATATGTATCAAATTGAGTCATGTTAACTATAGCATATAAATGTACAAAACAAAATATAAAAATCTAGATCTGCAAACCTTGCAAATTAAAGAACGTTGAAGTTAGAGCATATAACACTTTTCATGTATCAAACCTAGAACTATTCAAATAGTTAGCCAAATGAAGCAAATAAGAAAGTGGGACTCTCATGAGCATGTGATTTAGACTGGAACTTCAACCCTCCACCCCATTTTCTTAATGCAACCTCCTAAAGGAACGGAAGAAAGGACTTAACACGTCAAAAATATTGAAGATTGTCATGTAGAAGACCTCAAGACCTGCCCAACCAACATATAGATTCGGTATATATTCCTCAATCAAGGAATCACCCCTTCTTGGTGGTTTATAATTGTAACCAAAGACTCATTTGTGTTGCTTTGAACATTGCTCAAAACTGAGCTTCAAAAACCTTCCATACTTGAACTCTCCAAAAATGGTGACATCATCATTTATAACTACCAACCTACCTGATAACTAACTGAATCTAACAGAAACTAACTGCTGCAATTCTTATTGAGCTTTATAACTAGGTTTATTACTTAGTGTAAGACGGACTGTCAAATAAGTTTCCCCTTGAATATTCTTAAATTGCAGGTGATGCACACAGAAATTAGGACATGCACAAACTGTATCGTCCCGTTTTCGGACAGAAGAAGCTTCAAGGAAAGCGGCGCTACAAACTTTGTTTGAGGATATATTTTCATTTTTCTTTTGTAAATAATAAATTTTAAGTAGAAATTTGAGTTATAAAAATAACTTCATATCGTTGGATAAAAATCAACAATAAAACATACTTTGGTTCTTAAGAAACATAAGTTCATGTTCAAACTTTAAAAGACAATTCTCAAGTACTTTTTCATCAACTAAATATATCTTCATTCAAATAATAAACAGTTGAAATATCACCTTTGAAAAACTATTATGATTGAAAATAAACTTTACTTTGAAATTCCGTGAATTGGAGTGGTGCAGGGCCATGTTATCCGTGTCAGTTCTCCACATCGACCTTGGTACCTGAAATGTTAGGGGGTGAGTGTTTGGAAAACACCCCGTGGGTTCACTCAGTTGCCCACTTAGATGTCATACAAGAAATTGCAATAACGGACAGTTATATAAATAATGCATATACCATCAACACATAAAACACATCCGAAAACATGTTGAAATCTAAATTAAAATAAATATACACATATATACATACTATATAGATACACATAGGAGCACATAGGTGGGCACGTGTTGCCCCGCTCGAGCAGCATAGCATATTCGGGAGCGACCCAAGGATGATCTTTCGACCCATAACATGTACGGTGTTACCCGTAGAGCATAATCATATACGGTTTATCCGTAAGCATAATCATATACGGTGTTACCCGTAAGCATAATCATATACGATTTTTTCCGTAATCATAATCGTGTACAGTTTTACCCGTAAAGCATAGCATGTACGGTTTTACCCGTAAGGTTTTTTAAAAGCATAGCATGTACGGTGTTACCCGTAAGGTGTTTTGAAAAGCGTAGCATGTACGGGTTTACCCGTAAGACTTTTGAAACGCATAGCATATACGGTTTTACCCATAAGGTTTTTGAAAAGCGTAGCATGTACGATTTTACCCGTAAGATTTTTGAAAAGCATAGCATATACGGTTTTACCCGTAAGGTTTTTGAAAAGCGTAGCATGTACGGTTTTACCTGTAAGATTTTTTAAAAGCATAGCATATATGGTTTTATACTTAAAGTTTTTTAAAAGCATAGCATGTACGGTTTTACCCGTAAGGTTTTTGAAAAGCGTAGCATGTACGGTTTTATACGTAAAGTTTTTTAAAAGCATAGCATGTACGGTTTTTCCCGTACGGTTTTTGAAAAGCATAGCATATTCAGGAGCGACCCGAGGATTTGTATATACGGTGCTACCCGCAGTCCTAACATAGCTAGTACGGTATTACCCGTATACAATACACATAATATGATTTTACCCATAACTTCACATAAATTTTACACAAGTTCACATAAATTTCACACATTTTTCACATAAACATAGGCGTATGCAACATTAATGTAAAAGCCATTATAACAATAACATAAAATAGCCACATAGAGATTCCCCACCTAGAACTGAGTACAACTAGTTGGTCGTATAGTCCTTCTCTAGACAGGAGTCCTCTTCTACTTCAACTTCTTCTAGTCCTACAATATAGAATATTTGTCTTAGCATAGGTGGGTGCTAGGCTTCAAACATAAATTGAAGATTTGAGGCAAAATTGTAATTTTATAAAAGTTGAGGGACGATTTTGTAATTTTATAAAATATTTCAGATTCATATATTTTTACGTAAAATTGTCCATTTTAGAATTTGGGTTCTTCAGTAATTGGTTTGAGCCGAATCGGATTAAAAACTAGCATTTTATGACACTTTGAAAGTCTAGTGGCATGGTTGTAATTTCTAAAAAAAGAGTGGCAATTTTGTAAAAAGGAATTTTCGTAAATACATGGGTTGCTTGACTTTAAAAAATACTGACTTTGACTAGGGGCATAATTGAGAAGCTCGAAAATTGCATTTAGCCCCTAAAGAATATCTAATTTTCAAAAGATGGTACATGAACTTCTGCAGCAACTTTAACCAAATATTTCCAGTGACTCGGTCGTCGGAATTTCAATTGGGAGATGGCTACGGAAATCTCTCGTCAAGAGCTTTCTAGAATGACCAGCCACAACGAAATCAGACTCCGGAACAGAAAGTTATGACTTCTTGAATATGGTTCGGTCATATGAGTTTTGCCTAAACTTTGACCGGCCATAACCGGAGTTTTAGAGCTCCAATTGAGATTCCGAAAACTATTTCGGAATCCTCTCACCGAGACGTATCATATTATAAAATAAAATATGGGTTTTGATAAAGAGACAAAAATGAAAACGGGGCAGTAGCTGATCCGACAAGCCTAAAAAGTTGTCGGGTCAATTTTCCGGCAATTTCGCCGGATTTTGGTGGCTAGGGATGGAAAAGTTGAGAAGACTTACCATCTATGCTTTATGGAAGAAGAAAGGAATACTTCGAGCTATATTTTGGTGGGAGGAGGTGATGAAATGAAGGCTTTCTTACACCTCTATTTACAGACCTACCAAACACAAAATCACGGGAATAAAACCGTGGTATCGGCTGCTAGTTTTGGTTATATTGTGGGCATAAAATCATGGAATTTAGTCATTGGTTTTGGACAATATTGTGGGCATAAAATCATGGGATTTAGCCATTGGTTTTGGGCAATATTGTGGGCATAAAACCATGGAATTTAGCTATTGGATTTGAGCAATATTGTGGGCATAAAACCATGGGATTTAGCCATTGGTTCTGGGCAATATTGTTGGCATAAAACTATGGAATTTAGCCATTGGTTTTGGGTTAGTAATCCTATGGAGAGGGCTTACCATAAAAAATGTAGGCTTCTCTTATCATTTGGTAATATAACATCTAAGTGTTGTATACTTAAACTCCTTTTCCCGACCCGGTCATACCATTAATTATGGAAAATGATAATTTATGCAAGTGTAAGAAAATAACTAAAACAAGTAAAAATGCACAAAAATAATAATGCAACTCATATAGTTTCGCATAAATCAAATAAGATGATGCAACTAGAAATTCAGATTGTTACATCCTCCCCCTCTTAGGAAAAATTTCGTCCTCGAAATTTGCATAGACCAATGACTTTAAACACAAGTATGTAACTGAAGAAAGAAATCGAATTGAGGTTTGGCGGGCCTATGGTAGGCGGTTCATGCATTCCAATGCGAGCGTATACACGTCCCACTTGATACACTCAAGAGTTGAGAGATACACTCACCCGGTGAGGATCTCAAGTCGAGAATGTCAAGTCTCGAAAGTAGTGGATTTTGTCTATCGCATATGCTTATTACTATCGTGTTTGCCTTGCTTTTAAGAAAATAATCTGAAATCGATTGCCACTTAAATCTGCCCTATACACGTGTCCTTTCTTCTTTTTCTTTATTTGTTCGGGACGAACAAAGTTCTAAGTTTGGGGAGATTTGGTATACGTGTTCATGCACACACTTTAAGATGCTTTAAGTGTCAATTTAGTGATGTTTGTGTGCAATTTCACGTATATTTTGTGCATTCAATTCTCATTGGGCAAAATAATGCGGTTAGTTCGTTTTTGTGTCAAAACAAGTACAAATAGATCAAAAAAGAGCATCAAAAGATCACAAAGTCGATGGATCGATCAAGCAAAGAAGGACAAGGCTAAAGGAAGATCTCGACCGAGATAGACTATGCATCTCGGCCGAGATGACGTTCCAGGGCAAAGCCAAGTTTTCAAGAGATCAAGATCTTGGCCGAGATGAAACCCAAATCTCGGCCGAGATGAGCCAAACCCTAACAAAACCCTGAATTATCCTTTTTACGTCTCGGCCGAGACACAATTGCATCTCGGTTGAGATCAGCCTTCGAGTCACAAAGCATAAAACCCTCATTGCTTCGTCTCGGTCGAGACACACTTGAATCTTGACCGAGATTGTTTACCCTGTTTTAAAACTGTGAATGCGATTTTGCCTTAAACCCAAGTGACAACTCTTCCCTTATATATATAAGTTCCATTTCGAATTTGACCTATCCAGGGACATATCTAACAGCCATTTCTAGCCACCAAGACCACCAAGAAGGGAGATTGGGCAAGGGATTGAAGGATCTTCTTCTCCAATCAAGATTTTTGGTTTTATCTTTATGTTTATCATGTTTCTTAGCTTTTCTACTTATTTTCTGTTTGTTTTAGCTTTAATGTAGCACCCCTATTTCTACCCTTGATCATATGTTGAACTTTGAGTGACAATGATTATGTAACTATTGCTAGTTGATGTTACCTTTCTAATGCAATTTCAAGTGTTCTACATTATTTGCTGGTATTGATTCATGTTTTACATGCTTTTTATTGGATTGATCACCCTCTAGGGAGTGCGTAGATGTGTTGCTAGAATTAGAGATCACTATCCGTAATTGTAGGTTCTCTGATTCCCCTAGTAGCGAACAACGAGTGATGTCGTTGGTGATATTGTAGAATTCGACCTCTAAACCCGAGCTTTCGAGGTTCAAGTCGAATCTATTCCGTTATCTTGGTGCTTTATTGATTCGATTGGTTTAATCGAATAGGGTTAGTCGAAGAGCAGATTTTCGATTAGCTAGACGTAAGAGATAACATGATTGCTAGAGCAGACTTAGTAATTCGTGGGATAGGGACTTGAATTGTATTGGATTGGACATCAACAATATTTGGGTAATACATTGAAGCCAAACTAGATCAAGGGTAGATTCCTTAAATTTATAAAAAAACCAAAAACTCATTCTAATTGTCTTGTGTTCTTATTTTAATTGAATCTTTAGTGTTTTATTGTCTTGAGTTATTTAGTTTGGTTAGTTTAGTAGTTTGGTAGTTCTTAGTTGATAATCACAATCAAACCCCCCCCCCCCCCCCTTATTGCTTTCATTGTTTGTTCCTACTTTTATTTAGATTTCATAATCGCTTGATTTATTAAGATAACACTAGTCTACCGTTCTCTGTGGGTTCGACCCGACTTACTGCTCTGCTTGTAGAGTTGGAAAATCGGAATTATAAATATCTAATTTGGTATGGTCCAACGACACGCATACCATGTACATATATATCTTGCAAAGGTCAAACCTACCAAACTTAACTTATTCTAGAATATTCGAATATATCTCTAAAGATATGATATCACAAAATAAATTATCTCAACACAAATAAAATATCTCACCAATCCCCCTCAAGTTGGACCGTGAAGATTGTGAACGCCCAACTTGACAACAAGAAATCGAAATCGATTTGACCCAAGCACCTTATTGAAAACGTCAGCGACTTTCACGGACGTGGATATCTGCTTTGGTATATTATCACCAGACTCAAATGACTAAACTTTTTCCTGGACAAAATAATAATCCATCTCTACGTGCTTTGTTCGTTCATGAAAGACTGGATTGTTTGCGATGTGTCTCGCTGCTTGATTATCGCAATATAGTGGTGTCGCTTCTGTTTGAGGTGCACCAAGTTCCTTCAATAACTAAAGTAACTCACTCACTGTGGTGGCCATAACCCGATACTCCGCTTCTGCCGAAGAACGAGAAACAACAAACTGCTTCTTGGTTCGGCAAGAGACTGGGGCACCTCCTAAAGAAATGTAATAACCAGTATTGGATCATCGAGTCATGGGGCATCCCCCCAATCGGAGTCGGAAAAAGCCTCCAATAAAAAACTACCATCTACTGGTGGAAAAATTCCCCAGCCCGGAGTGCTCTTCAAGTAGTGCAATACACGAATGACAACTTCCATGTGGCTATGGCGAGGAGAAAGAAAGAAACTGACTCAGAATATTAGTAGCATATATGTACGACCTAGTGACAGTTAAGTAGAGTAATCGCCCAATAAGATGTCTATAGTGTGATGCATCTACCGGTAGGCTATCATCATCAAGGCTTAGCTGGACATTTTGCTCCATAGGAAATGAGCTAGGGCGGCAACCTTGCAGACCAGTTTCCTCCAGAATATCCAAGGTGTACTTTCTTTGACTCAGAACCATGCCTTGAGAAGAACGAGCAACCTCGATCCCCAAAAAATACTTTAATGGCCCAAGATCCTTGATGCTAAATTCACCATCAAGAAACTCTTTCACACTTTTAATCTTGCCCTCACCATCTCCAGCAAGTACAACATCATCTACATAAACTAGCACAACGACAAATGTAGATCCTTGACGATATAGGAAGAGCGAATGGTCAGTCTTTGATTGACGAAATCCAACTCTCTAAAAAGCTTGAGCAAGCTTGTAATACCAGTTCGTGATGCTTGGTGTAAGCCATACAAAGACTTATGTAACTTGCAAACGCGTGTATTATTTTCTTTCCCGAAGCCTTGAGGGATTTTCATGTATATTCCCTCGTGCAAGTCACCATGCAAAAAAGGCATTATTTACGTAAAGTTGGTGAATAATCTAATTTCGTTTGACAGCAGCGACCAAGATGCTTTTGAAAGTGACAAGCTTGGCAACCGGTGCAAAAATTTCATGAAAATTGATCCCTTCTATTTGTGTTAAACCTTTCACAACGAGTCGTGCCTTATACCTTTCCACCTCGCCATTGGGTCTATATTTGATTATGTAGACCCACTTTGAGTCTATTTCACGTTTTCCTGTAGGTAAGTGCTCCAATGTCCACGTACAATTGGCTTTCAAGCATTGATCTTCTATTTTATTGCTTCATGCCATTGGGGATCCTTGATAGCTTGGCAAAAATATTTAGGCTCATCCAGCGAGGTGATGGCTGCAAGAAAACATTTATGTGCATGAGAAAACTTTTCATAAGAAACATAATTGGACATGGGATGTACCGTCGAGGTTCTTGTGACAGGCTGGGCTTGCAAATGGTCTATAGATGGTGGCAGACGAACCTCATAATTCTGTAGATGTTTTGGTTGTCACCGAGGTTGTTTATTCTATCCCATCTCTTCTGGAGCCGTAGGTACGCTCACACTTTCAAGCGTAACAACAGATTCGGCATGGGTCGTCGCCAAGCCGCTCGGTGCAGGATCAAGATCATTTAAGCCATGCATTCCCATTTTTTGTCTGACCAATTCAAAATCCATGTTCCATTCTTCAGAATGGCGTTAAGAAGCTGTCTCAATTTGAGCACTATCCCCTTTGTACAAAAATATATATTCTGGAAGAACTTGACATCTCTGGATGTGTAAATTTTATCCAACATGAAATCATAAACTCTATATCCTTTTTCACCATTAGGATACCCCACAAAGATGCAACATCTCCCCCTCTCGTCAAATTTATCTCCCTCTTTCTTCATATCCCAAGCATACGCCAAACGCCCAAAAACTCGCATATGATCATAACTAAGTATTTTATACAACAAAATTTCATAGGGAGTTTTATTTTTGAGGAGCTTAGAGGGACACTCCCCCCAAAATTTTATAGGTAATTTTGCTTGAAATCTCAGTGCTCGTGCATCTAAAATGTGTCTATGCTTACGCTCTACCACACCATTTTGTTATGGTGTGTCCATGCAAGATGTTTCAAGCATGGTACCATTTTTAGCACAACATATACTGTGATTGAAACTCGGTACCATTATCAATTCTAATTCACTTAACGGATCGTCCAAGTTGTGTTTTGACCAAATTGTAGAATATGGTCAAATACTTGTTGACCTCAGACTTAAAACGCATGAGATAAACCTAAACACCCTACTGTAATCATCAACAATTAACAAAACATAATGAGCTCCTGAAAAAGACGTTGCTTTATAATTCCCCCAAATATCACAATGTATTAGATAAAAACAACTATTTGTTCGAATAGAGTTGACATGAAAAGGTGATCTAGTTTGTTTCTCATGCAAACATCACAGTAATCATGAAAAACATTATTCAAGGAATTAACATGTTGAAGCTTTAACTTAGAGGCATGACCTGATCTCTTGTGTCAAACTTCCAAATCCACAATAGCTGCCATCACCCTTTGTTCCTTTCCAACTGATTCCAAATAGTATAGACCATCGCATTGCTTGCCCAGCCAAATAGTTCAGACACAATTGTGCTCCCTGGTAAGTCAGCCGACAGATAACAAATTACATTGGAAATTCGTAACATGTAAAACACGGTTCACTTTTAATCTATTCGGCAAACTCAATTTTCTAACTCCCTCAACATGAATAATATCCCCATTCAAAATCTCGGCAGGATTCTTAATTCCCAAATCATCTCGACATTCAAAATTCTTACCATCAAAGATAATATGTTCGAAAGCCCCTGTCGTTTCTTTAATATATGTTCTGGGACACCGTGAATCTCCCAGCACTCCTCAACAATGTGCCCAAACCATTGGCAATGGGTGCACTAACGCCCATTAGCCTCCCAACACTCTTCAATTGAATGTCCAGACCACTGGCAGTGGGCACATCGACGTTGTTTGGCGTTCCTACGCTGATCTCTATTTTTTCTCTCCTCTCCACCGCGACGGATCAATTAAGTTTGGAAGGCGGCCACGTCAGCTGAAGGTTTTCTCGCTGCCATGATCAATCTTCGCTGCTCGTTTTCTGCCACAAGATGGTACACGACCCCGATGCTCGGTGTTGAATTCGTGCTCAAGATTAGGATTTTGACGGTATTGAATGTTTCGTCTAAATCCATGAGAAATTCATAAAGATGATCCTTATCACGCATCACTGCCAACTATTTTGAGACGTCACATGTACACCTGCCGCACGTGCACCTCGGGGTGGGTGAAGCCGACTGAATCTCATCCCAAATCCCTTTTAATTTTGTGTAATATGACGAGATAGATTGCTTGTTTTGACGGGTGAGAACAAGAGCCTGTTTCAATTCATAAGCTCTTGGGGCACTTTCTTTCCCGAACCTCTCTTCTAGGTCTTCCCATATTTCACTAGCCGTCTTTGCGTGTTTCACGCTATTGCGTATCTCTTTATCCATCGCAATGGTTAACATCCCTTAATAATTGGATTACACATTTTCCATAAGGCCAACTCTGATGGATTCTCCTCCGGGGTGAGAATGGAGCCATCTACAAATCCACTTTTATTTTTGGCGTAGAGGGCATTACTCATCTCCTCTACCAAATCGACCTAGTTGTTGTCACGTAATATTTCACTAATGTGAAGTTGCCCTGGATTGTCCGAGGGCGATATGAAGTAGCACGACATAACATCTATGGCGTTGGAACCTTCTGCCTTTTCGCCTCATATTCTGTCATCCCCATCTTTGACCATGGTTGCAAGACTTGATATGGATTATGCAGAAGCTATAGAATGAACCTGCTCTGGTGCCATGTTAAGATTGGCAGTAGTGGCAAAAGAAAAGAATTAGGCGTAGAAGTTGCAATTTCATTGATATGTGGAGTGTACATATCTACCTTGCAAAGGTCAAAACTACCAAACTTAACCGATTTTAGAATATTTGAATATATCTCTAAAGATATGATATCACAAAATAAAATATCTAATCACAAATAAAATATCTCATCAAGAAAAAAAATAAAAGAAGAAAGGGAAAAGAAACTTTGTACTAGACCAGAGCAGTAATCACCAAAATTAAGGCAAGGGCGGCTCAATATTTGTTTTTGCCCCTAGGTAAGACAAAATATGTTGTTTTTAGAAATGAATTAAAAATTAATATTAAATCATCAATTTACTTTTAAACTTTTTAGATGCAAAACTTTTAATTAAACTTTTACAATCATATTAGCTAGTAACCATTTTCAATACATAAACTAAAAAGAAGAAGAGGTAAAATGTTTTAACCATCTGAGAATTAAAAAAATTAGAAGAGAATTAGAAAAGTTAAAAATGGGCATGTTTAATTAGAACTAGAAAAAGGTGGCCACTATTTACTAGCTAGGTATGTAAATCATGTACAGTTTGATAGTATTACTCTTGGTATAGAACTAAACTAGAAGTTAAATAGGAAATTAAAGAGTGAAGGCATTAAAAAGTTGACCTATAAAGACCACCTGCAGTATGAGATCATTGTCGATTTTTCATTAAAAGAAAAAAAAAATTATAGAATAATTTGGACAATGATTTCTAAATTTCATTATTCATTTTATCATATAATATTAAGTGCTCCCTTGGTCTCACAACGATAATTTCCTTTCAAGTTTAACACAGATTAAGAAATTCATTTAATACACATGTACGCTTGTTTGAAATAGTGAAATAAAGAATGTTTAATATAAATAATAATTTTAATAAATCATTTAGTAGAGATAAATTAAAAATAAACATGTGGTACATATTAAATTAGGAAATGGGTCTATCTTTAAAAAACAAAGGACTATTTTTTTATAAAACGGGAGGAGTATAATATAATTTCCTCGATTTCACAATAAATGTCATTTAGTTGTAAATTAGTATAGTAATTAAGAGAATTTTCCACTCGTCTGTTAAATTTTCTTTCCTTTTTAATAGAAAAAGTGAATAAATTACTAATATATGAATTTGTTATTTTGTTGTTGAACGTGAAAATACTCGTTTTTCTTGCATATTTGACGCTCATATTCTTGTTTAAATTGCGAGTATCTATCATGTTTAAGTGTAAATCTATGTTTAAGTGTATCTTCGGGTTAATTTTTCGTTTTGATATGATTTGATTCACTTTTGGGTGTTTTGAGTTGTATTTTGAAGGTTAGGAAAATCCAAAAGCTCAAGGAAGCCATTTGCACAAAATTTCCCACTCTAGCCCTCATACCGAGGCTCAATCGGGCCCTAATCAGGTCCGGATCCGGCATGACTCGAATTTCTTCAAGTCATAAACAAATCAAGGCTCAAAAGGGCTCTTCCCGGACCCTACGAAAACCCGACTCAAAGACCTTCGAGTTGTGAATAAAAGTCGTACAAAAGTTGGTCTTGAAAATGAGAGGAGAGGGTCCGAAATAAAGATGGAAGAAGACGGCGTGCGATGGGAACACACGACACGCCTGATACACGTTGTGTATACATGCATTTTAGGTCGTTTTAGATAGGTATTTTATGACATTTGCATGTATTGATCGAAATATATAATATTCCTTGTATTGAGCATTTTAATGTGTTTGTAAGTGTTTTGGAGTAAAATAGGTAAATTTATGCAAAAAATGGCATTTGGACGAAGTTTGGAGAAGAAACTAAACAAGTAAGAGCAAAGATGGAAGAAAAAGGTCAAGGAACGGACCGGAAGAGAAAAACCAGCTTTGAACCGATTTTGGACCGGAACGGCCACGTCAGTTGGACCTGGCCACGTCAGTGGAACGGTCACGTTGGTGAGAGCAGCCGCATTCGTGGGTTTGCCAGACTTAAGTTATACACGTTTTTTACTCGCCCTAATTCAATACCACATGATCCCAAACTTATAAATAGAGGCTTCCAAGACTGAAGAAACAAACTATCATCATTGGAGAATACCTTCATGGCAAGATGGAAGAGCAAGGAACAACGAGACGAAGATCAAGATTAAGATGCGGGTTTTGTTATTTCCTTTCTTTGTAGTTACATTCCAATATGTTTCTCTATGAATCTATTTGGTTTTTAAATCTAGTTATGAGTAGCTAAACATCCTTGTGTTCTAGGGTTAGAAAGAAGGTTACGAAATATACTATGTTTTGATCTTAAGTCTTTTTATTCTAGACTCCATTATATTTGTTTACCTATGTGTTTGTTTTATTCCCATGATATGTTTAAATTGATCGCTTAAATATTATCTATAAGTTTAACGATTCATCTTTGAGAGGAGAGCTTCGTTACTAGACTTACAACACATAGCGTAATTATCAATATTGTCCGAGAGGAGTGATGTAGCTATTCCTTATTGATCAATATTCTAGCATCATCCGAAAGGAGGGTTAATCAATATACGTGCCGCCTAATAAACAATATAACTTGTTTAGAAGTCTAGAATTTTAGGTTAATCATACATAGGAAGTCATAATTGAAATCTAACCCTAGGATACATCTTAATCTATCTAAGTTTCTACTTGATATTTGATTCCTTGTTTTCCAAGAAATTCTTCATTAATTAGTTAATTTATGAAACTTAGACTTTAGAATTATTAAAATATAATCACTTATTCGAAAGTCTAGATAGGGTAGAGGTATTACGATTAGGGTACTAAGCTACACATAGGAACAGTCTTTGTGGATCGACCTTGTCTGCCACTAGCTACACTAGCACCATATACTTATGGCACACTAGGTATAAATTAGTGCATCAACGTCCGACGTTCGAACACCGGGCTAAAAAGGGACCGTCGGCCCGGTATCGACCTGGAGTTGGAGGTCATTGGGTCGATACCGGATCCGGTTTTGTGTCGATCAAGCATTGTAGTTTCGTATTTTGGCCATAAATTCTTCGTCCGAAGTCGGATTCTGGTGATTCAAGTTGCCACACAAACTCAAGACAAAGATTAAAACTTTGTTGTTCAAGTCAAGAGCTGATTCCGAATGGATTGCTCCCAGAATGACCATGCTTAATGTTGTTGATTCTTGTTATTGTTTTGATGATTTGTGAGTAATTTTCTTATTTTCCGAAACTCGGGAGTAGCCCAAGCTTCGAGGTTGATGAATCGCTGATTGATTGTTGAATTTGTTGTGGGTTGTAGTAACATAGGGTTAGGGCTTGATTTATTTGTAATGATTTCTAATAAAATTCACGACTAAGTTCACAGGCTTGTACGGTCGCCCGACTTTCTGTAGCTTGATCGATTTGGTTGGTTGTTCATTTGGGAGATGATAGTTAGCTCCTATGCTTGAGATTGCTACCCTTTCAATGCTTACCGACTAGATCTTGAATGAGTGTAGGAATTAATCACTACACCTTAGAATGAGTGGATGAGGAATTCATTCCGAAAAATTAGGTTAATCGAGACCCAGTTGGTAGAAGGCGGATCTATGGAGGAGATGCTCTACCGAGAGGGGGAATCGTCTCTAGGGAGCATCGGTTGAGATGGACAAAATTGAGTTTAGCCTCGTGTGTAATTTTTACACCCTTACGGTGGTCTTTACCATAGGAAAAGTCGAGATATTTCTTTCTAGTCTTACTTAACTTGAATTCCGGGCTCGAGGTTGGTTTAGTATTTTTACCCGTGTAGGTATTCTACATTGAACCTTGTTCACTTACCGATTTTAGGGGATTAGGGGCATCGCAACCTCTTTTCTAGATTTCACATTCAATTGGGACGTCGGATGCTTTGGAAATTTAATCACATAAAACTCATAACAATGTCTTATAATCGTATTTGAAATATCAACCTCATCTTGCTTGTGTGAAACCGAGCCTTGGGAATATATTCCCATCGACCAGTTCCCTCTTTGTTCATATTTATTTGCTTTTATGTCGATTAGTATAATCGCATCTTCAATTTGCGTTTGGTCTAACTTACTCGAACGTGCCTAAGCCGATTCTCACAGAATAATTCTCCATGTGAATTCGACAATGATCTTTTATACTATCTCTATCACAAATCACACGCTTGCCATTTGAGAAGGTCGTTCTAATCCTAGTGATTTAGAACGACTTTCACGACAAGTTCATGGCGCCGTTGCCGGAGAGAATTTTCTTCCCGTTAAATTAGTTAAAGCACGATTAGAGTTAGATTAGGTCATTTGTCTATTTATTATTTAAAAAAAAAAATTAAAAATGAAGCCGATAACTACCAATACTTAATTGGGAATTATGGTACTCCATTCGAAGTTAATGCATTGCCTTTTTGTGCTCGGTGATGGTTCCTATTTTTCTCCTATTTTTGAAAATGTGGAAGTAGGAAAATGTGAAGTCTGGAGAGGAGGGTCACATATCTACCAATTGTGGCTCTTTTCACCATTTTTCTTCTCAAATGAACTACCCTCCCACCATCCATTCCCAATTCATGGACCATAATTTTTTTTCAAACAACTATGAATTGGGATGGGAGGATGATCAAAATTTTCCCTCTTTAAGTCATCAAAACTTTGAGTCATCCAAGTCTTACCTAATTTCTTCGATTGAAGCACTGAAAGAAGAAATGAAGAAGGACAAGAATGAGTTTAATCAAAAGTTTGATGAACTTTGGGCACACACTAAGTTTTTGAAAGCCGATCCTCTTCAAACATGTTTTGGAGAGAAATAGATATGAAATGTACAATTGAAGGAAAATGAGAAAGAAGAGGAGAGTGAAAATCTCCTCTCACATGAGTCACCCTCAGAGAATAGTGACAATTCTTCCAACAAAGACAATGCATTATCCATGGAAGAGCAATCTCAATGCCTTAACAATGTTAATTATGATCACATTCTAGTTAAAGATCCATTTGTTGAAGCATCATTTAGTGGTCTTCATGAAAGTTTTGATTTTTCATTTCCTTCATGTTTTGAAAAACTTGCATCTATTATGGATATTGAACATCTTTTCTTGCATAATTTTTATGCCAATAATGTTATTCGTGATCCATCGCTTCATGTTTATGTTGGTAGATTAATTCTCTTTCTCGAGCAAACAAAAGTGTGGCACGATAAACACTTGTTCTTAAATCCCGGATAACACTTGTGAAAATCGAGTCGTTGACTTAAACAAGAGGAAATATGTCTATTATGGACGATGTTGCAGAAGTCACTAGACACTAGTCAGGCAGTACACTGAAGCCTAGTGCTAGTCTAGTGCCTAATTGAGGCTAGGCAGGGGCACAAACGTTCTTAGGCCGGGCGGAATCAGGAAAAAGATATAGACGGTCAATAAATGAGTAGCAGATAAAGATTAGTGTGGGCTAGCTGGGATTTTTGCAATAAATAGATAAGGGTATTTAGATTTTGGATTGTATATAGAGGGTGTTTCGAATTCATTATCAACATCAAAATTGCTTCTAGAAAGCACTTTAATTTAAAGGAGTGTTTGCAAACTCCTATTTGACCACTCTAATGGGGTGTTTGCATTTGTTTTTTCTAAGTGATTTTCAACTTATAGCTTGAGAAAAGCTATTTTGTAGTGTTTGCAAAGCCAACTTCTGCTTTAAAAGAAATGCTTCCAATGTAAAAGTTAAAAGCAGAAATTTAATGTTTTTCTCTACTCAATGACAATTATGTAAATAATATGATATTTTTTAAAAGACATAAGGGTCCATTTGGATGGAGGAATTTGAGGGGTGGATTTGGAAATCCATCATCAAATCCACCCAACTTGTTTGGCAAAAAAAAAATCAAATCAAGGGATTTTAAATCCCTCTACATACCACACACATTTCACACACTACACACAACAAGATTACACATACCACACGCACACACACTTCACATACATACTACACACACTTTACACGCATTTCACACACTACACACACTTCACACACACTGCACACACACATCACACACCCATTACAGACATGCTTCACATACTACACACACCTCACACACGCTTCACATACTACACATACATACTACATGCACATATTACACACACTACACACACATACTACACGCACACACTACACAGATACTACAAACACTTTACACTCACACTTTTCACGCGCACACATACACACTTCACACACAACACACACACTTTCATTATCATCATACTTTAAAAAATGTTAAGAAAGAACTGAAAAATGAAAAGTTTAAAAAATTCAAATCCACTAATTTGAATTTAAACATCCAAATAAGGAATTTGAAATGAGTGAATTTCCAAATACAAAGAATTGGAAATCAAATCATTTGCTTTCCAAATCCTTCCATCCAAACACAACCTAAGTGATTTTATAGCAAACACTCCAACTTCTACTTTTATTGTAAATCACTTTTTTTTCAAACACTACCTACTTTTTTACATAAGTGGTTTTTTTAGAATCTCTAATTTTAATCACTTTTTCAAAAGTAAAAACAATCGCAAACGTCCCCTTATCACTTCCTAGAAGTGATTTTGAGAATCCCCAAAACCTTAGATTTTAGGTGCTTTTGGCTTTTTTTGAAATAAATGGATCTATATTTTATTTTATTTATACTTTTTATTTGTTTAGAATCACTTTTTTTCCGAACACCATCAAATTTTAATTTTACCATATAATTAATTTAAATAACTTTTTTAAAAGCACAATTATTTACAAACATCTATAGTTGCGCTTTTAAAAAATTCGAAGAACTCTTCCAATCTAATTGGTTGCCTGTTAAAATTATTCGAACCCAATTAAAAGCAAAGATAAGAAAAGTTGGAACTTACAAACCATAATCACACGATTTAAAAACATGAACTGGGCCTTTATTCGTATGGCCCAAATAAGTTGCGGTTAGCCCAATAGGCTTCCTTTTCTGAACAGGTCCAAAATAAATGTAATTAGTTGAGGCCCAATTGGAACACTGAACAATCATCCTCAGATTGCAGCTGCACTGCTATTTCCACATTCATTTCTGAAACTAGAAGATCGAGATCAATGGCAGCTTACGCCGCACTAGTTTCTATTTTCAATATTATGGAGCAGATACATACCCACCCTCGCCATTCCTTTTCTTTTGACAATATCCAGATGCAATCTCTTCGCGAAAACGTTGACTTCTTCCTTGATTTTATGGAGAATTATTCCCATGGAGTTAGCACCGAAGAAACAGAAGCTTTTGAGAGCCGAATTACAGCGGCAACTCTCGCAGCTGAAGATGTGATCGAAACTCATGTAGTGGTTCAAATTCACGATGGATCCTCTCTTAATCGGGAAACAATTGCAAGTCCCTGTTTTCTGGTAGATCTGCAGAAAGCAATTGAAGAAATGGATTCCGTCAAGGAAATGGCTCTGAAGGTGAAAACCCAAAGGGGATTAAAAAAATCAGCGGCCCACACATTCAAGGCCCGGTGCAATTTCGAACGTTATGGTGGGATTTGATGATGAGCTGATCCGACTCATGGAAAGGCTCACTGGACCACAGCAAGGTCGGAGTAACATCCCTATCGTTGGAATGGGGGGAATTGGCAAGACTACACTTGCCACAAATGTTTATCAACATTCTCTTATCGCGCAACACTTTGATGTTCGTCTTTGGGCGACTGTATCTCCGGATTATAGTGCACAACATATTCTTTCGGACCTTCTTGCTGGCCAAAGTGGAACTGTTCATGAATTAGGAGACCAGTTGCATAAAATGTTATCTGGTAGACGATATTTGATTGTACTAGATGACATGTGGAGCATCCAAGCTTGGGATGAGATACAGTTATTCTTGCCTGATAATAGCAATGGAAGCCGCATTGCTATAACCACCAGGCTGTCAAATGTGGCTGTTCATCTTAGCTTTGACACTTTTTGGTTAACTTTTTAGACGAGAATAATAGTTGGAAGCTGTTTTGTGGAAAGACATTTGGAGATGAAGGTTGTCTTCCTGAGTTGGAGCTAGTTGGAAAAAAGATTGCTTGGAATTGCAAGGGACTTCCACTTTCAATTATTGTAGTTGGAGGGCATCTTGGAAAATCCTCAAGGATGAAAGAGTATTGGGAGGAGGTTGCTAATGATATAAAAGTAGTTTTGGATTCTGGAGATGATGAAGAGCAGTGCTTGAATATACTATCTTTGAGTTATAGTTATTTACCTGTTTATTTGAAACCATGCTTTCTCTATTTGGGGGTTTTTGCAGAAGACACAGAGATTATGGTTTACGAGCTTGTCAAACTTTGGGTTGCAGAGGGGTTTTTAAAGGCAGATAAAGGCCAAAGTTTGGAAGAGGTTGCAGAGTGTTACTTTAGAGATTTGGTTGATAGAAATCTACTTTTAGTTCATGGACGGAGTCTCACTAGAAGAGATGGAAGTTGTAAGATTCACGATCTATTAAGAGAGTTGTGCATAAAGGTAGCTGAGAAAGAGAAGTTCTTTTGTGTGATTGATAATGACACTCCACAAGACATACGTAAAGAGCATCGTGTTATTTACAAAGGTAGACTTCCAAGGGAGGAGAGTCACCATGAAACCTTTCATGCTCTGAAATCAGCTCAGCTTGTCCGTTCTCTGAAGTGGGCAAAGGGTGAACCGTCGTTTCACTCAAGATTGTTGAGAGTATTGCATATGAATTCTCTAACAAATGCTATATCTACTCCCATTGATGCTTATTTTCAGCAAGTGAACTTGAGGTACTTTTGTTATTGTTACCCTCTTTCCTTAATTTATGGTTCTATACGCCATCCTTCATCAATTTCCCGGCTCTGGAATTTGCAAACTATTAGAATTCGGGGACTGAGAGTTACCGTACCATCTGAAATATGGGAGATGCCTCTTCTTAGACATGTGGAGCTTGGCCTGTTCTGCCTTCCTGATCCTCTTCCTAGTCGCAGATTAGACCAACAAGATGGCTTTATTTTGCAAAACCTACAAACCCTTACAGAAGTAGAGAATTTTCAGATAAGTGAAGAGGTTTGTAAGAGAATCCCCAACATCAAAGAATTGCATCTACGGTACAATGATTGCCAGAGTGACTGCGAAGCAAGCTTATATTATTGTCCCCACAATCTTGCCGGCTTCCATAAGCTGGAAATACTAGACTTGCGTATTTCTACGGTTCCAAATTGGCGAGATTTTGTACTGAACCTGACATTCCCGAGTTCGCTTAAGGAGTTGTTTTTAGAAGATTGTCATCTTCATTGGGAAGATCTTACAATGATTGGTTTGTTGCCCTATCTCGAGGTTCTCAGATTGGGTCGGAATTCAGTTGTGGGGCCCGAATGGAACCCTGTTGAGGACCAATTCCTTCGTCTTAAGTACTTGCACATAGGAAGTTGCAAAGATCTAATTTTCTGGAATGCAGAGATGTCCCATTTCCCAGTCCTGGTGGAACTTGTTCTTAGTAGAATGTCACAACTGGATGAGATCCCATCGGATATTGGAGAAATACCTACACTTGCAAATATTCATTTGCAAGGCTGTATTGTGTCTGCTGTTTTTTCGGCACTGAAAATACTAGTCGAACAAGAGGAGTTTGGGAATGAGGGCATTCAACTTGATGTTTTTGGCATGGAACGCGAAGATAAGGAGAGCTTCAGGGAAATGATACAATTAGAGGGCTTAACAAGCAATAATTTTCATCTACACTAATCACAAATATAGGTAGCTTGTGCTTTCAACAAGTTTGGATTTCATTTTCCGTTTCAATTTCCCTTTTATTCCCTATGCCAGAAATCTCCAGGTCTGTATAAATGCCTATAATATGTATGTTAGTATGTCTCTATTGATTCAAAAGGAGTGCACCATTTAAGCTATATATCCTTTGATAAATTTTCGATCTAGTCTACTAGACAAAAACTACTACTCGGAGAAATTGTTCACCCGTTCATTGTATAATCAAAGCCCCGTACCCAAGCGGGTTACCAGCCCCAGGCGGCGAATCCTTGGCACAACCATGACAATGGGATGGGGACGGATTTGGGTCTCCCGCTTGGATTGAGTATCCCGCTTTGCCCCGTCCTCGATTCTCTAAATAACCTACATATATTTATATTTGGTATATATATAAAGTAAAATATTATTTAATACCCGACCGCGCTCAGTCCCAGACCCTGATTGATCCTGCTGCGGTCCTTTACAGGGTGGGGAAGGGAATACCAAAACTCAGCCCCGACAACCTGCCTCATTGCCACTCTTACATAAGCATGCATGCTCAAGCATAGCTACAACTTTCAAAGAAGGTCAGAGTCTAAGAACCGAAAGCAGCATCAATAGTTTTGAGCAAATGCATAGTCATCTCGGCGTTCCTTTTCGTTTGAGAAGAAACAGGCCTAATCTATTTGCCCAAATGTTAGTTCCTTCTTGTGCTGGGTAAAAATCTTCACGAGGTAGCAAAGATGGAAGATATGGACACACCCAAATTGCATTTGCAGCTGAAGATGTATGTACTTGATATTCTAATAAAAAATCATGCCTTTAGAAGTTTCTGTCCTTACTTGGTGGGCCCGAACCCTTGCATGTCTGTGGCAGCCAATTGATTCCAAGGTGTAAATTAAACTAATGAAACTTCACTGTTTCTTATCGGTCATAGATATTGTCAATATTTTATTGACAAGTAATTTCGTAAAGCAAATACTACGTATAGTTCTCATTGTAATTATCTCTCTGTTACAACCTGATTTCACTATAAACTGTCTTAACTTCAATTCAAAGATAAGAGGTGCCAAAGCAATGGCAGCATATGCAGCTCTCGTTTCTCTCATGAATACTGTGGACCAGATCCAGAATCATCCTCGCTTTTCGCTTTCTTTCGACAGCAAACAGATTGAATCTCTTGTTCAAAAAGTTGATTTCTTGCTACATTTTGTAGAGAGTTATACTCATACGAGTATCAAAGAAGTAGAAAGTCTGGAAGGTCAAATTGCATCTGCAGCACACAAGGTTGAAGATGTAATTGAATCTCACGTTGTCGATCAAATTCTTGCTGAATCCACTGGTCATGATCGCGTCGAATCAAGTTCCAGTTTCTGGATTGATCTACAGACAATAATAAGCAACATGGGGGAAAAGGTTATTGAGAATCTCGAATCGAGATTTTTGAAATCCCACCTACAGATAGTAATGAAAGAGATGAAATCTATCAAGAAAAAGATTATCAAGATTGAAAAGAAAGGGATATCCAATGATCAGCCTCATACATGCTCAACTGATCATTCCGGCACTTCATTAAAACCGCTTACTACCATGGTGGGATTCGACGACTATCTGATTCAACTTAGGATATGCTCTCTGGACGGCAATCTAATCTGCATGTCATCCCCATTGTTGGCATGGGCAGGATTGGTAAAACTACCCTTGCTAGAAATGCTTTTCAAAACCCGCTTATTATGCAGTATTTTGACTTTCGTGCTTGGGTTACAATCTCCCAAAACTATAGTGTTAGAGGCGTTTTTCTAGAACTTCTTCCTGTTGGGATCCATGGACCCACATTCAACCTTAGGAGTAAGTAAAAAAATAAATGAGAAATAATACGAAAGAAAATCACAAACCACGACACAAGAATTTTACGTGGAAACTCCAAAACCGGAGAAAAACCACGACCCACAGAAAGAAAAATATCACTATGTGAAACTTTTACAATCACACAGACTTTCTCTCTCCCGACACCAAAAAAACTAACACTCTGACAAATATTTAATGACTCACACCTTTCTCCAACTCTCTATACTAGAGCGTAACTCTAAAGAGAATACACGAAAGGAATTTAGATAGAATCATTTACAAAGATTAAAAGTGTATTCTGCAGTTCTCATGCACTCCTGCATACTGCACATTTTGGTGTGTTTTCTGCACTTGAAGAACTTCTCCATTTATAAGTAAATAAGCAACACAAAAGTCAATCTTATTTACCCATTTTTCCTTCAGCATGCATGCTGCAAATCTTGTCTTCAACAATTGTGCACATGGATTTTGTCATTTTTGTCAAAGTAGGCTTCAATTCATTTGTCAAATAAAGTGGACTAAAAATCTTCTTTGATTTTGTGGCACCAAACTCAACAAACTCCACCTTGACAAAAATAAAAGAAGATTCATTGTCTTCACCGACAATTATGATTCTCAAACCAGAGAACGATCCACCATTGTCTACACCAACAATCATCATTCTCAAATCAGAGAACGATCCTACTCCACCATATGAGTAGATGACTTAGAAATATCCATTCCAGGAATTCATAGGCACATGTCGAAAAATCTTGCTGAAATTTATGGTGCTACTCCCATATCTTGGCTTTTATGGAAGTTCTTCAGCCATCAACATAACATCCACCACACACCCTGCATTTATGCCAAGCCAATGCCCTGTGTGCAATTTGTGGACCAGCTAACACCAACACATCTTTTTTCATGGCAACCGCTGACATGCCATAAGGATGCGCAACTCCTCCTTAGAGGACATCTTCTTCAGCTATGATGTTAGCATCAGAGCTATTTGCCTTATCGGCTCCACCTTGACCTGGACAATTCCGCTTTGTATGTCCAGTTTGTCTACAGTTCCAGCAGACTACATTCTGTTTGGAGTCCTTTTTCCTTCCTTTGCTAACTGTCACCATTGTCGAGTTTTCCGTTGAAGTACGACCGTCACTTGTCAGCCTTCTTTCTTCAGATAGAAGTTTCCCGGTGACTTCAGCAAATTCCAATGTTTCCTTTCCATACATCAGGATTGGCTTCATGTGCTCGTATGAATGTGGAAGCGACAAGATGAGCCTCAATGCTTTATCCTCATCTTCAATTTTAACTCCAATTGCCTCTAGCTCCGAAATGATGCCATTGAGAGCACTCAGATGATCTGAGATTTTTGTACCGTCATTCATCCGCAATGTGTGGAATTGCTCTTTCAGGTACAACCGATTTGAGATACCCTTAGCTTGGTATAGTGCTTCAAGTTTTTCCCACAACTCCTTGGCGTTTGAAATTCCATGCACGTTTGCAAGGACATTCTTGGCCAAACATAATCGTATTGTGCTTGCAGCCCTCAAATCTAACTCCTCCCAATCTTCATCGTCCATGCTAGACTGTACAGAATCTTTAAGCGCCTTGTGTAACCCAGCTTGTATTAGCAGATCTTTGACTTGTATTTGCCACAAGCCAAAATTCATCCTTCCGTCAAATTTCTCCACGTCAAACTTCATTGTCGAAAACTTTGACATTTTTACATACACCCCTAAACTATGAATTGACCGTCTCAAAAAAAATTTCTGATGTGGAGGCTCAGCTTATGCTGCAACCACAGAGCATACTCAGAATTTAGAGACTACGAACCACACCTAGGCTACCCGAACCTAGGCTCTGATACCACTTGTTGGGACCCATGGACCCACATTCAACCTTAGGAGTAAGTAAAAAAATAAATGAGAAATAATACGAAAGAAAATCACAAACCACGACACAAGAATTTTACGTGGAAATTCCAAAACCGGAGAAAAACCACGACCCACAGAAAGAAAAATATCACTATGTGAAACTTTTACAATCACACAGACTTTCTCTCTCCCGACACCAAAAAAACTAACACACTCTGACAAATCTTTAATGACTCACACCTTTCTCCAACTCTCTATACTAGAGCGTAACTCTAAAGAGAATACACGAAAGGAATTTAGATAGAATCATTTACAAAGATTAAAAGTGTATTCTGCAGTTCTCATGCACTCCTGCATACTGCACATTTTGGTGTGTTTTCTGCACTTGAAGAACTTCTCCATTTATAAGCAAATAAGCAACACAAAAGTCAATCTTATTTACCCATTTTTCCTTCAGCATTAATGAGCATGCATGCTGCAAATCTTGTCTTCAACAATTGTGCACATGGGATTTGTCATTTTTGTCAAAGTAGGCTTCAATTCATTTGTCAAATAAAGTGGACTAAAAATCTTCTTTGATTTTGTGGCACCAAACTCAACACTTCCTAGCCAAGAGAATAATGAATGTTTGATAGGTTTAGATCAACATCTATTGGGAGAACTGTTATATAAACGTTTATCCGGTAGAAGGTTCTTAATCGTAGTGGATGATATATGGAGTATCGAAGCTTGGGAGAACATAAAGCTTTTCTTTCCACATAACAATAATGGTAGTTGCATTGTCGTAACCAATAGGTTAGCAAATGTGGCTAGTCATCTCGGCTCTACATGCCTCGCGTTAAACTACCTAGATGAGGATAAGTGTTGGGAATTATTTGGTGAACGAGCGTTTGGACTACTCGAAGGTTGTCCTGTTGAATTAGAGGAATCCGGAAAGAAGATTGCTAAAAATTGCAAAGGACTTCCCTTATCCATTGTAGTGATTGCCGGTTTTCTTCGAAATTCCAGTAGGTCAAAAAAATACTGGGAGAATGTTGCCGAAGACACCAACTCAATTTTGAACTCTGAAGGCCATGAACAATGCCTAAACATATTATCTTTGAGTTATAGCAACTTACCTACTCATCATCTAAAACCATGTTTCTTTACATGGGAGTTTTTTCGAGAAGATGATGAGATTCATGCTTCTCGACTTATTAAACTTTGGGTTGCAGAGGAATTTCTAAGACCAAATAAAGCCCAAAGCTTGGAAGAGATTGCAGAGGCTTACTTGAAGGATCTGGTTGATAGGAATCTTGTTTTAGTTCTTAAATGGGGAAGCAATGGAAAAATTAAAGCCTGCAGTATTCATGATCTTCTGAGAGAGGTACGCCTAAGGGTAGCTAAGAAGGAGAAGTTCTTTTATATCGTAAAGTTGCTTTGTTTTTTTCCGGTACTAAATTGGGAGCGTCGCATTGTAATTCATGAAAGCACTCCAGAGGAGAATTGTGAGCACATAGACTTTAATGTTATAAAATATCCATATATTGCCCGTTCTTTGATATGCAGAGGGAGTACATTGTGGGTGCAACAACTTGATTGTAGACTTTTGAAAGTTCTTAGTGTGGTTGATGAAGAAGTACGCGAAGGAGGTTTTCTCGAAGGTAACTCTCCATCTGTAAACTTGCGGTGCATTGATCACCGATTTGTTCGGTACCTGCATACACGGATAACTAGTTCTGAGGATCTTCTATCTGTTTACCTCCCTGTGAGAATGTCTTTGTTCTGGAATTTGCAAACCTTAAGTATTAAAGGATGTAAAGCACGAATTGTTGCACCACCTGAAATTTGGGCGATGTCACAACTTAGGCATCTCAAGGCCGATATTCTATGTCTTCCTGATCCTCCTCCGAGTGACGGAGTAAATTTGCAAAATCTACAGACACTTGGGAGAGCTGAGGATTTCAAGTTAAGTGAAGAGGTCTGTATTAGAATCCTCAATGTCAAGAAATTGAACGTAGTGTATGTTGATTTGCCGGGACAATGTGAAGCAAACGCGTATTACTGTCTCCAAAATCTTGGCCGATTCAACAATCTTGAATCGGCTAGCTTCTCTTTTAATGAAAGGCGGGCGTATTGGCGTGATTTGATGCTGAACATCAAATTCCCAACTTGGCTCCACAAGTTGTCTTTATATGGCTATAGGCTTTATTGGAGTGACTAGCAATACGCACGTGCGTTGCACGTGATCGCTTTCTTTTTATTATTATCTAATCAAAAAAATTAATGTGAACATAAATAATTGTACGTTGTGTGGTGATATTAGTTTACCATTCTAATAAAACTCAATGTAGTTATTCATCATGGTAATATACACAACTTCTTAGATTATTTAGTGTCAGAAAAAAATATGAAAGATTTAACCAATTAAACAAACACAATCCAAAATCAAATAAAAATTAAAAATAATCATAAAAGAGGTTAAATAAACTTAGTTTAGCAAAACACGATATAATAATGTTAAAGTATTCATAAAAACGACATATCATGATATAATATATTATTCTTACAAAATTTATATATATAAAGTTTGATATATTCTAATTATTGTTTACTTCTCAATATAGATAGACTCCGACATCATTAATATATTAGAAATAAAGTTATACAATTACTGAAAAATTGTATAATAATGAAGATATAGATTTCCATTGAACAAAAGACACAAAATTATTTGTCTTATTACATCATCAACTGATATCCATAAGTTCAGAATTTGTTAGATACACACATGAATATTAGGTTTAACATACTTTCTCAATAATTTCTTAATTGATAATTATGATCTGAACATACATTTGCAAATAAAATCATTTGCATATTTTAATGTGAGGAAAAACTTCCAACAACTTGTATCATAGTCCTACATCCAGCTTCTGTTATGAAACTTTTTTTTTTTAATTTTTTAATTATTAGGAAGTATAACTTCTTTTAGTATAATTTACTTATTGATTTACGATTGCTTATTTCAATTTCGTATAATTATTTCTTCACTTCTACATTGAAGTTTGAAAATTATGTGTGATTTAAAATGAAAATCCTACTATAATATATTTATAAGATAAATAATTTTTTTTTATAGAGGGGTTGACTATATACATAGTGTCTCATAAACTTCAATTGAGATACATGCTACAATCTATATGTTAATATAATATATTTTTTTCAACGTTTCAACTATTTTTATGAATTTACTTTCCTGTTTAGTTTTAGTGAAGTACTCCCAATTTTTCACACATTGCACATTCATTTAAAAATCTTATATATACATGTCTTTAAACCATTCTAACTTGTTTCTCTCATTTTATTTTTTATTTGGACTATACCACACTTTATTCTAGTGTAGTTATTATTTATTTTTATTTAAACTATGCTCGTAAGCTAATATTAACATTCATATTTTATTATCTTTATTTTTCTGCATGTTTTAATTTAATCATCTGATACTGATTCACATAATACAACTTTTTTAACCATTCACATAGTACAACTTAGTTTATTATTTCGTTATAGTTCTTATTTGTTTCTTTATTGTACCTTATAATTTTATATAGCGTAATAAATATATTTCACCAGTTATTATATATGCTTAAAATATATTTATGATATTTCTACGATTTAATAATTTTCTTGAATGTTAGATTTTAAATATTTAAAATAATTAGGTGTAATTATTCATGTTCACTAATTTTCACGTTTGCGCTTAACTACTTCTATTATTATTACAATAAAACTTTAATATAGAACAAATTTTATCTTAGAAAATTCTTAAATATAGAAGATTAAGAAAACTATTGAAGTCTATGTAATATTCTTGACTTTCACAAATGTGTGAGTGTAAATTTTGGCTCCCTCGCGCAGCAACGGAGCATTTTTCAAGGTGACCCCATATTCCCTATTTGTGCTGAAGTTTTTTTCTTGCATTTTACAATACTTACAGATTTGTCGACGCATCCATTGAATTAAAATCTCACGAGCTGCACCCGTTATCTCTCATCTCTTTTTGTGCAGATGACACACTTCTATTTTGTGTTGCAATTATAGAAGGCCCAACATCTTAATTTTGAGAAATCAGGGATTCTTTTTAGACCTAATACACAAGCTCAAATTTTTCATTCAATCTGCCAATTGTTTGGAGTTGCTGAAGTGGCTTCGCATGGTAAATATCACGGTCTCCTTTCTATTGTTGGCCGGAATAAACAAGAGATTTTTGCAGGCATTAAAGAATGGGTTAGTAAACACATCAATGGTTGGCAAGAAAAGCAATTAAGCAAAGCGAGTAAAGAAGTGCTCATTAAATCTATTATATAAGCGGTATCCACGTACACAATGTCTTGCTTCCAGTTGTCGGACCATGTTCTTATTAATCTGGAGAATCTAGTAAAATCTTATTAGTCTCGCCCGCAAGAAAAATTCGGTGGAAGTCTTAGGACGTCCTCAAGCAACAAAAATCTCAAGCAACAAAAATCTCAGCCCGTATCTTGGATTTTCTTTGGAGATGCTGCTCTAATTCTTGTCATCGTCCAATGACTTAGCTCGTCGTCATCTTCATCATGAATCCCGTTATTATTTATGTTCACTACTTGATCACTCTTTAGTGCATCTCTTCTTCATGGACCCCTTGTTCTCATCAATTTACTAAGCAACTGGAATTTATGAAACTATCTTTCGATTCTGACAGCATATACGTAACTTGTAGTTTCAAGAGATTTTACTCCTCGATGACTTAAATATAGCATAATACTTTGTTTTCCTTGCCCACTTAAATCTGATTTCAACAAAATAAATTTGTCTTCCCTGATGTCCGAACATACTCACGAGTATTACTTGCAACAACAACCCAGACCTTGCAGATTTTCGGGATGCTAATTCCTTCCCTCAAATGTCGCATCCCCACCTTTTTATCCCTTGCTTATTCTTCCTCGAAATGCCATTGTTCATATATTTTTTGGGGGTACATCATTTGCTGGTATTCAATGAAAGATGTTATGAGCCCTGTATTTTTTTTTTAAAAATAAATTAGCATATTGTTGGCAAAGATGTTATTAATTTTGTTTTGCACATGCTTACTCATAATTCTTTGAGTCCTTCTGTTAGTAATACTTACATTGTGCTTATTTAAAAAATTAGAAAACCAAAGCTTATTACCCAATTCCGCCTGATTACTTGTGGAAGTCATTTATAAGTTAGCTTCTAAAGTGCTCTCTAATTGGGTACAGCCCTGCATCTCTTTTATAATCTTTGAATCTCAGTCAGTCTTCATCCCGAATCGGTTAATTGCGGATAATATGTTCATCGCTTATGAATCTCACCATTGTATCAAGCTTAGGAAATTCCAGAAAGAGGGACATGTCTATTAAGTTGGATATGAGTACAACCTTTCACTGAGTTGCGTGGTCTTTCATCTACCGTATGCTTCTTGCTTGAGGCTTTCCTAAGAGTTTTTCTGACATTGTTTTGTCTTACTTATCATTTTTGCAATTTAGTTTCCTTCATTAAGGTATTAATTTTGGCTCACTCACGCTACATCGTGGAATTCTTCAGGGGGATCCCCTCCTCCCTATTTGTGCTAAAGTTTTTCTTTACATTTTACTAAGGTCGCTATCAATCTCTACAAGAGTGTTTCGGGACACTGTATTAATTTTAAAAATCGGGGATTCTTTTTAGGCTTAATACACAAGCTCAGATTCATCACTCAAACTGCCCATTGTTTGGAATTGCTGAAGTGGTACGGCCTTGCATCCCTTTTATAATCTTTGAATCTCAGTCAGCCTTCATCCCGGATCGATTAATTACAGATTATATGTTCATCGCTTATGAATTACACCATTGTATGAAGCTTAGGAAATCCAGGAAAGAGAGACTCATGTCTAGTAGGTTGGATATGAGTAAAGCCTTTCATTGAGTTGAGTGGTCTTTCGTCTACCGTATGCTTCTTGCTTCAGGCTTTCCTAAGAGTTGTTCTGACATTGTTTTGCCTTGCTTGTCATTTTTGTAATTTAGTTTCCTTCATTAAGGTATTAATTTTGGCTCACTCACGCTACATCGGGGAATTCTTCAGGGGGATCCCCTCCTCCCTATTTGTGTTAAAGTTTTTCCTTGCATTTTACTAAGTTCACTATCAATCTCTACAAGAGTGTTTTGGGACAGTGCATTAATTTTGAGAAATTGGAGATTCTTTTTAGGCCTAATACACAAGCTTATATTCGTCACTCAAATTGTCAATTGTTTGGAATTGCTGAAGTGGATTCACATGGTAGATATCTTGACTCCTTTCTATTGTTGGCCTGAATAAAGAATAGAGTTTTGCAGGCATTAAAGAATGGAGTTTTGCAGGCATTAATAGTTGTTAAGAGAAGCAATTAAGTAAAACAGGTAAAGAAGTGCACATTATATCTATTATATAAGCAATATCTACGTACACAATATATTATTTCCAATTGTCGAACCAGGTTCTTAGTAATCTGGAGAATTCGGAAAAATCTTATTGATGGGGTATGGGGGAGGGAGGGATAGCTCGTCCACGAGAAAAATTCGGTGGATGTCTTGGGACGTCCTCAAGCAACGAAAATCTCAAGGCGGCCTAGGCTTTTGCAATTTAAGAACATTTAACCTTGCCATGTTGCTTAAGCTAGCATGACACCCTTTAAATTCTACATCCAGCCTCTTTTTCCGAATCATGCAGTCCTAGTACAACGTTTGTGTTACATGTTGCTCTTGGTTCTTGGCCCAACTTTACATGGCACAGTATTATGGCAATCATCATGTTATTCTTTTTGGTTGACACAGGCTCACAGGCAATGGCAAGATAACAACACTCTTCCATGACAGATGAATTTCTTTGCCTCCACGTTTTACCATCAGATCAACTACATCAGGCCTACCACACGACACCCGAGTCAGCTCCATCATTGATTAAGATCTTTGGCTCTGGAATAAGCTGTTAGTTCAGGTCAATTTTGACCTATTGAAGCTGATGTGATTCTCGCTATTCCTCTGAAAAATCACCATTCTTCGGACCGTTGGATGTTAGATTATTCCCATTGTAATAACTTTTCGATCCGATCCGCATATCATTTTATTATGGGTTCTTCCGAAGACCTTACCGGAACCCACTCATTCCTGGTTAGTAGTTATGGCTCGAACCCCATTTGGAGAAGAATTTGAAAGCTTATCAGCCTGTATCTTGCATTTTCTTTGGACATGTTGCTCTAATTCCTGTCATCGTCCAACAACTTAGCTCGCCATCATCTTCATTATGAGCCCCCTTGTTCTTTATGTTCACCACTTGATCACTCTTTGATGCATCTCTTCTTCACGTGCCTCGTTTCCTCATTAATTTGGCAAACAACTGAAATTTATGAAATTATCTTCCGGTTCTGACAGCATCTACGCGACTTGTAGTTTCAAGATATTGTGCTCCTTGATGACTCAAATATAGCAGAATAATTTGTTGTCCTTGCCCATTTAATCTGGTTTCAACGAAATAAAATTATCTTCTGCGATGTTCGTACATACTCACAAGTATTGCTTACAACAGCAACCCAAACCTTCCAAGATTTTTGGGATACTAATTCATTCCCTTAAACATCATAGCTGCACACCATTCATTGCTTGTTCTTCCCCCAAATGTCATTATTCATATATACTTTGATGGGGTACATCATTTGCTTGTAACTCCTCATTTGCTGAGATTTATGTTTGCTCCAAGGATGCCCAATTTATAAATATCAATGATCTGAAGTATGCTAAAGTTCTTTCTCTTTGTGAGACGATTCAACTTACCACTGATACTGGAGTTCCCAAGTTTTGTATTCTTGGAGATTCTAGCACTACTATATTCGCGTCGATAGGTGATGCGGACTGTGTCTATGCATGTATGTCTTTATTATCTGATATTAGCCATCTACTCTCTTCCTTCCATGGATGGAAATAGTATTGGATAGGATGTTAAATAAAATTTATAGCACCAAAAGACTTGTTTGTCCCATGGACCATCCTTTTTATGTCAATCAATGTTGACCGATTCAATCAATCATTAATGAAACTACTTTATGTGTAAAAAACTACAATACTTGATATTTACAAATTATAGTGAAGTAGCATGATTTTTCAAATGTAGATTTTTTAATTATATTTAATGTTTATGCATGATAAGATTTATCACAACAAATTTGCTCACTATTTCCTTTTTTTGTTCAAATATTTTAGACTTTGCATTTTTGTAATATGACCTTATAACTTGAATTAATGGTGTTAAGAAAAGACAATATTTTTATTTATCTATCTATATAACTTTTTTCTCTTCTTATTCTATAAAAATAATTTTAATATGTAATCACATTATATGTAAGTATAAGAGCTTAAATTATGTTAGTTGTTAAGCTCAATTACATGAATTTGATATGTAAAAAATCATAGTATATATTAAATATAAATAATAAAATTAAAAGTATGTATTATAAACGTTTTAAGATTATTCCATAAAATTTATTATTTATAAAAAAAAATTGACAGTATGAATAGTAAAAACATGATAGTTATAGATAAGATTGAAAAAAATCAATAAATTCAATTTTTTCTTTATCCCATACCTTAAATAATTATATGATTTAATACAATTGTTTAAAATATATGCAAATAACATATCATTGGAAAGCTCTTTAAATCTAATTTAACACGAAATTGATTTCATTTCAAAATTCAAAGTATTGAAAGTTTAGAAGGATAATTTAAACATGTAACTTTTTAGGAAGAGTTTTTAATATAAAAGAACTCTTACTTTTTATAATCAAATTAGGAAAACATAAATTATTTTAAATTACTTAACTACCCTTATATTTAATTCTTAGTAAGGATATTTGACTTTTTATAATTAAGAAAGGAAAACATAATTTATTTTTAATTACTTAACTACCCTTAAATTTAATACTTAGTAAGGATATTATAGGCATCACAAGAAAAGACGAAACGAAAAACAGGACGAAACAATTCATACTTTTATATTAGTAATAGATATAAGCATGATTGGTTCGTTGCCCCATCTTGAGGTTCTCAAATTAGAGTGCGATGCAGTCATAGGACGCGAATGGGAGCCGGTTGAGGGGGAATTTCTTCGTCTGAAATTCTTGAAAATCTCAGCTTGTTCCCATTTCCCGGCCCTGGAGAATCTTGTTCTTGAATATTTGTTCAAATTGAAGGAGATACCTTTAGGTATCGGAGAAATACCGACACTTAGATGTATTCGTTTGAATAACTGTAAGGAGAGTGTTGCTGTGGAAATATTTGAGGAACAAGAAAATCTTGGGAATGAGTGTCTTGTGCTTGAAGTTCAGTTTTGGGGTAAGAATAACCTACGAAGGTGGAAGGCTACACAAGAAAAAACTTTCACCTAAACTTCTTATAATGCATGTTTCATTTGTTGTCTTATTATGTTCTGCTTTTAAAATCTTCTTGGATACAAATATGTATTTGCCAGACCTGACTTGATTTTCTCTCCGTTCTTTTTTCCTAGTGCAAGAGCTCATTTGATTTGATTATGTGATGATTCAATTTAATTATGAACATTTATAAAAGGAAAAAAATTCATATCCAATTATAAGCTTGTTTTAGAAATATATTCACTGTTCACTAGAAACATATCCCCCTCCCCCTACCTATAAAAGTATGGGTGTTTCTTACAAAATAATGTATAGACAAAAATATCCCTACATGTATAACTATAAGTTAAGGTCAAACAAGTAAATTGTTATATAGTTAAATTGCACTAATTAATTTCAAAACAATAATGGTGGAAAAATAATCTATATATATCACTATAATAAACTCACACTCAATTAAACAAGACATAAAAAAAATACAAATTTATAATAACCTATTTGTATTTAAGTATTTTTGTTACTTGTCGTTTATGATATATTTATTATTTGTTTAGTTGAATTTTTAAATAAAATTTTAAGTGGATGAGATTTTAATTAATTTAAGTCTATTTGGTTGCGTTTTAGATTGAGTTTATAAAGTAGCACCTTCAATTTCATTTACGGTTTTATTTTCCAAATCATCAATACCAGGTATTGTAATTTTCATGACCAATAAATTTTTCATTTCAAATTATGTTTAAATCATGGAGCCTTCTACTAATTAATTATGTGAGAACGAGATATTTCGCTACTAATGAAAATAGTGCATTTTTCTGATATGGATGATGGTATTATATTAAAATAATATTTATATTTAAACTTCAGCTAACATCATTTAAATTATTCATATCTCCCTAATTCTTAAAAATATGAGTTGCTTCTTACAAATTAATATCATGACTAATATATCCTTAGATCATATTATTAATATACAATTAATCAAGTAATTTTATATATATTCAGCAAGATCAAAGTGGATGATAAAATGTCTATTATAATAATTTTGAATAAGAATTTAAATATATTGAGAAGGGCAACGAGAGTCCAATAATTATATCTGACTTGAATTTTTTCAAAATTTAATTTTATATTAAATTATATCTCAAGAGCTTGCGAATAATATAATCATATACTTAGACATTTATTTGATGTAATTTTTATCATTTTAAGAAAGATTATGGAAAATTAAATATTTTGACCATTTCAATTTTGACAAATTGATGCAAGTAAGAATGATATAATTTTAGAGAGAATTAAGAATAAGTTTATTTGTGAATCTTCAAAATAATAAACTTAGGTAATATAATAGAGGTAGTTTAAGTTTTTTTTTTTGTTGAAATTCATTATTTTAGTTGTGCCATATCTTTTACATGAAAAGTTTAAAATAGTTCTCACAAGCACATATGTTAAACAAAAAAAAAAAATTGATAATATTTTCATCATTTGTAAGTTAAGGATTAACAACATTTCCTATATATGTGGTTTTTAATTATGTAAATATATTACGATATGGAGAAAAAATATTATAGCCTAATGAGTTGAGATCTTATAATTAAGTTTATGGAATATTGGTGTTTAACAAAAATTATAAGCAAACATGATAAATATTTTGATTTGTTAAATTATATTTTTCCTTCTTCTTTTTAGATGGTTTGATTTCATTACTTAGTTATGTCATATCTTATAATGAAAATTTTATAAAAGAGTATTATGTGAAGGGAAAAAAAGTAAAAGAAATAGTGTACGCCTCTGATATTAAATCATTCCAAGCTAATAAAAAGGATATGTCTATATGCATATACTTAAAATAGTTACGAAAATATAAAATAAATTGAAGGAGTTTCATGTAACATTAAGTATAATTAATTTCAAATTGAAAACGAATTTCAAATTTGCGAAGGAAGAGGAGGGACAAACAACAAAAAATATTTTGTTATTACTTTAAAGATAAGGTAAAAAGATTCACAATAAAAATAAGTAGGTCTCCAAGAACCATACGTAGAAAAATTAACCACTTAAAATTATTATATAAATATGTATCTTTGTGGCTTATTAACGTTGACATTTAAAATTAATAGGTAAGATTCAAAATTTATTCCTCTAATTATAAAGACCACTAACCTTTGTGGTTATGTGCATTTGGTCATTTTTACTAGAAATCATTGATAATCCATCTAAAAGGGAACTTTTTAGAAACGAATTCTTTTAAAAAAATGAATATCCAAGAAATTATAAAGTAAGACTTTACACATATAATATGATAATAAATCATGCAAAAAACTCTTCTGTGTTGATGAAAAAAACACATTAGTGAAAGTATTCTAAGTATATTTAATTATCTAATTTTAAGTCAGAACATCAAGAATTTTTTTAGCCAATCAATGTATTAAAAAAATATAATCTTGGAATTCATGTGTATATTGTATAAAGCATGAACATAGAGAACTAGAAGTATAAATAAAATAGAAAAACAAAAGAGAACAAAAAAATGATAATCCATGCATACACAAAAATAAGATCATTTAGTCATTTACGCAACATGGTCATAAATCAAGAAAAAAAAAATTTAGGGATCATGTTTTTTAAAAGAAAGTGGCCATAATTTTAAGTCAATCTAAGCTAAGGGTAAAAATATGTCTCTCTCTCTCTGTGTATATATATATATATTTAAAATAGTTATGCAAAAGAATGATATATAAAATAAATTAAAGAAGCTTCATGTAACATTAAGTATATATAATTAATTTTAAAATAAAGGAATATAGAAAACCAAAAATACTTTGATTTACAATTATGATTTTTAAGCATATACGTTTGGATGAAAAATTTACTTCAAAAATAATTTTCAAATTTGCAAAGAAAGAGAAAGAAGAAATAATAAAAATAATTTTGCTATTATTATAAATAAAAGTGAAAAGATCCACAATAGAGTTAATGGGAAAACTATAAATAACCATCCCAACTTTACGTGTTTTTGCAGTTTGCTATATAAACTTTTTTTTATTGCGAATTATCATCTCGAACAAATTTCAACTATTGATTGTCCAACTATTGACAACTGAAATTTCTCTCAGATGATAATTTGCAAAAAAATAAAAAATACAGATGGTATATTGGAAAAAAAAAACTTTATATGACAAACTGTAAAAACACGCAAAGTTGGGATGTCAAATCTGTAATTTTCCCCAGGATTAGATTTGTAAGTAAGTCTCCAAGAACCATTCACAGATTTTAGAATGTCCTTAGTGTAAGTAAACAAAAATTAATCACTTAAGAGTTATTACATAAATATGTATATTTGTGGCTTATTAACTTTAAGATCGAAAATTATTAGGTGAAATTCAAACTTTAGTCATATAACTATATTGTCCACTAGCTTTTGTGGTATGGTTATGTGTATTTAAACATAATATACAAGTCATATTTGTACCATTTTTTCGATGTGGGACAAGGTTCCAAAATTTTACTTTAAACTTCAATTTCTCATTCACCTAACTACTAAGTTGAGCAAATAATATATTGTCTCGAACCTCTTCAAGTAATAGAAGAACACGATATCACCTTAAATTTCTACGTTTTGTACATGATCCCACTTAAATCGGAATGCCCAAATCGGACTATTTTCCAATATATAGCACCCAAAATTGTTTGTACAGATAAATAATGGATACTGTGTATCTAGTTTATTATTTTAATAGATATTATATTGAGTGTAGCATAGCATTTAAAGAATAAAGAAGAAGAGAGAGTTGATGATCGGAAGATAGAGATCGAAGAATAGTAATAGGAATAGGAATAAAGATAAAAGGGCAAAGAATTTGAATATAACATCTCAAAAAGTGATACTCTTCTACTTTCACTATTTTCCATTCCAACCATTTTCTTCCCTTTTAAATGGCCAAAAGGGTTTTTACATTTGCCCTTAATTCGCAGCGAAGGCTTATAATTTTAAAATCTGGAGATATACTTTGAGTTGGCTGAGAGTGACTTAAAGCATAGTTGAATATGGACACTGCTTTTTGTCTTATATATATATCTCAATTGATAAAATTTACTGCGCTGTTTTAAAAATTATATTATGTATCAACCTAAAATATCACTCTTAAAATATTTCAAAGGAATAGAATGTTTGAGTTAAATAAAAATTTTAAACACGAGCTAGTCCAACTGTAGTTATTGTATTGAGTAAACCTAAAGTCAAGATCCTCGGTGGTGCACTTAAGGTATCGGTATGTTTGAAACATCGCTATAAGAAAAATGTCAAATTTCAACGAAAAAATTTCAACGGCATAAAAATTGTTGGAATTTTTGAAAATTCTAACGGTAATTCTAACAGCAAATGAGCCGTTGGAATAACTGTTGGAAAAAAAAAATTCAACGATAAGAGGCTCCGTTCAAATTGTTGTTGGAATCATTTTTCCATTGGAATTTAATTGTTGGAACAAAAAAATTCCAACAACCACTTTTCCAACGGCATAAAAACCGTTGGAATTGCTAATTTATTCCAACGGTTTTTGGTAAATTACCGTTGGAATTTTAATTCCAACGGCAATTCCAACTGTTTTTATGTCATTGGAAAAGTGGCTGTTGGAATTTTTTTTTTCCAACAATTAAATTCCAACGGACTTTTACCGTTGGAAATTTTTTTTCAACGGCTTCTGGCGTTGGAATTTTGGGGAAAAAAAAATCCAACGGCCTTTTGCCGTTGGAATTTTGGAAAAAAAATCCAACGGCTCATTTGCCGTTGGAATTTTTAAAAATTCCAACGATTTTCATGCCATTGAAAATTTTCTGTTGGAATTTGGCAGTTTTCTTGTAGTGCATTTTTCTTCACTATTTGAGTCTATTGAATCAAATGCCAATATATATTAATAGATTTAACAAATTATAGTTTATAGAGGAGGTGATATTCATAGCTAGTGAACTTAAGGAGATTATTTCCCACATCGGGTTATGATGCAGTATTGTCTTTTGATAAAGGGGTCATATCAAATCAATTTTACCATAATTTTGAGGTGGAGTTAGACTCGTCTCCTCCAAACCCACGCTACACTAGAAATAATGAATGTTGGTAGTTGGTAAGCCCTAGGGGCCTGGAAGCATTGATCCAACAACCCTTGGAAAATTAGAAGTCTCGGAGGGGGTGTTAAAAATGCAAGAGGCATTGATCTAGTCCTTATGAAGTCAAGGAGGAGGAAGGAAGTCTAGTGGTTAGTATGTCAAAGTAAATTGTTGTATATCGGGCAATATTGCTATTGATAAAGGAATCAGAACAATCTTCCCTCTTGAGTGAAGATGTAAAATTGCAAAAAGCTTAAAGAATTAAATTTTACCTCTCTACTTTTTTTAATTGTATTTTAAGTTGGATGAATTTAATTATTTAATAACATCGACGTGTACTTTTCTTAATTGTCCAACCCCCTCTTCAAACTTGTGGTGTGGTGTTTTAAATTTGTGCGAAGGGTGTGTTTTTTTATTGCTTTAACTTCTTAAAAAGTGATTAGAGTATAAATTATGGTAAAATTACTTATAATTAAAAGTAGATAGTATTTGAGAATATATAAGTAATTTTGATTAAATTTAAAAATAGTAATGTATGATATTCAAATAGCCGTTAGTTTAAAAGTAAGAACAGAAGTTCGATTTATTCTCAAAAATTCATGAAACTGGAAAAAAGCAATTATAACTCTAAGTTTGTGCACACTAAAAATACCAAAAATTACTTTTTCTCAAGTTAAAAACTAAAAAGTAATTAAAAGAAAATGAAAATCACACTTTTATCACTTTTTAATGTGGGAGAAAAACATATGACCAGTGGATTGATCCCTGATAAATATTACGTATTTTTGGGTATTAAATCATAGGAAATTTGATATCAAAAAAATATTAAATCATAAGAAATTTGATATGAAAAAATATGAATTATGCTTGTTTACCTTCATTTTATATTTTGTGTGAATTTCACGATTTTACTGGTTCACAAGAGACCTCCCCGTGGAGGAATGTTCGGGTGGCTAATTAACAATTTGAAACCGGATAATAAAAAATTAAAATATTAAATAAATATTAAGCAATATTATTTTGTTAAATTTTTGTTCCTTCCCATAAAAGTAACATAGAACAACAAATAATGTAAAATATAAGGAGTAAATTGAATTGGAATAGTTTGTAACTTAATTAGTAGAACATTTTGTAACCCAAGTCAATGGATAGGGATCAATTCCCACAAATTCTACCTCAATCAGAAATTATACAAAGAAACAAGAGTAAAATTGAATTTATAAACAAGAAACTGAACAAAAATCAGGTCCTTAGCTACATATAAGAAATTTCATTCGGGTTCGCAAATATGAACTCGAACTCGAATTCGAATCGAATATTAATCGATTTTTTTTTTGAAGTGATTCGAATTCTATTCGTGAAAAGAAACGAACTTTAATTTTTAGATTTTTACACATTCAAATATTATTATTTTTATTTTTTTAATTACAATTTTTAATAATATATGACATATATAAACTTTGTAAAATATATAGCTATAAAAATATTATCCGTATATATATGTTTAGTTCTATATGTATTATTTATTTTTTAAAATATTTTATATATAAATGAATCAAATATTTAAATTATTCAGATTCTATATGTTTGCTTGGGGCTGGGGTAGCTGGGCTTGGGTAAGTAGATAGTGTTAGTGGCTGGGGTTGTGAAGAGAGTGATGTTTGTTTGGGTGGCTGGGGTTGTGGGTTGGTTGTTGTGAATTAATTATTAATTGTAAAAGGTGATGTGATGTGTGTCAGAGTTAGTTATTAATGATTGGGGTATTAATTAAAGTAGTGTTGTGATTTGTGATTGATTGATTGTGTGTGTGATTGTTGATTTGTGATGTTTAGTTGTTTTAGTTTTAATTGTTTAGTTTTTCTTTTCTTTTTTTATATATCTTATATAATTAATTCACTAATAAAAAAGTATTGTAGTTAATAAATAAGTGTGGGTTACTTATGTACCCATAAAAAAAAACATGAAATACATCATCGAATAATTGTTATCTTTACTTTTTATCGAATTATTGTTGTAATAAATATTATTTTTAAATTTCGGTTTTTTTTTGGGGCAAAAAAATTTGAAACTATATTTTTTTCATTTTTTTTATTTTAACAATTTTGAATCAATATCTTATGTATATTGTACATTAATTCCCTAATTCTCGTGGGTATCTTTCCACTGAAATGAATTTATTTTATAATACTGAGCTACTTCAATGTTTGCTCATTAATGGCACACTCATTAAAAACAAATGGAGTTAAAACCTTGAACAGAATTAGGATAAACTTGTTTTGTGACTAAATGTCACGGAATTCAAACATAATAAAAAAATACAACAAAAACCATTTAAATAGTTTAGTCATTCACAACGCCACCCCGTTTACTCATTTGTTAGCACCCAAATTCTCCTCTCCGATGCAGTCATCTCTAAAAACATGTCCGTGTTTACCTCCAGTTGAAGCCGCTGAGTTGCCGAGATTTTTAACAAAATCTCAACACCTTCCATCGTCCGGACTACACTAACGCAATGCATATAGTCCAGATCCATCACGGGCTCCACCTGGTCAGTGAACATTTCCGTGCAAAAGTCAAAACATGGCTGTCCCTTTTGAAGCATGTTTCGGGCCATAGGGTGCGTCTGAAATCCATGAACAAGTATTAAAAAATAACCATATAAATTAAATGCCAATAACATTTAAATCAAAATAGGGTAAGCAGCTATCTACCTGGTATATAGCCTCTAGCAACTCATCATCGCCCAGTACAGTCTCGCGTAAAGGGTCCCACGCAACCCCCGACATATTCTTCACATGCGAGATAAATCTCCATGATCTTCGAATTAGATTCAGTTTTGTCCTCACTTGACCAAGTGTGTAGACAAACAGTTCGGGAGCTAGGCTATTAAGATGTGGCAGGACAATACCGAGTAAGGCATCATTGAAACGAAGCCTCTCTGGGAGTGCATCCAGGTGCTCACAGTACAGAAGATAAATGAACGTAGACTCATTCCCGGTTGTCCATGTGGCCCTGTTCATGTTAACTGCAAAATAATTGTTTTAGAAATTTTGGGACTTATAAAATTATATTGTATAACGTTTAGAGAGGACCTGGACATTGAAGTAACCAATGAAAATAGAAAAAGCACACTCATCAAACTATCAAATATGGTATGTTTAGCAAAAAAGAAATAAATGAAGAAACAATTATTTTGATGCCAGGTAAGATCATAGAACAAACTGTCTTACAGTATCCCATCCTCGAAAATATTCAAATACATATTAGCCAAACAATTTATGGTGGGTTAAAGACTTTCCGACCGTCTTTCCGTTTGTTATCCCTGTGCATTCCAAAGAGCCATCGCTATTGCATCACGCATTTCGCCCTGTTCCTCTCGAGTAGCTGTGGTAGGGAGACGTCTTTCGGAAAAGATCATGTCGTCTGCTTCAAAGTGCTGAGGTAATCCAAGGAATAAATCGTCTGGGATCCCTGATTGTTTGATCCAGTTATGTAGAACGCAGAACGCCATGACAATCTTCCTTTGGTCAGCTATTTTGAAACTGGGCATCCCGTAGCGAAGGAGGGGGAAACGGCTCTTCAGCACTCCGAATGCCCGCTCTACACAGTTCCGTCACTGTGAATGGCGATGGTTGAATAATTCCTTTTCATCAGTAGGCAATATCCCACCATTGTTAAACTCAGGTAGATTATACCTAGTTCCTCTATAAGGAGCCAGAAAGCACCGTAATTAGTGTATCCCGCATCAACTAGATAAAAGCGACCTACAAATCAAACTACAACTCATCAGTTTCACGTAATTTTGTAATGTTAAGTATTAGGGCAAATAACCGCGTGTTTATAAATACCATCCGGCGGATACGAAAAATGCTGATCGTTCATGACTGCGTGCATCAACACACGAGCATCGTGAGCACTGCCCTCCCACCCCGTACAAACGTAAGTGAACTTCATATCGAAATCTACTACGGCCAACACGTTTTGGACTGTTGAGCCTTTCCTAGAACGGTAGGCAGTTTGGTCAGAAAATGGTACATGCGCCGGAATCAGTGTACCGTCTAGAGCTCCAACACAGTGCTGTTGTTTAAAGACGACACGAATTCTCATTACGCAATAAATGAAATATAAGATTGATTATAAATCTTTCCGATTACCGGTACTCATTCATCATAATAATACATATTACGGAAAACGAACCTCGAAGAAAGGGAAGACATTCGTGTCGTTGAGGATTCTTTCTGGGATTCGCGTAAAGTCGGGGCCGGTGATTAGTTCTGGCGATAAGGAGATGAGAGCATCTAAGACAATGTGAAAGTGTTTGCTTATTGTTTGAGTTGAATGCTGGAACCGTTCCTCCGCATCATGAAAGCGAAGTTGCATCGCAACCGTTCGCAGGAAGATCAAGACAGACTCTGCACAACTAACCCGAGATCTGTGGTCTTCATGCAGGAATCCCCGTTCTTTAAGCATGTTCACGAGAGAGTAAAAACAGTCTCGAGACATTCGAACATTATAGTAAAAACGGGCATGGTTCCGTGTAGTTAGTATCTCGGCCATCCAATCCGTACCTTGCAGACGTGATGTGTTTTTTGTCCGACTTCCCGAGATACGTGGTTCCGACAACAAAATGTTGTAGAAATAATCCGCCATCATGTCCTCCTCTGTGTTATCCTTGTCTCCATAGTTCGCGTTATCCTGAGCGTTATCCTCATCGTTAGCTTCATCGTTATCCTCAATGTTAGCCTCATCGTTATCCTCGTCGTTGTCCTCATCGTTGCCCTCATGGTTATCGTCAGCGTCGTACTCTTCTTCGCTATTCCCGTAAAGCTCTTCATTATCAGATGAATCATCCATTCTTGGGAACCTAGTAATATCAGTCCCACTGGAAATATAAAGAGGATTGGAAAATCAACCTTTCAATAGCAATAGGACATAGGGAGGGCAGGAAATTCAAACTTCAAACATAAAGAGCATTGGAAGTTCAATATAGTTAATAAATTATAACGAAAAAGAAACAACTATCAATTAAACAACTGTTCAGAACATAACTGGCATCCAAGAAAGTTCATCAGAAAACTAACGACTACTATTTTTAACAAATGTCACTAGACACCCGATCATACATCAACTACTCGGGTGGGATAAACCCCATGACCCATTCCCTCCTGTCCTCCGGTGACCAAGAGAGATACAGCTGTTGTTTCATCCTATCAACCAACTCCTCGCCGGCCTTCTGCTTTGCAACCCGGGGCAGGTCCATAGCGTTTACCTCGTCAAATATCTCACGCCCTACCTCCAGCTGGCTATCAGTTAACCCACGATCTCGGCGTTGGACGTATGCGTCCCATCGCGCCATCGAGTTAGCCCGTGCATCGCACTCATCATCAGCCGTCAGACGCCTACGCCGCTGTGTCGAGGTACCCTCCCCAGCTCCTTGGCTCGAGCCACCTAAAAATGCGAAGGAGTCGTATGATCTACGTCTCCCAGATCCGTTTGACCCGCCACTTATATCTCCAGCGCCGGCTCCTGACGAAAGGGCCGCGGATCCGGTGGCCTGACTGTTCAGCCACATTTCATTGCAGAGATCATAGTTCGGACATCCGTGCCCGATGAGCCTCCGGTAATCCGTTCCTTGCTGTTAATCATAAAATGTATTAAGGGTGGAAGTTTAATTAAAGGGTTAATAAGAACCAATATGCCATTCTTGTTCAATGACAAATTGCAGAAATAGAGTTTGCTAAATGTACAGCGTAAATGCTTTCCATGAAATCGACTAATCCAGTGACGGTCTCACGCTCGTCATCCCAACCGGCACCAGATTTTCCGCGGCAGTCACGGATGATCTTGTAGGCACGTTTCATGTTCTTTAACTTATCCCTGGCTTGTTTTATCTCATACAGTCCTGTTCGTGCATCCCTCCCAGCATTTAGTTTTGTACAGATCCGAGTGAGGGTTAAATCACTCCATTGTTGAGTTAAATAACCACCAACAATATACTCGGCATATGCATGAGTGATTAGTTCATGCTCCGTCGTCCGTGTCCACGTGGCGCGTGGGTCACCTGAGCTATTACGCCTACCTCCAGTGCTTCCGCGAGCACTCGCCATCTAAAAGATTGTTCGCTTAATTGTTATTCGATATTGTATTAAAAGTTATATATTGTCTTGAATCCAAAAGTTATATTAGGCTCCATAAGTATCTCGCTAGGAAACCACAAAAACCTATTACAATTTATGCTGTTTACATGTTAGATATTATCCGAGAAATGTAACAAGTTCAAATTTTCAGAACCGTTACATGCTTTCCTAAATAATCGTCAATAATTCAGTGTCCGTCTTACTAGTATATATTATTATTTTTCACTTGTGTGATCGAATTCCACGTAACTAATTATAGCCGGTATTTGTTATTGCGATTCAATGAATAAACCGCCATCATATCGTTTGTGATCTTAAATAAACCCTATTTTCCCTAATTCTATACGTTTGCATATTTTGTGGCAATCTGTAAATGGCATTCTTGCTTGTAAATTACATTCATTTTTTGGTTAAGTTATCTTTAAACGGTTTACTTGTCTCCATCTTTGAATTTCTTTTCAATTTTTGGTAGAATTAGGTCGTTTATTTACTTTTAACAATCCATGATACTGCCAATATAAAAAGCATTACACTCACGGCTAAAATAATTGAGTTCACTATAAACATCAACACAACATTTCTTTCATTAACGTAATAATTGAGTTCACTATAAACATCAATACAACCAAAAAAAGCTTTACACACACGGCTCAAATACAATTTCAGCTAATTTACAAAGGCTCTACACAATCTTCCAGTTACGTCATTTTTTTCCCCACCTGTAAAACCAAATGTTGGGTAACTCTAGTTTCAGTTTAGCAATTAGTTTGCTAAAAAGAAATGATTATGGAGCTACCCGGTTTCTGTTTAGACTCCACAAGACGCAATCTTTATATATAAAATTACAACACAAACGGTAATGATAAAGAATAGACATCCAGATACAGAGCATCAAACAAGAACACATAACAAGACGCTTCAACACAGCAACAAAACAGCACACATTATAAGGTAGATAACACAATACGTGGAATAAAGATTGACACGATTGTGGAGTCGTTTGACACACCTAAACCTAAAACTACTCAGCGGCTAAAACAGAACCAATGGACGGACCTCGGGAAAAATTTTCACTCTAACACTCAAGGGGTGTTAGAAACCCATTTATGGTGGACCAATGGCTCTGTTTTTAACAAAAAGATATAACCTACACAGAGACCAAACAGGACCCATATTTGAGCAACATAAATTCCAGTTTTAGCCCAGAAACACAAAAGCATCAGAAAACCCAGCTATACGCAACATTTTTTAGACCGATTCAGTAATCTAAACAAAAACAAAACAACGAAAGCAAACATTTAAACAAAATAAAAAACAGAGAAACAGAGACAAATAAGCATTAAATCACGGCACCTTTTTGCGTTTTACAGTAACAACTTCGGAACTGGATTCGGACTCAATCAAAACACAGCAGGAAGAGTCGCAATCCTTCATCTTCCTAATACGAAGAGTGTAGGGCCAAATCAACGGTGGCGTGCATTGTGTGTGCAAAGTGTGTACAGTTTTCTGCTTTCTCTTTCTTTTGCGAAGATTATAATGAGCAGGAGCACAAGAAGATTCACCAGACGACATCGTTATATAGTGAGAAAAGAAATCGCAATCTAAACCCTAAACCTATACAAATAAAAATAAATAAGAACGTACAACAATTTAAAGAAACAACAGATATAAGGACACACTGATTCAACGAGTGCAGAAGAAAAAAGATGCATGTCGCAGAGAATCTCTGAGAAATACAGAAAAGCAATGAAAATCTAACAGAGCATTCAAGAATACAGGCGAGATTCGGTCAAGATGGCCGTTGGGGCCATTAACTTTGCCCATAAAACACAAATATCCGGACCTACTGAACAACCACACCAGATCAACGGACAGATCTACACACGAGACTGTAGCGTGTGGAAATTTACCCAAAAATCAGATTTACAGGCTGTAGAAATGAAAGGACATAGCAGAAATGTAAGAGGGTAGAGAGGGAGAAGAAGGGGCAGTCACTTCCCCATTCTCTCTCCTCTCTCAATTATGTTTCTGGCGACATCACATGGGGGACGACTTTTATGTCCCCCAAACCCGACTTTTCACTAACTTTGGCCCCAGCCCTATCAAAACAAACATATCATGGGTTGGCCCAACCGGTGATCGATTGGGCTAACCCAAAGCAAACATACCCTATATTCTTTGATCGGATTTAAATGAATAGAAAATACTCCCTCCGTCCCAGCTAACTTTTCCTACTTTCCTTTTCGGTCCGTCCCAGCTAACTTTTCGCACCTAAAAATGGCAAATTAAGTCAACAAATTACACCCCTACAAACTGGCCAATATTACAAAAATGCCATTAATTAATTTATTTGTAAAAACCAGAAATTTAATTAATTGACTCATTAAAAGCTAACCCTACATAATAATACACCCAACCTTTCATTACCCTCCCCACCCTTTCAAATACCCCACCCAACGAATCTGTTCCCATTTAATCTCTCTATTCTCTATGAAACCCTAATTTCCTCTCTCTTTCCCTAAGAACACTCCCTCCTTCTGTTCTTGCGCCGCTATTCCAAATTTGGAACACTCCCTAATTTCCTCTCTCTTTCTCTAAGAACGCTCTCTTTCTCTAAGAACACTCCCTCCTTCTGTAATCTTCCTCATGGAAGACGAATCGAGTTCTGACGAGAGAGTTGTTTGTGATTCAGAAGATTCGTACGCCGCTGAAACGATCTTCGACGACGATGAGATAATCAATTCCGAGGATATGGAGACCAACTCTGCTCCGGTGAGTCTCGTTTCCGCCTCGGAAAGCGAAGGGGTCCAACCTGTTGGATGTTTCCAATCTGAGGAACTCCGAAGGCATTATTATGCTTGCTTGGCGATTTGGTGCCCCGCTGTTTTACTGGTTTTGAAAAACCCCTAATTTGGGTATGTAACCCTAACTCGATAGTTCGTCTATTATGCATATATTGTGTTCGTGGTCCAGATTTATTGATGCATGTGTGATGCCTATTCTGAGGATTTTGTTGTTGCTGATTTCTGGAAAAAATGAGCTTTTGTGATTTGATGCATGAATTCTGCCCAAATTTGATTATTTTCAGAATTGATGGTAGTTTTATGCTGTCTGCTGTGGACCCTATGAGGAATTTTTACTGAGGGTCTGTTATGTTGCTGATGCATGTGTGCTGTCCAGATTTGTTGATGCATGTGTGATGCCTATTCTGAGGATTTTGTTGTTGCTGATTTCTGGAAAAAATACTGTTGGTGGCCCTTGTGATGATTTTTTTTCCTAAATGCTTTGTGTGGAAAAAATGAACTTTTGTGATTTGATGCATGAATTCTGCCCAAATTTGATTATTTTCAGAATTGATGGTAGTATTATGCTGTCTGTTGTGTACCCTATGAGGAATTTTTACTGAGGGTTAAGACCCGAACAAAAAAATTGAGGGTCTGTTATGTTGCTGATGCATGTGTGCTGTCCAGATTTTTAAAATAAACAGAACATTAGCATTTTTATACACTGAAAATAAACATTTACCAAATGTTTACAGCCTAAGCAAAACTAAACATCATTTTAGTGTTTATGCTGTAAACACTTGTACAAAAGATGATTTCTTAGAAACCTAACCTAGATCACATGTATCCCAAATCCGTCATTAAACCACCTATGTCGTACGTACCTGTTGCATGTTCATTTGCAACTAAATGATCAATTCCATCCCTCACAATGTCTTCTGTTACCTCTAAAGTGTTTGGAAGAGTCCCTTGTCTTGCTTGTGATCCCTTTGCCATGTGTGGCTGCCTATAGTTGTTTCCCCCCATTACCTTCATTATCTCTATCATACATGATTGCAAGCTTAGAAATACCGAGTTTAGATTTTGTTCCTCCATTCTGTCAAAAGATTGGAGGACATTATCTACCAGCTCCTGTATTGTGTAGCTTGATGTCTCTACTTGCAAACTTTGTATGGCTCTGAAATACCCCAAATCCAATACGTTTGTGTCGGGTGAATTTGGAGGTTGACACATAATCTGAATGTTAAAACCATCTGATGAGGCTACATTCCTGAAATCTATGTCATGATTGCTAAGATGAGGTCTTGCGTTGTCCTGTTGTATGATTATGGTTTTACTTGCTCCTTCCGGCCATTTTGCCTTGATTGCAGGTATAATCTGTTATAGCCCAATGATGAAACAGTAATTTTTGCAAAAAAAATGAATGTGTTAATAATGTCACCATTCTGTCCATTGAGCAAAATTAAATGAGCTAGGGCAGAATTTAGGAGACTTATTTACACATGAAATACTAAATGATGAGAATTTTCTGATAGTATATAGAGTTACCTTATCCAACATGCAATTTTTTATTACTTCTGCGTTTATCGAGTCAATCGGTTTGGTGACCAACGTCCCTCTTGCTCGATTTACTGAATTTCTGAGGGCAGGCTCCATTGTTGTGAAGGGAAAAATTCCAATTTTTCCATCAAACAATAGAGTCCCGTCTGCTGCGTAATGTGGTCTTGCTACGGCGCACATAAACATAACTTTCGGGATAAACCTCTTGCTTTTACACACTCTGTATGGATCATCTTCTTCAGCCAATTTATATGCCCGTTCACATGTGCGTTTCATATAAAACCACTTTTCGTCAATGTGAACAGTGTTATGCATGCTGTCATACCTGATTTTATTTGTTGAACTGTCATGTTGTAAGAAGCTAAGGCTGTATTTGAGCCTTTGCAGCCTATTTGCATCCGTGAGTAATGGCTTAATTGCATTTGAGTGTGCTTTTATTGCACCTGCTTTTACGAATCTTCCTACTGTGCTTTTGCTCACTTGCAACTCTTTGGCAAGTCTTCGGATCGTCCCCCTCTTCGAAAACGGTATGGCTTTCAAAGCTTCTTTGTCTAGAGGAATCTGGACTTTAGAGGCTGCCCTATGCTTAATTTCTGGAAATGTAACAGGTTTACCTTCACTAATCATCTTTTTTGCAACCGTCCAGATAAACTGAATCGTCCTCGTGGAAACTCCAAATGATGTTGCGACTTCCTGTAGCTTACCCCGGTTAACAACTCCATCGGTGTTGTTACAAAAAAGAAATTGAGCAATTAGGAGTCGATCTGATGGAGTTAGGTTGGGCCCCTTCCTTCGATTACGATCTTCGTCCATTGAAGCTTCTACTGTAATAAATGTCCTGCTGTAATTTAACAGATTGTAATTTTTCTGGGAAGATTTGTGCTATAATTTTTGGTCTGTAATAAATGTTGTAACAGGTTTATATAGAAGCTTTTTGGTTTGTTTGAATTTTCAATTAGGAGGGAATTTGTGTGTTATGCCTGTTGTAATTCAGGAAAATTTTTGGATTTGGGTGGGAATTTTCCCCCAAATTTTTTGGAGCTTAAATTTTTGAATTTTTCACGTTTTATAGTGTAATTTCAGTTTTTTGTTCTGTGTCTACAGTACTCGTTACTGTTCAATCAGAAAATTAATTAGGATTAAGTTCCTAATTAATTTCACAAGAAAAAACAGAAAAAGTACTTTATTGAAAGTCAATAAGGCATCTTCAGCTTTTTCTTAACCTCCGTGCCCGGTCAACTGTGAAAAGTTAGTCGGGACGGAGGGAGTATGTGATTTGTTTAGTTACATGGAGCCATGGTTGTCACGTAAAGAATTATTACTGTCCCCAAAGTAATTTGCAGAGAATCCAACATAACTTACTTCTCTACCCACCCACAGAGTCATCCACTATCCGATGAAACCAATAACTACTCGCCACGTTGGATAACCACTCAAAATTGGCCATTATGCGTTACGCCATTGGAAGTTCAGAGGATCTAACAATGCTCACGTTTGTAGATAATCGCAACTTCTTCAAACATCTGAAAACACAAACCCACAACACATTCACTGTGTTTCTTCTCTCTTCTTTATTTCTCACTCTCTCTTAAATTTCAGTTCCATCTAACTTTTGAAAATGGAAAGTGCTGACAACGGCACAAATAAGAGGAGTCTCCGGCGAAGCAGCAACAGCCACATATCCATGTCGGATACTGAGTCAGCCACGAGTCAAGTCGACTCGTGGCACTCCCCTCTTCGATCCGAGTCGCCGTTACGGTCCGACGACCCATATTTCCGACCCGGAAATGACGATTCCGCCGAGAACAACAATAGGGCAATTGTTTTGGTTGATAAGTACTACTCTTCCGCGCCGTCTCCGGGAAAATCCAATGTTCCGGCGAAGGGGCTGCGGCCGTGGCCGCCTTCGGAGAAGCCCACACCGGAGAATCTTGATATTCCGGTCAGTTCTCCGGGAAAGGGGGAAAACAAACCCATGTCGGAGAATCTTGATATTCCGGCGAAGGAGGCGTCTCCGGTGGTTGTTGGGGTGAATAAATTTGTGAAGGAAGAGGTGCCGGCAGGGGTGAAGAAGGTGGGTGGTGGGGATAGGGGGTTGGAGGAGGGGTACGGCGAGGATGTGGTGGGGGGAGAGAGGCGGTCGAGGGCGGCAGTGGCGTCGATCTTGAAGAGATCGGAGAGGAATGTGGCGTTGAGGAGGGTGGGTTTAGGGTTTAGAGTTTTTGAGGTTGTTTCTTGTTTGATTTCATTTTCAGTTATGGCTGCTGATAAGACTCAAGGCTGGAGTGGCGATTCATTCGACCGCTATATGGAGTATCGGTATGATTCTTATGCCAATTTCATCGAATTCTTACATTCTTCGATTTGAATTTCTGTTAATTTCTGGCAATATGATGAATTTTGAAAAACATTTTGTGTGTGTTGTATCCAAGGACGAAAATATCGGTGATTACGGAGATATCGGTATTTCAATTTAGAGAGATTTCGGTGAAATCTCGATTAATATCGAAATATCGGTGCAACTTTTTTAAAAATGCCGGAAAATGTATTAAAATAGTAATTTATCACGATATTTTATAGATTGTTATAAACATACTTAAATTCAAATATTTAATTTAAATATTGGGTGAAATTCACATATTTACAACTAGTTGACAAATAATAAACAATAGAAACATTATCAGGCCACACAAGATACATTATGAACTCTTATTATCATTAAGGATGTTCAAGTATTTTACAATAATATTCTAATTTATTAAATTTAGAAATTTTACAACTAAGGATCATGAAATTTCACCGATATTAACCAAAATTTTACAACTAAGGATGCATTAAGAAAATTTTACCGAAATTAACCGAAATTTCACCGATATTAACCGAAATTTCACCGATATTAATCGAAATCTCACCGAAATTAATCAAATTTCACCAAAATTCACCGATATTAACCAAAATTTCACCTATATTAATCGAAATCTCACCGAAATTAGTCGAAATTACCGAAATTCACCGATATTAACCGAAATTTCACCGATATTAATCGAAATCTCACCGAAATTAATCGAATTTTACCGAAATTTTGGTAAAATTTCCACGAAATTACAACAAATTATACCTGGAGATAGCCCAAATCGAAATTTTTGGAGTTTTCGGAGATATTTCGGAGATTTCGGAGATATATCGGAGATATTCTGACATAAATTTATTACATCCGAATATCGTTTCGTTATCGCCAAAAAAGAGAGATATCGGAGAGATATCGGTGAATATCGGAGATATTTTAATCCTTGGTTGTATCTTCATTTATGGGGAGTTTTGCCATGTTTCTATTTTTAAATAAATGATAGGGAAAGGTATATATATTGTGACTTGCAAATACTCATTTTCAACTTATTTGAAACAAAAAAAAAATAAAAGTACTTATATTGTGGATTTGCAGACATCCCCTTGTAATTTTTTTTTTTTTAATCAGAAATTCAAATATTAGTTTGAATTGTTATGTTTGATCATAAATTCAAGTTTCAGTTTATATATTTGCTGATTATCATTTTCCTCTCTCTTCTTGGCTGTATAATCTTAACTATGTAAGGCAGCATTTTTTTCACTCATAAACCATCATGCTATCAACATATGCGTTCAAATGCTATTCTAGTCTCTGGTAAACCAAGGACCCGGCACTAATCCCCTTTTCTGCATTCTTTTTCTGTTTTCTTATGCTTTGAAATTAGTGATCTTGTTACCTGATCAATGTTAATGATCTCAAATTGATAGCTAGATTATATTAGTGAATGTCTGGTTGTGATTTTGCTTGTGATGAATAAAGTATGTGTGGTGTTTTTGACAGATATTGTTTAGCTGTAAATGTTATTGGATTTGTGTATTCTGGTTTCCAAGCCTTTGATCTGGGATACAATTTGGGCACCGGGAAGCATGCCTTCGCTCACCATCTGCGTCACCATTTTGATTTTGCAATGGATCAGGCAAGTAATGTTTATGTATCAGTTCATTTCCCAGTTAGTAATATACATTTATCAGGATTCACTGCTTCAATCTAAAGATTCTTCTCTCTGAAATGAAGCAAATGTTTGTGTTTAAATTTCTAGCTATTTGCTCGTTTTAGTTCTCAGTTTTGATATTAAGATGGTAATAGTGACATTCTAAAATATTGTTTCCCAGGCATCATTCAACTCGGGTTAATTTAGGTTAAAATTTCGATTAATGATGAATGCGAGGTAGTACGAGTTTGAGTTATGATGGAAGATTTTAGTTTTAGTTGATGGGGAGCACTTGAGAAATCTTCCCTTCCATCGAAATGTAATTTTGTTTTATGTGTAAAGCAGATCATCACGTACCTGCTAATGTCAGCATCATCATCAGCAGCGACCAGGGTGGACGACTGGATTTCTAACTGGGGAGCCGACCAGTTCACGTTGATGGCTAGTGCATCGATTGCCATGTCCTTCCTAGCTTTCATCGCCTTCGCAATTAGCTCTCTCATATCCGGTTACAACCTCTGCAACCAGGACCATTCTACTTGATCACAAACTTGTCTGCGTATTTTTTTTATATTGATAATTGTTGCATCTGCAGATGACTTACGAAGCTGTACATACACAGTTATAGAGAATAGGATTATGCTATATTGTAAGTTCGAAAACTTAATAAATGGTAATTTTAATTAAGCATTTAGTAGGGTGTATGTGAATAAGAAGCATATGATATGAAAAAGAGAACCATCTTTCCGAAACATTTTAAAAAGGAAAACAAGACTATGTTTATAAGGATTCAATTTGTAAAATACTTGCAAATTGAACAAGACACTATTTTCTATATCTATCTAATTAATAGAGCCAGTAAATTTTACTGATATTAATTAGTAAATGGCCACGTAGAATGTCTAATAATGTGTTTGTTTAAGGTTAGAGAGTGTTGAGTCAAATTATGCAGAAGAAAATTGATATATATGTTTCATTGGAATTCGATTGTTTAAATCTACTGAGGTCAACCTAAAACACACCCTAGGTATTGGTGCAAGTCGATTTTCGTTCACTTATTTTACTCTGTTTTAAAATTACTAGATGAGGTTCTGACTTGAATACTTTTCCTCTTATTGCATCATTAGACCTTATGTTATCCTCTTTTGTAGATTCCTCCTTTTAATTTTCTTGTTTTTCTTACTTTCTACAAATTGGCTTAATTTTTGTATACAGATTTCCACTCATAATTACGTCATAATTTTATAAAAATAAATATATTACAATCTAATTAAATTATAAAGACTAAAAATTTAAAGGCGTACCATGAATAAAGAAATCATTAAACGAATAAATAAACTATAGAATTACAATGATTTTAAAAAAACAATATTAACGAATTTTTTGCTTGATTGTGTATTGCTAGTAGTATCCCCGTGCGATGCACGATTTGTAAATATAAATTAACAAATTTCCTTCGTCTCGACTTAACTTTCCTACTTTGACCTGACACGGAAATTAAGAAAAGACAGATTTTGTAGAATCTTTGACTTTTTTAAATGTGGAGATTGAGTGTGGAGATTTTGAAGGTGGAAATTGTAAGAGAAATTTGTCATTTATGGGCTGAAAATTTAAGTTAGGACAAACCAAAAAGGAAAGTAGGAGAATTAGAGCGGGACGGAGGTAGTATAATAAAAGATTATAATCAAATCAATATATAATAAGAGATGAAAAATATATGTTAATGAAAGGAGAATCAATGAAAATATTAAAAATTAAAAATATATAAATTTGAGTAAGTTACAGAATATTCATATTTATTTTTCTTAATGTATGAATATCTCTATCATCCATGTACGGAGGTCATGTTGACCATCTTGTACAAATGATGAGTGTATATATGTATATTTATAATTTTATGAGAAACATTTATATTTATTCAAAGTATCTAATTTTTTTTATTTTCAAATATAATGCTCAAGATACCAATATCATTACATTCTAATTTTATTAATTTTTACTTGTAGCACAAACACACTAATAATTAATCCACATAATCAACCAACAAACAATTATTTATTTTTTATTTAATTTATTTATACAATATGGTGTAAAATTATAAATCGATATTATTATAAAGGAAAATCACATTAGAAATGATTTTTTATTTTAAAAAATTAGATTTTTTTTGAAAAAGTAAAATGTTGAAATTATAAAATATTTACTAAATAATTCAACTTTTATATTTTTATATGATTAAAAAATTAAATATAAAAAAAAAGAAACAAAATTCAAGTTAAGCTATTTCCAAATAAAATGTTTTATACCAAAAATAAAACAAAATTCAAATTAAACTATTTCCAAATAAAATGCTTTATACCAAAAATAATACTCCCTCTGTCCCGACCTAATTGACCTACTTTTTCTTTTTGTTTGTCCCAACTTAATTGGTCTAGCCCATAAATAGCAAATTTCTCTCACAATCTTCACCCTCAAAATCTCTACTCTTAATCTGCACCTTTAAAAAAGCCAAAGATTCCACAAAATCTGTTTTTCTTTAGTCTCCGTGCCCGGCCAAAGTAGGCCAATTAAGTAGAGACGGAGGGAGTAATTTCCAAATAAAATGTTTTATACCAAAAATAATTTTTTTTCAGAAACGTCAAAGGGATTTGGGTGGGAAAATTCCAAGATTACTATTTTGGGTGGATTTTGTTATTATATAGATATCGAGTTAGGTTTCTAGTTCTCCAAATTGGCTAGAAAATTCTTGGTGTATTATGACTAAGGAATTGATTAGATGATTAAGTATACTCAGAATACTTATAATGTTTTTTCCATCAACTCAAAAGAGATTCTTGCAAGAATTTATCAGTCACGTTACATGTGTAAGCTCTTATTTAATGTTTTCTTGGATATTCCTTTATTTTGTTTTATTTTATAGAAAAAAAGTCCATCGTATTTGATGTTGCAAATGATTTCTAGTAAAAATGACCAATGCAAATAACCACATAAGTTAGGTGAACTTATTCCAATAACTAAATTTTATATTTTATACAATAACATTAGATGTCAAAGCTAATAAGCCACAAAGTTACATAGTTATATAAAAACTTTTAAATGATTAATTTTCGTTTTCTTAAACCAAAGATCTTCTAAAATCCTTGATTGATTCTTAGGAATATACTTAATTGTTATAAACTTACTTATTTTATCTATGCACCCATGCTCAAATTGTGAATCTTCACTTTTTCTTTGTAGCAATAACTAAATTATATATATATATATATATATATATTGTTTCTTGTTCCTCTTACTTTTCTAGTGATGGTAATAAATCGTATTGAAACCCGATTCGTATGAAGAGGGTAAAAATTCGATCAATCGGGATATGGAACAGGTTCAAACTCGGTTAAACGAGTCTTGCCGAGTTTGAATCGAGTTTTGGATTTTGCTAAACTCGTCCCCTAACCCACCCCATATATATTACTTATCTTAATATTTTTTATCTACTATATTATTATATTCCACTTACTACTATTTCTTACTATCAATATATTCACATTTTTATTGGTTTTGCTTGTTTTATTGTGTTTGATTAATTAGTTTGAGAATTTTTTTAGTTATTTCCGTAAATAGATTTTTTAATCAATAATGTCTATTTTATATTATATTTCAATTATGGAATCATTATATTAAAAAAAATATTGTTAAAATAACATGACGAGTCGAGGTAGGTGAACCAGTCAGGTTGGCGAAGTGAAGTGGGGGAGGGGGGAATGGGGATTGTATTCTGAGAAGGCGGGCCAAGCAGATTATGAATCTAATTCTTTCTATGTGGGGCGAGTCTTGGGAAAAGTCAAACCCACCCCATACTCGACTCATTTTGCATCAACTCCCATTTATGACAAATTTGAAAAAAGAAAAATTGGAAAAAAAAATATTATCTTTTCCGCCGCCTGAGACGGGTGGTGAAGATTAGTGGTGGTGGTGGGCGGCGGTGAAGACTTCTCCACGAGCGAGAGTGTGTTACATAACGAGAGGGAAATTTGAACTGATTTGATTCTTAATATTGCTCCGTTGCAATTTTTAATATTGAATATTCTTTTTCCTTTAATTTTTCTTTAGTTTACAACATTTAAAAAAGTTGTGACAGGTGGCTACTTATGATTGGACATCACTACTTGTTGCGGACAGTCGCTGTTGTAGAGGCGGGGACCTGATCAAAATTCAAACAAACATATCCCAAGTATTGTTGTAAGTGGAATTTATTTCAATTATTTTACTTTACTCTTAACTTAAGAGTCTTGTTCTAAAATTACTTAATGACGGGCTTGAATATGTTTTCCTCTTTTTGCATCATTTCACCTTGCTTTTTACCTTCTTTTACAAATTCCTCATTTTTATTTTCTTGCTTTCTATAAATTGCCTGTGTTTTTGTATAGATTCTGTATTGTGATTTCTATTCATAAGGTTAGATTAGGAATAAAATATTTTTAATAAGATAGTAGGTAGAAGAATTGTTAATTTTCTCACCTAATAACAAATTTGGACAGCACACCATTTATCAATAGGGTGTCCTACACATAAAATTACGTCGTTTTTTCAATTTTAAAAATTTATAATTCCTATTAACTTCTCAAAACAACATAGTTTTAGTATAGGATACGATTGGCATATTGTAGTCAAAACAAAAGAGCGAAACTGAGAATGCAATGCAGTCATTTCTTATCATTAACTCTTTGTACAATTCCTGCACAAATCGACTAAGGTCCCACTTGGATGGAGGGATTTGTGCTATGGATTTGTAAATCAATTATCAAATCTACTCCATGTATTTGGATAAAATACTAAATGAGTGGATTTGTAAATCCAGATTTTTAAATCAACCCATTTAGAAATTCAGAATTTGAGATTCTCCAATTTACACTATATTTGGCTGGATTTCAAATCCTTTCACAAAGGTAGTCATTTCCAAATCCCTCATCACTCACACTTCTCTCTCCCTTCCCCTCTCTCTCTCTCTCTCTCTCTCTCTCTCTCTCCTTCTCTTCTCCCCATCGCATGTTCTCCAATAAAATGCTCCTAATATTTTTTTAATTCTTTTTTTATTTTATTTTTCTTTTATCTCCAATAAAATGCTCCCACTAATTTTTTGGGATATAAAATACATAATATGTATATATATAATTGGAAAAAAAAAATTTGTTCGATTAATTTAGATGTAGATAAATATTATTTTATTTAATAAAAAATATAAATTATTAGTTTAAACTTTAAAGAAAAAGAATTAGATTTTACAAATATTGTATCAGTTTTTTTGCCAAATAATGGATTTGAAATTTTTGGATTTCAAAATCCTTTTACAAATTTACCATAAATCCAAACAGGGATTTCAAGCCTATGAATTTCAAATCTAAGAATTTTGAAATCTATTCATTTTAAATTTCTAATCAAATCCCTCAACCCAAATGGGGCCTAAAGTAATTTCTTCCAATCCTGCATAACAGCAAAAATCGACAAATGCAATCGAACCAAATGCATGAGAAAAGAAAACAACAAATTGCAAAAGAACAGCTGATTTAGGAAACCAAAAAGAAAAAATTTAATCTCTATATGAGGGCTTTAGACGAAGATTACTGCTTGTCAAACCCTCCTTCTGCACAATTTCCCAGAATCTATCTTCGGCCATTGGGTCCTGAAAATTAACATGAAGTAGAAGGCTTTCATTCCCATAACTCTCTTGTTCCACTAGTATTCTCATTGCTGAAACAACGGCAGAGGTGCCGCAGTATATCAATTCAATACTTTCAAGCGTTGATATTTCTCCGATACCTGAAGGGATTTCAGGTATTGCACCTGTGTCCGTTACACTAAGGTTCTCGAGTACTGGGAAATGGGTAGTGTCTACACTCCAGTAGTTAAAATTATAAGCACCCCAAATTGTCAAGCTTTTCAAGCAAGGGAAAACCCCCTCAAATTGCCCCACGGCTGATGAGCCACAATAGGACAATTTGAGAACTTCAAGATGCGGCAATGACAATGCAATAATTGACAGATCTTCCCAATTAATACAACGAGTACTTACAGACAACTTCTGGAGCGAACTTAGTAATGGAACGTTTAGAGCGAAATTACGCCAACTCAACACTTCATCAAAATGGAATGTTAGTGATCTCAATTGTTTGAAGCGGACAAGATTGTGGAGACAGTAACATGAGGTTGAACTTGCATCTTCGTCGTAAAGTAAATGCAATCTTTTGATGTTGGGGATTCTCTTACAGACCTCCTCACTCAAGCTAAAATTCTCGACTCTCAAAAGTGTCTGCATATTTCGCAAAACAAAGTCACCACTTGGAGGAGGATCGGGAAGCCAAATCTGGCGCCTAATAAGCAAATGCCTAAGCTGCGGCATCTCCCATATTTCAGATGGTGCAATGATTCGTTTAAGATGGTCCGTAATAATGAACGTTTGCAAATTCCAGAGCTGGGATATTGATGAATGAAGATGGAGATGGAAAAGAAAAGCTTTGAGTGGGAAAATATTCTTGGGAAAGCCCTTGCGGATAAAACGACGATCAAGATACCGCAAGTTAGTTAGAGGAAAGTGGGTCTCTGAACGACCCACACCTGGAGACTCGTCGAGTTCTTGATAATCCGCAAATTTTACTTTCCTCAATCTGAAATCAGACGGCGAACAAATTACATCCATGTCTTGTGAAGGCCACTCCATGTCAAAATGGAACTTCTCTTTCTCAGATACAATCAAGCACAACTCTCTTAAAAGATCGTGGATGCTGCATGTTCTGATTTTTCCATTCTGCTTCCATTTAGGAACGGAAATAAGATTTCGCTCAACAAGATCCTTCAAGTAAATCGCTGCAACTTCTTCCAAGTTTTGGGCCTTACATGGCTTAAGAAACCCCTCAGCAACCCAAAGTTTGATAAGACTAGGGATACGAATCTCTTCATCTTCCGGAAAAACCCCCATATAAAGAAAACAGGGCTTCAAATGAACAGGTAAGTTTCTATAACTCAAAGATAATATACTCAAGCATTGTTCGTCCTCCCCCGAATCCAAAATTGAGTTCATATCATTACCAACTTCCTCCCAATACTCTTTCGTCCTCGAAGAGTTTCTCAAATGTCCCCCTATCACAACAATCGACAAGGGAAGTCCTTTGCATTTTTTCACGATCTTATTTCCGATTTCCTCCAACTCAAGAGGACAGTCTTCGTCTCCAAATGCCTTTTCACAAAACAGCATCCAACTTTTTTCATCATCCAAGAAATTCATCACTAAAGACACAGAGTCGCATTGAAAATCAATTTTTGATATCCTACTTGTTACAACAATACGACTTCTATTATCATTATTTGGAAAGAAAAACTTTATCTTATCCCAAACTTGGCTGCTCCAAATATCATCCAATACAATCAAATATCTTCTCCCCGATAACTTTTTATGCAACATTTCTCCTAGTTCATCGAAAGTTGCACTAGGGGATATTCCTTCCTGATTAAGAAGTTGTGACATAATTTTCATCAAATTGTATCCTTGAGATATGGTAGCCCAAGCACGAAAGTCAAAGTGTTGCACTACAAGTAAATCTTCGTAGGCATTATGAGCGAGAGTAGTCTTACCAATTCCACCCATGCCGACGACTGGGATGATTTGGCGACCAGAATATTGTGCAGTGAGCATATCCATAAGTTGGAAGAGTACATCATCAAATCCAACCATAGTATTATTCTTGGTGAAGAGGTTTGATGTTGGATAAGTGTAGACCTGAGGTTTGGATCCTGTTTCTGCTTGAATCTTGAGAGCCAATTTCTTGATAGAAATCATTTCTGCAACTACTTTCTGTACAGCAACCAAGAAACGAGACCTTGTTTCACCATAAAGAGTGGATCCAGCATGAATTTGATTTACTATGTTGGATTCAATTACATCTACGGCTGCATAAGCTGCAGATGCAATTCGGGTCTCCAAAGCCTGTGTGTCTTGAGAAGTATATCCCTCAATAAAGTGTAGCAAGAAAGAGGCATAGTTGTGTAGAGATTGGATTTGTTTGCTGTGATAAGAAAAGGAATGGCGAGGATGATTCTGCATTCCCTCCACAAGATTCACAAGAGAAACTAGAGCTGCGCAGGCTGCCATTGATCTTGGAAATCAGTATTATGTTACTTTCACAGAAAAAGAAGAAGAAGATGTACCATCAGTATTATATATTCTTGGTCAATGCAAATGGGACACCCCCACCCAAAGATGTCGACTTCTCTGCCCCGATACAGTCACATTCACTTTTCTGCTTAGATTATTATAATAACAACAATAACACAATTTAGAACAGTCTAACAAGAGTTGCATTCCGCCATCTTAAGCTTCTAATTTCAGTTATAGCTTAATTTCACAGAACAACCTAACTATGCAATTTTTTCACTTTACAAGCTAAATATTTTATTTTATTGCAATTTGTATAATACGATTTATTACACTTTGCAATTGCGACTATATAGATCATATACCACTCACATAACTAGGGGATGTCAATTTTATCCACAGAGTAGAATTACCCACGGGTAAAATCGTAAACGGGCGGGGCATTGTCCGTGTTTTAAGGTAACGTGCAAGGTATCATCCGTACCTACTAAATTTTAATAGGGTAAAGGATAAGGTATAGGTTTATTGTTATACCCAGCTACCTGACCCGTATACCTTACTCGTCTACCCGATATATATATAATATAAATTATATATTTTATATATTATATATTAAATATATTTACATATTTATAATAAACCATGGGATGTAGTGTGTGTATATATATTGAACAATGGGATGGAATATAGACATACTGTACGTTAAAAGCAAATTAAATTAGCAAATGGCCAGATAACAATACACACTACTTCAGCTACAGATTACGCAATAAAAAATATTAAAACGCTCTTACTGGACTTTTTGCTTTCTACTCCAATTTTAAGTTGCTGGTGAAAATGTTATTTCTTGGCTTATATGTGATCTTTTTTCTATTATATTTTTTTAAAATATAGGTTAGCCCGGTTATTCGTGAGTATTCGAATATTCGTAGGATTTTATCCGTGCCCTACCTGAGACAAAAGATAGGGGAATAGGGAAGGGTATGGACAGGATATTTTATATGTGGATTGGATATGAGAAAGCTTACCCGTAGGCATCCGCACATATAGCCCCGTTTTATGCTAGTTCATATTTTAATCACTTAATGTTATATTATACATTTCAGAATTATTTTTATCTTCACTTAAATTTAAAACAAATAAAAAATGAAATTTTAATTTTAGATTCTTGAAAATATAAATAAAAACTAGGAAAATAATAAAAAAATTGAAATAATATATAAACAGTATATTTTTCAAGAAAAAAAAACAAAATTGCATAACATAAAAATATGAAAAATATTTTCTTTATAAACTATATTTTATATTTTTATTAAAAATATAAAATATTATATAGAATTCTAAATAATTTTATATTTTTTCTGCCATTTTGTTATTTTTATTTTCCGAAAATATATTTGTATATATTACTTTCAAATTATTAATATTTTCCCGGATTTTGTTTGTAATTTCAAGAATCTAAAATTAAATTTCAGTTATTTCAAAATTTTCAAAATAAATGAAAATAAAAATAATTTTTGAAATGTATAATATAATATTAAGTGATTAAAAAAATGCAACAGAAGAAAAAAGGGATCATGTGAGGAACACATGACCTATATAATCGAAAAATATGGTCGGAATTGCAAAGAGTAACGTATCACATTATATAGGTGGTAATTGGAGAAAACAAAATATTTAAATTGCAAAGAGAAAAAATCCGCATAATTCAAATTGTTTTCTAAAACTAACCCTAAAATCAACAACTTTTTTGGAAGAATATATGTTTGTGAAAGAATTGTCGTTTTGAGTTTGAGCTAACTTGTCAAGAATACGTGAGACTTTTTTGTAAATTTATAGGCATTTTGAATCTCGTATTTTCGTATCATCCGTGCATAACACATGTAAGTGTGATATAAGTTAACAAAGTACCACTTTCCACTTTAAAATCAATGCTGTTCACTATCACAATTTATTACAGAATGCAGCCAATTGTTATTATTATTATTATTATTATTATTATTATTATTATTGTTATTGTTATTATTATTATCATCATCATAAGTAGTAGGATTATTATTTCTGATCATTCAATAAATTGGGTGTAATACTACTCATACTAATTATGGATGTATCTCTATGCGCTCAATTGCTATAGTCATAGAAACGAATTGCCTATTATTGATTTTCGTTCAAGAAAAAAAACACCATCGGAGTCAGATGAGAACAAGAATCAGCAAAAACATTTAGAGGCAACTGAGTGAAGGCCATTAGCATCAAAACTACCAAAAGTTAGACCCTGGAAGCAGCAGACACTAAGCATCCACCGGAGTTTTCCTCTTCCGGTCGGGCACTGATGAGTCCTGTGCTCGGGCCTCACCAAACACTGATCTGTATTGTCAGAGAGATGAGATTAAGACAGATCTTACAATACGTTAAACACAGCTTGTCATGGTCGATATATTTTGTGAAAGAGGTTTGGCTAGAATTATTTCAAACATCTTATAAGCTCTAACATCTTATAAATTGTTTGAAAAGCTTATAATATGTAATTTTTCAAGAGCTTATAAGTCAATATAGTTTTTAGATAATAGAACTTATAAGCTTGAAAATGAATGTATGACTTGGCTCAAAATTCAGGGACTACTTTGAAAGTCGCTATCAAACATACATTTTGACTGTAACAAGTGTGAAATGTGTGTGTGTATGGCATGTGTGTAGCGTGTAGTTTGTGACGTGCGTTTATGATGTAAGATTTTAGTGTAACTTATATGATCTTACAAAATAAGATGGAACAGAGGAACTTATTTTTCTTGAGTTTATAAGCTTTTTGAGCTTATTTTTACATCTTATAAATTGTTAAACAATTTATTTTGACAGACACATTTCAAGAGCTTTTAAACTCAAATATCTTATAAGATGTTTTGAGGAGTTTATAAACTTGGATAAACACCCTCTAGCAATGCTATCTTTAATTCCACATAACACAAAATCTTTAAGTAGCAAATGCTTCAATGCAAACGTTTAGCATATACAGTATTTGAGGCCAGAAAAGAGAGTGTGAATGTGTGTGTGTGTGTTATAGATGTTGGCAGAAGTTATGAAAGAGAGAGTTGGAACTGACCCACAGGTAGAGCATTTCTTCTGATTCTTGCAGAAAATGGATAAACAAACAGAACATATGTACCCCATATCTATTGTGTTTTTGTGGCAAAAACACCTGCAAATTTATTCATAAGCTAATAATGTCACTCTCTCACCTCAAATTAGAATATAGTAACAAAGAGAAACTTTCACGATTGTCAATTATCACGCAATAAATTGCGGCCACAACAGACAAGTGGAATGTTTATCTAATTTGCACAGGTAACTTACAAACGAGTTTGATCTTTGATGGCATTGCGTGGATGTAAATAGCGAATAGCATTTTGTCAAGATAGGATGGATTAATTACATTGACAGATTTTTGCAAATCGTGAGCAGCATACATGCTAAAATGTGTTAGGTGCCAAATTGGAGCCTTGAAATATAGAATCCACGAAAAAGTTGAGAAGTATACATAAGATGGGAATCCTTATGCTAAGATAACAAATTGTTCAAGAAACTTACGAGGCACGAAAGTCCACTCCTGCGGGCTTAGGAAGTTGTAAGAAGCTACGAGAATGCAAATCAGTAGCAAAAACTGTCTGCATATGGCGATGGTCTCACATTAGTACCAGTGACAAATGTACAAAGGGAAGTAAAACATCTTTCCAAGAGCAACATACTGGGAAGTTACCAATATTACGAAGCAAAAACAATGACAGATAATAGAAACAGCATGACCGAACAGGTCTAGTAAGTTACGAGAAGAGAAAATAGTCAAAGACACTAGGTTCAGGAATCAGGATAAAAAATACAATACACACTGTGTTCCAGAATAAGAGTCCTGTTTCATGGAGTGCAACTTTTTATTTTGTGTTAATAGATGAAAACCTTATAAAAACTATAAATTCTCGATTACAAGTTATTTAATTTGTCGGTTTGACTTGTACAATTATATTTTAATTTAATCGTGAAATTAAAATTTTAAATTTTTTTACTTTGACTAATAAAATAGGACATCAGATTTTGAAACAAGACTCTTATTCTGAGACGGAAAATGTTTTTGAGACCTGAATTTTTTTGGACGGGGGGTACATGTTTTATGTAGTTTCTTTGCAATCCATCCGCTAGTAGTTTACCTCATGCATGACTAAATGTCAAACTGTACCATTATTCACGCATCTCAGCAAGCCAACTATTTTACTAAACTTATCCTTTCCAGAGTTCTTTTATGTAGCTTTCTACAAGTCCACAACGTAGTTTACTACAAGTCTACATCATGGTTTTGATAATTCCAAAGATAATTGAGTTAAAGAGGATCACATCGTGTTCTACACACTATTAAATTTTATGGCATAAATATTCTTAAATACAATAGTCCTTTTCTATGACATCTCTGATGTCTGATCATTAAAATACTAAAAGAAAAGAAACTAATCCTATTAGAAAGTATTCGTCTCCAAAAGAAATCAACAAATGGAACATATCAAACAAACTGAATGTTTCATCTCTCACAACGTTAATCCATCAAAACACTAATTTATGATTTCATTTTTGCCAATATGAGCCAGTACTTACAGAAAGATATTGAAACAGTCCATCCAATATATGAGGCTTCATATATACGCCACCAGTTATATAAGAAGCCTATAGAGAAATATGCACCATTAGTGACCAAAAAACCATGAAAAAAATATATCATTAGAGAAATTGCCGACTAATTTTTTAACATCTTACAAACATACTACCTGCTGTAGAAAAGCAGAATTTTGAGCTCCTATTACACATGAATCTATAGGAACCTGAACGAGGAATAAAGGTAGAGATATCAGCAGACATTAATGTACGGTTCAACATTATTGCATGACAGGATCTTACGAGCAATAAAGCACAAAAAGAAGCCACTTTGGCAGTTAGCCGCTTAGCATGTTTCTAGCACCAATTATGCAAGTAAAACAGAAAAAGAAAATATTAAATAAATAAATGCTTCGAGTGCCAGTTATGAAAGTAAAAACGAAATTGAAAAAAATAAAATCAATAAGTAAATTTATTATTATTATTAAATATTACAAAGGAGAAAGAACTATATGAAGGATCTATTTGTTTCCTAAGACAAGTTTAATCTTATTCCAACAGATAACAAGAATTCTTCCCTAACTTAAGTATCAACTTCCGATAAAGGAAGTCTCTTACTCCATAGACAGGGAGGAAGGAGAAATGTTATTATTACAAAAAATGATGAAGCTCTCGATCAAGTGCATTAAATCAACAATCATCAGTAATTATAATAACTGCTATCAGATTATAAAGAATTCTTGACTAATATCATCTTCAAAATCAAATTTAGAATGTTTCTTCTCTCATCAGACTGACATGCTGAAGGTCTAACCGCAGTTGCTATAGGTGGAACAAAAGAACGCTGATTGCAGATCATACTGGAACTAACTGAAGAAAATGCAAATGCATTCCTATGGTCAAGAATATGAAGGTTGATATCATACTTAAAATGATTATTTTGGCTGTTTCAACAATCATCATAAAGCCATAAAAATCAAGGATAAATACAGTCACAAGACCTACAAGTAAATTCGACCAGCCCAAACAAAATCACATAAACCAAGCAATCAAATTTAATGTTTGTTCTCCAGCACAAATATTTGGTTAGGAAGCCAAAAAAAAAGTCCAACTACTGCTGCACATGCAGACAGATTACAACGATGGTATTAAATGAAAGCTTTAAAGATAGCATTGCAGCAAATGAAATATTAGAACAGAAAACTAATTTTCAGTATTTACCATTGAACGCTGAGCAGAGAAAATTGAGTTCATGAGTGCAACATATCTGCACATGGGAAGACTTTGAGCATAAATACCAATTGAAAACTAAAGTGATCTTAGATAACCCAACAAACCAAGTTACATACTGTCCAGGACCATCTGGAGATCCATGCAAGCATAATATCTGTCATTGAAGCATTACTTCATCAGCAATAGGTTCTAGATATTACAGAATATAAATGCCATGCAGGAAATAAATACAAGGCACTAACTTTGGGAAACAACTAGTACAGACTTACATCATTCAAAAAACCGTTGACTAGCATTTCCACCGAAATGAACGTAGAAAACTAAGGTCGCATAACAAGAAGTGCATTCCAAGTATCATGGTTGAGTTCTACATTGCCAAATTATAGTATTAGCTCGTCGACCTGCACCAACTAACCACTTCTCTACATGCTAGACTCTAGGATGATTTCTACTCAATTTGTCGTAAATATTGGTGTCAGAGCGAGACCAATGCTCTAGCCCATGTTGCCAAACGGGAAATTTCTTATGCTAGAATCTTGCTTAATCCCACATTGCTAAGGTATGGGCATAGCATGTGAACTTATAACCTCTTAAGTACCCTCTCAATACCTACATCCTAGCTTTTAGGATGAGTGTCATATACGGGATCATAAGTATAGTCTCACATTAATAAAGTATATCTTAGAATGTGAGTCCAGGCCACTTGGAGCAATCCTTCCTTCAAGGGCTTTTGGGATTAATTCTACCATAGGTTCTTAAAGTATTCTACTGAACTTCTATATGAATCCCATATTTCCTTCTTTTTTATTTATTGAAGCGGTTAAAATTCATCCCATCTTTCTCCCTTTCCAGGGCAATATTTCTTGAAAGAAAATCCTCAAACTCTAGCAAGTTATTAGCAGATAGAGACTGAGTGGTTGAAATTGACTACTATGATAGTGGTCCCAAAACTTCTCGTAGATTGCTTAACAAAAGTATGTACAATCAAGATATCCTTCTAATCTCTGTTGTCCAAGAAGTCGAACAAATACTTCCTACATTTCCTCGTAATTTGATTAAAAAAAGCTTCTTCTTTCAAATTTTAGTTTACTTTCTTGAATTTATACTTGTGTTTCCTTACCAGACGTCCTTTGACTTTCAGCATTGATGAATGGTGTGGTCTGCCTTATAGTTTTGCAATAGTTCCAGTTTGCCTCTCATCTACTATCCTAAAAAACTATCCTGCCCATCATACATTAAATTGTATTACTTTACACCACAATAATACACCACTAGATTAGTAAAGTTCCTAACTATTGATATAATTGAAAAGCTATAGCTTTCTAGTTTCTCTCAATTACTGTCAGAACATTTCTTAAGAACCAATATAACTCACCCGAGGTTGTGGATGAAGCGGCCCTGATCGGAAAACCCTCTGGATATCTAATTGATACAAAGTTAAAGAAAACATTTCTTTCTCAAAATTTATACAGGCAACAACTGCAACAAAACTAGGTTGCACACTAAATGAATTTCCAAACAATAGAAAAGGAAATCAGTTTCCAGAAGGATACAACACAGGGCCATCGAGAGGGAGCCAGAGAGGAGTGAGAACCCCGGGCCATCCACCGAGCCCTCACGACATAGTGACTCATCCTTGTCCACAAATTCCTCCAATTTCTGCAGCAACTGCTCAGCCCGTTGGTTCTGGCTCTGTGAGTCTGAGGAATCAAATATATAATCACAAGAATTATAACCAGTTGCAATCACAACAACTTGGTTCAGCTGATTCAGCAAAAGTATGGAATTCAAGAATGCAAGTACCTGCCACAAAATTAGGCCTGTTAGTTTCACATGTCAAAATTGCAGATAAAGCATCTTCTTGTAAGAAAAAGACGGGACTTAAGAAACGAAAGGATATTATTACATTAGTGAGGAACTTCGAGAAAGGGAGAGTAGACTTGAGAGAGTTCCAAAAGAATGGATTCGTGTCAATTAGTACCATTAACAGACTCACATCATCTGAAATACGAATAAATTCATTAAGGAAATCAGACACAGATATGCATCGTACTTACACATACTCAAATGACAGTATAAATGATTTCCGTAAACACACAAACACAAAACAACAAAAGGATAACCTGTATAAAGCTTAGATGAGACAGGAGTCATCCTTCTTGTGTTACCTGAAAATTGATTAAACACCAGTCCATCATTTAAACACCTTTCCTCAATCAAGTCAAGCCAAACCCAGGTTGAATACACACGCACTTCTTCGATTACAAGATTACAGAATCAATGAGGTTAATGCTAAAGATATGATTCTCTATTCACATAAATGCAGAATAGCAGTTAATGCGCGCTCAATTCCTCAAGAAGAGTTTATAATGAGCATTTCAATTCGACAAGAAACAGAACTACAGTGAAAATGAATAAAAATAAAAGGAAGAATGCGGGCAAGAAATATGCAAGGGCAACCTTAATTTCTTTAAAGAAACTTTAGGGTTTCAGAGCTGCGTCATGATTTCTTCACAAGTCGGTAGTATTCTACGCCGTTGTAGGCGAAGGTGAGGGAATGAGCGGAATCTAAGACTGGGGAAGAATTACAGTCTGCAAAGCGGGCAAGGGTGGAACACACGTGAATGAATTATTAAATTTTAAGGCGCCACTGTTAACCCCCAATTACTCCGAGGGCGTGGGTCTCTTCGACGCTACACCCGGAGCACAGCTTCGGGTGGCTATATTGTCGCCAGCTGTCCTCTGCTACCCCACCCATCTGACAATCTCACCCCAAACCCCCCCAGCCCCACGTTTCCCCTCTCACTCTCTTTATTTCCCCACCCCAGTTACACATTGTCCCATCATAATTTTTTTAATACAATTACTTCTATATTTTATTTTTATTAATATACATTTAGAATGTGATATTATAATATATTAATTAACTTGTAGGAATTGTTTTAGTGTGACTGATTATATATATTTGTATGTATTAACATAAAATTAAATTATTTATTTTAATTTTCAAATTTATTACTCTTTTCGTTTCATATTAATTGTGGTTTTAGAAAAAAAATGAAAGAATTAAGGATTAAATATTTTGACAGATAAACCTCTAGCTAATATTAGGAGTATTTGACCAAATAAAATATAAGTGATAGGTTGAAAAGTAGAGATATTCTAGGATTGAGTCAGAGAAAAGATTGGTAGAATAAGTGAAAAATATCTAAAACGCCAATTAATTGGAAAAAAGGAAGAAGTAGCTAGAACGACAATTATTATGGAACGGAGAGGGTATTATTAAACAAGAAAAATTTATTCTCTCGATCTCATAAAAAGAGTTATGTTTCAAAAAATTATTATCTTCATGTTTCAAATATCAATGGCGCTATAGTAGTTTAAGTAAAACAAATATTTTTTTTTTATTCACAAATTAGTTAGATATGGTTAAATAAGTTAAATAAAAAATAAAGTAAGTCGGGTACTTCGTATCAATGAATTTTGAAGAGTTGTACTTTTATCAAATTAACCAAAAACAAAAAGTTACACATTTTTTAAAACAACACTTAACTCCGGCGACGAATTAACTTATTCAACGCTATCTAATCTAAATAAATTAAAATTTTATTTTTTTACTAGAACTACCAAAACGAAACATTGATTTTTTTTAATATGACTCGTATTCTGTAATAAGAAACCTTTTTTCAAACAAAACTCTTTTTATAAGATAGAAGGAATAAATTTGTTATGTTCAATAATAATAAATTTGAAATTTAAAGTAAATAATTTAATTTTATACTCCCTCCGTCTAACATAATTTTGCGGGGCTAATCGGACACGGATGTTAAGAAAAAAATTGTTTTTGCTTTTAAGTTGACTTTGTCAAATGTGTAGAATGAGGGTGGAGATTTTGAGAGTGTAGATTGTGAGAAAAATTTCCTTTTTAAGGGTGTGTAAAATTAAGTGGGACGGACGAAAAAGACAAGTGTGCAAATTTAAATGGGACGGAGGGAAATTATAGAACCAACATACATGATTGAATATATATCATCAATCACATTAAAATAATTTCTACAAGATAATTAATAATAATAATAATCAAATTATGATGTAATTACAATTATCACATTCTAAATGTATATTAATAAAAAATATACTCCTTCCGTCCCACCTTATCTTGCACACTTTCCTTAAACGATCGTCACATCTTATCTTGCACACCCCAAAAAAGAAAAAAAATTTACCCGCTTATACCCTCTATACTTACGAAAATAACAAAAATGTCATTACTAAAATCATTAACAAAAATTAATTAAGTATCCTAATTTTAACTAAATCATCCTTTTTTAAATTAACTCAACCCATTTACAGTTAATCCAAACCCACCAAACCCACATTCCTAATACCTAAAACCAGCCCAACCCAATTCACTTCTAAACCTGACGAATCCATTCTGCCTCTCTCTCTCTTACTAATTCGATTCTCTCTCTATCCCTTGGTGTTCTTCCTCTACGCCATAAAACCCTAGCCGCTTCTTGTCCACATTAACGCATTTGTCTCCCACACCCCCTCAGATCACCACCCTTTCGACGGTGCTCCGGTCTTCTCTTACATCGGAGGATTCTCCAGAATTTCCCATTCATTTTAATGGAGGATTCTCCAGAATTTCCTCAGATTTGCTACGATTTTGAAGATACCATCGTGGAGGAGACCCAGATTCCGACTGAAGATGTCCGTGATGTGGGCTCGAAGAATCCAGATCTAGTCGTAGATCTGGGATTCTCGTCCGAAATCGCAGACGGATCTGCTGAGGTTGGCTCCGATATCCCTATGTCGGCTGTTTGCACGAGTCCGTGGCTGGATTCGAGGGAAAAAGGCCAAATTTTCAAGGATTTGCTGACCTTATGGTTCCCCATTCTCGGACAGGTTATGCATTTCTGCCCTATTTGGCTTCGTTTATGTACCTGATTCCCTGATTCGGGGTTTTTGGGTGATTTTGGCTTTCTTGGCTTGGTGAATCTGTTAGTGGGGCTTGATGATTGCATGTTGATGTTAGACTGATTTGGCTAGAGTTTTGTGCCTAAATGATGTTTGTTTTTTTATTTGCTGATAGGCCCTGCAAACTGTCCTAATTATGCAATTAATTTATGCTTGTTGGTTGCATGTTGATGTTAGACTGATTTTGGTGATGTTAGACTGTTGTAGTTCTTGCTGTCTTCTTGTGCCTAAATGATGCTTGTTTTCTGTCGCTGATAGGCCCTGCAAACTGTCCTAATTATACAATTAATTTGGTTATGACCAAGTTAATGGGGCTAATTAGGCCTTATGCTTGTGTTTCTGCTGCTGTTTTGTGTTGCTGCTGACTTCTTCTGCCTAAGTGATGCTTGTTTTGTTTTGTTGATAGGCCCTGCAAACTGTCCTAATTATGAAATTAATCTGGTTATGGCCTTATGTTTGTGTTTCTGCTGTTGTTTTGTGTTGCTGCTGACTTCTTCTGCCTAAGTGATGCTTGTTTTGTTTTGATGATAGGCCCTGCAAATTGTCATAATTATGCAATTAATTTGGTTATGACCAAGTTAATAGGGCTAATTAGGCCTTATGCTTGTGTTTATGCTGTTGTTTTGTGTTGCTGCTGACTTCTTCTGCCTAAGTGATGCTTGTTTTGTGTTGCTGATAGGCCCTGCAAACTGTCCTAATTATGTAATTAATTTGGTTATGACCAAGTTAACGTGGCTAATTAGGCCTTATGCTTGTGTTTCTGCTGCTGTTTTGTGTTGCTGCTGACTTCTTCTGTCTAAGTGATGCTTGTTTTGTTTTGCTGATAGGCCCTGCAAACTGTCTTAAGTATGCAATTAATTTGTTGCTGTTCTTAAATTGAGTGAATTTGTGTTTCTTTTGCTCCTTAAGAAGATGGCAAATTAACATAAAATGATTTGATACCCCTATGATGACTTGTTTTCTGAGGGGATTAATTTGAAAATATCAAATCATATCATAAAAATTGCTCCTATTACAGTGTTTATGACTTAAGCAAAACGTACACACAATAGTGTTTATGCTATAAACACTAACCAAAAGAAGCTTTCCAAAAAATTTCCTAGACATACCCCTATATGTAACCTAATGCAGCCTTGAGCTCACCAATTTGGTATGTCACAACAGTTTCTTCAATCTCCATTAGGCTTTCAATCTCTTCCCTAACTGTAGCCTCATCAGATGTAACTGGGGTGGGAAAATAAAGATAGTGAGAGGGGAAACGTGGGGCTGGGGGGTTTGGGGTGAGGTTTTCAGATGGGTAAAGGGTAGCAGAGGACAGCTGGCGACAATATAGGTACTCGGAGCTGTGCTCCGAGTGTAGCGTCGAAGAGACCGAGGGCGTGTTTGCATGTGGTTTCTCTTGATGGATTGAGACGATCAAAATCTCAATAGAGCATACTTATAAACTTTTTCAATTAAGTTTGGTTCAAAATTTCTTAACTTTAAGCAAATACACCCCAAATATATTTCTGTTTTAACTCAAACTAATAATATTTTTTTTATTTGTGAGGTTGTAAAACCATTTTGACATGGTAGTTTCTTCTCGGTCACTTTAAGAAAATGTAAGGATGCGATTGGTTGTGCTCAAGGACGAAAATATGGTATTTCAGTTTTAGAGAAATTTTAGTTTCGGTAGAAATATCGGTGCAATTTTTAAAAAAGTTGAAAAATGTATTAAATTTTTTAAAATTTAGGATGATATTTTACAAATTGTTATAATTAACTTAAATGCACATGCTCAAGGAAAAAAATGATACAAATGAATATATTTACAACTATTTTATAAATATTAAACAATATAAAAGATGTCTGACAATATGATACATATTAAAAATATCGACAAGCTGTTGTTTTTCGTCAGAATTTATTCTTTTTCTGTGTTCAATAATGTCTTTAGCTTAAATGAGAGTCAATTACATATCATGTCAACCATTTTAAAAAAAAATCGAAAAAAATTCCCAAAATAATCGAAATTTCACCGAAAGTTCACCAAAATTTCAATAAAACTTCCACGAAATAACAACAAATTATACCTGGAAATAGCCAGAATCGAAATTTTCGAATATTTCAGAGAAATTTTTCGGAGGTATTTTGAAATTTCGAAGATATTTCGGAGAAATTCTGACAGGAATTTATTACATTTGAATTTTGTTTCGGAATCGTAAAAAAAGAGAGATTTTAGTGAATTTCGGAGATATTTTAATCCCTAGTTGTGCTTTCATTTCTCGTTTTTTTATTTCTTATGGGTGAATATTGATAGAATAATTTTTGTAGGAAGATTAGTTGAAAGAAATGAGAGTGTGATTGGATATGGAAAAAGTGTAATTGTAAAAGATGATGTGGTGTGTTTGTAGAGAATGAGAGAATGAGAATGAGTTCTTTTTGGTTTTTTTATTTTTTATTTTTGGATTAATAGTACTTTATTTAGGAAATAAAGGAGAAAATAAATAATCTCCAAGTTACAAAATTATCACATTCCATTAATAGTACTTGCTTAGATAATATAAAAATATATTAAAAATATTAATTTATTATTTTTAGAATTCTTTGAGCCCACATATATATATATATACACACACATACTTATATTATTTTTTTATGAACACTAGTAAATTAGAAATGGCTCCAGACACTGACAAAGGACGACAGAAAAGAAGTTTTGGCAGGTCCATGTCATCTCGTGTCATTTGATGATTATTTTTTTATCCTTTTTTTGAGAAATCTCCAAGTCTCTTCGAGAGGTTGGTGGATTATTTTTTTGTACAGATTTGAATATTTCTTTATTTCCTGAACAGAACATCGTATTAAACCATATCGAGTCGTGTCGAACTGCATTGTACCGAAGAACCGAATAAAATAATAAATTTGATGTAATAAAATTATTTATTTTTGTTAGATGTTAATATATTTTGTTTAATTGAATATGTTATTCAAAAGATAAAGAATCTCCAGTTACCCGAACCTAACCAAACCGGACTAAATTGTTCCGTTAGACCCGAAATTCCCAACCGAACTGTCCTGAAAATAAAAAAATACGTACCGTCTTTAGATTAGTTTTGGATAATAATTTTTAAACTAACCTAAGTTATGGATCTGGAGATTTTTAAATATCCGATCCACACCGTATAGCGCACACCTCTGACTATAATATAGAAAGAAAGAGGCGATAATTTCGAAACACCCTACTTAGTGACGTATTCAGGATTTTGAATATCGGGGTAAGACAATTAATTAAAAAAAAAAAAAAATTATTACTATTTGATAGCTTCTTTTAACAAAAATTAAGTCACAACTGCACTTTTCTTAATGAAAATTCAGTCACATTAAAATAGTTCTAAAAGTGATCACCCTGGACCTCAAAAATGAATAAAAGAAGTTAATTTACTTATATTATAATGTTAACTAACCTTCATATATTTGATTTACTACATACATGTTTATGTACTTTATAATGATAACTAACCTTCATATATTGTGTCTGGTAAAAAAACTCCATATATTGTTAATTAAGAACCACCAAGCCAAATCAAGAATTTAATATTGTTAATTACCTGCTAAAGTATAATTATATCTTAATTCTGGGGTATATTTGCACCCCATATTATAAGCTAGTTCCACCATTGGCCCTACCCCTACAATACACTCATATTGTCGGGTCAACTCATTGAAAATTGAGTAATTGTCGTATCGGGTCAAGCCTGTTGGATCCAAGATAATTCGACCATTTTTTATGGCCTAACTTGTCTAATAAAATTCAGACAAGAAAATTTACAAGCAAGTATCATATGAATCCAAAAAATTAGAAGCATTCAAAATCATACCATAATCTCGTAAACAAAAGGCAGAAGTCTGGTACATAAAATAAAAATGTACAAACATTCAAATCTAGTTGGTGGCTAATGTTACAACAGTAAATAGAAAACAATCTCATAGATAATAGAAGTGAGATAGGGGCTGAAGAAGTGAGGTATTTTTTTTCAAAGGGATAGAAGAGAAACACTGTAATTTGATATAGAAGAAATAAAAGAAGGGAGGAGAAGATCTAATTACAAATTGATAAAGAGAAAAAAAAATTATTGAATTGTCAAATCATGAATAGAAAATATTATTTTCTCTCTCTTCTCTCCTTCCCTTGTTTTCTTTTTCTGTATTTTTAAGGAGTTTACTGTTTGTTTTAAAGAGTTGGGAAGAGATATGAATTCACAAGCCCATCCCATAAAAAACAAGAATGAAAATAAAAAGTGGGCTATATCGCATATCCAAGCACACCCTAAGTATCTCAATTTTGAGGATGGTTGTGCTCAAATTCGATTGCTCTTTAGGGAAGATCTTTTTGTGATTTTTGTGATTGCAACTTGACAAGTGTGGGGTATGTGGTGTATGTGGCGGCATGAGATCAGGGGTACGTGTAAGATGTCACGTTGGGATTTTGTTGAGAAATTGGTGGCCAGATTAGCGGGCGTTGGCTACTAAGACGAGTTGTACTGCTCTTGTCAGTCGGTGGTTGAGTCCAATAAAAGGGGAGTTAATGTTAGACGTTGATGCTGATTTTGATAGTCGTCATGGGAAGTATGGGGTGGGATTTGTCTTGCGAAATCATGATAGGCACCTGCTGGCGGTGGGGAGTCATAGTATTCGAAATCGAGGTAGTGTGCTAGGAGGGGATTTGCGTGCACTTCTTAGTGGAATGCGTTTTTGCGCAGAATGTGGCTTTGCGAAGATTACGGTGTTTTTGGATTTGTTACTTGTTGTGCATGCAGTCTCGCAACATGAATCCGATCTGTCTTATTCTGGGCTTTTGGTGAGAGATATTCGGACTTTATTGGAGTCCTCCGCATTTATTAGTGTTGCCTATGTGACTCGTAATGTTAATACTATTGCACATGAGCTTGCTCGTTTTCCTTTCTCTTCAGTCGATCCTTATATGTGGATGGGACCTGATTTCCCTACGTGGTTAGAGAGTCTTGCAATCTGTGATTGTTTGTGATTTATAAGATTCTCTCTTCGCAAAAAAAATAATATTTTTTCTAAAAAACATTTTACTAGAAAGCCTAAATTCAAGAAAATATTTTATTTTGGGGCCTGAATTTTGAGTTTTTCTCAAATAGAGCCCTAGATTTTGAATTTTATTCTCAATTCAGGACTTACGTTTTGAAAAATAGGAAATACTATCCGATATACAGAAGGTTCAGTGTGATATAACGAAAATTTTAATATACTATGTATTGAAAATTTCAATCTACTCTGTACTGAATCTTCTGTATATCAAATAATATTTCCTATTTTTAAAACTTAAGCTCTGAATTGAGAATAAAATTCAAAATCTAGACCCCCTAATTGAGAAAAACGCAAAATTCAATCCATGAATTGAGAATTCAGGCCCCTAATTGAGACGTTTTACAAAATTCAGGCATTCAACTGAAATTCTGCCTAAATTCTTTTAGTATTTTGTTGATACTAATCGAATATTTTTAAAACGGAAAATATGGTGTTCGATGATAAAATTGGAGGCCCAATCAAGTACTGGAGCCCCAACCCGCCTCCAATTATGGACTGGGCCAAGGAATTAATAAGAACAGAAGGTAGCCCGAATCAACAAAACAACAGCATGGATAAATGATTATCTGATGAACTGAAAGGCACCAACAAGGACTGATGTTGGAGTAATACGCACAGAGGATAATCGATTCGTCAGTGTTCCGTAGACAATGCTAAGAGCTAGTAATAATAGATAAGCATGCAACTATAGATCATGATTGTAGTCATTTCTTTTACTGAATAATAATAATTCTCCTCTATTGAATGAAATCTTTCCCTTTCCTTTCTCTCTATTTTGTTGCTGCAATTATGTCTGAAATTCTCTTCTCTCACTGTCAAACTAGTGATAATCCGTATTGTTGACTCAACCCACATTACTCCCTCCATCATTTGAATGGTTGAATCTAATATCATCACCGCCCTAAAAAATTGATAACCAAGCCCTCACCTTCACACAATACAAAATGTCCATAGATCAACAACTCAAAACTCCCATTTCTCAAGGATCGTCCTCAAGAAATTCATCTATGCTTATTGAAAGTGCCTCTGCACCAAAGTATGGTTGTTAGTTGTTATTGTTTACTTAATGATTTGAAATTATTTTTATAACTTCAACTAGTATTTACAATGTATTATTTAAATAATAATGGTCAACCAAAGTTATTATGGTTCCCTTTTCCAAAATTGGATGGTACACTATTGGTATCCTTCACTATAATATGGTGAATGATAGCGGTTCGACCACCACTTGACCTAATCCCAAAGAAAAATTGTGCCCCTATATAAAAATAATCACACTATCAATTATCAACTAAAATTTGTAGTGCTAATGATTTAAGACAAACAAAGAATAAAAAATAGAGGGGATGGAGATAAAATAATAATAATAATAGAAAAAAAAAAAAGGTTCTAGCTTTAGCTCCTTGATCCCAGAAATAAACAATATGTAACACATTTATCTAGTGCTTATGAATTCAACAAGATATGACAAATTACAAAACAAGAATGACGTTTGAATATACGTTTGGATGATTATCCAATGTGCCAATAAGCATGTTTTAGACTAGGACAGCATGGTGAATATCTCCTACATGTAATTCATGTATTAAATAAAATATACAAACCAACTTTGCACAATCAAAAAAATAATGAGTCATTTCTTACACACTTTATATTACAGCCTAGTAAATGGAGAACTTCTCATGAATGAGGATAACTCAAGTGGCAGGGCATCCACTTCCTAGGTCATTGATCCTGGGTTCAAGTCACATTGGAGGGAAGATGAGAGTTTTTTTCTTTGTTCTTAGATTAGGAGATGAATGAGCGAGAAAATAATTAGCCTCCCTTCTCCCGCCCTAATTTTCACATTTTCCTTTTTCGACCGTCCCACCTTATTTTGCACACCCCCAAAATGGAAAGAAATCTTATAATCTCCACCCTTAAAATCCCCACAATCTCCACCTTTGAAAAAATCAACTAAAATAAAAAAACAGTTTTTCCTTAATATACGCGCCGGAGCAAGTATGCAAATTAGGTCGGGACGGAGGGAGTATTATTTTCATTGAATTTGTTAGTTGTTGTGAACTTTTATATCATTTTTTGTTATTATAATGATTTAATTCTAATTCAATTAAACATTGTACTTGTTGAAGTTGTCACGAAAGTCGCTCCAAATCGCTAGGATTGGAACAACTTTCTCAAACTGCAAGCGTATGATTTGTGACAGAGGTAGTATAAAAGATATCGAATCCACTGGGAGGATTTTCCATGAGAATCGACTTTAGCTCTTTTCGAATTAATTAGGTCAAATGCAAATTGAGAGAGTGGACTAATCTAATTAACATAAAGCAAAAATAAAGGCAAGGAGGGAATCAATCAATGGGAAGATATTTTCTAGGCTCAGTTTCAGACAAGCAAGATAGAATTGATATTTAGAAGCGATTATAAGACATTGTTGTGAATTATATGTGATTTAAGGTAATCCTAAAATCTCCACCCCAAGAGAATATTGCTTATGGAGTAAGGCCTTAGGACATTCTTCGAGATCGATGAATTCTAGGAAAAAAGATTGAGGTGCTCCTAATACCCTAGAATCGGTGAGTAAACAAGGTTTTATGTAGACTACCTACACGGATAAATAATTATAATCCAAACCCGGGCCCCGAGATTCTGGTTACGTAAGATTCGAAAAGATAGCCCGATATGCTAAAGAACGGCATAAGGGTATAGTTCCTACACCAATGACTAAACCTAATTTCGTCCGTCCCAACTAACACCCCCTAGACTCTACTCCCCCGCTTGATAGAGCTTCTCCTCCATAGGTCTCCCTTCTACCGATTGATTTTTGGTTAATTTAATTATCCGAGATTAATTCCCCACCAAACCAAACTAAGGCGCAACAATTATTCGCTAAACTCAATTAAAATCTAGTCGACAAGTCTCGAAAGGGTAGTTATCCCTAGTGTGGGAAGTCAACTATCATCTTTTAAAAGATAACAAATCTGGAACTCAGAATGCAAAGAAACAAGGAGACTGGGTTGAAACCAGAAAGTGTTTCAAGTGTAAGCAAGCTGGACATTTAAAGAAGGACAATCCACAAAAGAAGAAGAAGCAGGAGAATCAGAGGGCAGAAGTGGCTATGACAGAGCATCAAGAAGACGCTCCAGAAGTCTTAAACATCACAGACACAAGAATGGAAAAGGAATGGGTTCTTGATACTGGGTGTTCATTCCATATGTGTCCCAATGAATCCTGGTTCAAGGATCTACAGATAGAAGATGGTGGATGTGTTTTACTAGGAAATGATCACTCCTGCAGAGTCAAAGGCACAAGATCAGTTCAAATAAAAATGTATGATGGAGTCATCAGAACTATTTCTCAAGTAAGGTATGTCCCTGGATTGAAGAGAAATCTCCTATCCCTTGGTTCTCTTGTGGCAAATGGCTGTCAGTTCAATTCCCTAAATGGTCATCTTCACATCACTAAACACAATAAGCTGGTAATCAAAGGAAGGCAACACAATGGCCTGTTTATTTTGATTGGATCACCTGTGATAGGATGTGTTGAATCTGTGATAAGCAGAGAAGATGTTATGAAGTGGCATAGAAGACTGGGTCATATTGGAGAGAAAGGGTTGAAGGAGTTATCCAAGAAGGGTATCATTGGTGAAATGGGAAATAGAACACTGGATTTCTGTGACAAGTGTGCTCTGGGGAAGGCCAAGAAGCTACCATATGCTAAAGGGATACATTCTACCCAAGAACCCCTGGATTATGTACACTCTGATATTTGGGGACCTTCAAGAACAGAAACACATGGAGGAGGAAGGTACTTCATGTCCATCATTGATGATTACAGTAGAAAAACATGGGTATATGTTTTGAGGAACAAGAGTGATGCATTTCTTAAGTTTAAAACATGGTTGAGTCAGGTGGAGAACCTAAGAGGGAAGAAGCTAAAACATCTTAGGACATATAATGGCTTGGAATATCTGTCCACTGAATTCACAGGGTTCTGTGAAGAGAAGGGCATCACAAGGCACAGAACTGTTCCTCTAAACCCCCAACAGAATGGGGTTGTTGAAAGATTTAACAGAACTGTGCTGGAAAGGGTTAGATGTATGCTGATTGATGCTGGATTACCTAAATCATTCTGGGGAGAAACTATAAACACTGCATGTTATTTGATCAACAGGTCACCATCATCAACTCTAGGGTTTAAAACTCCAGAAGAAGTATGGAGTTGAAAGATACCAAACTACCATGACTTGAGAGTGTTTGGTTGTCTGGCCTATGCTCACATTAGGCAAGACAAACTTGAGGCAAGAGCACAGAGATGTGTATTTCTAGGATATCCTGAGGGCATAAAAGGCTACAGGTTATGGTGCTTGGAACAGGGAAACCAGAAGCTCTTGATAAGTAGAGATGTAAGGTTCAATGAAGATGTAATGGGATACAACTCTACTGGAAGTCAAGAGGAAGCTGATGGAGCTGTGGAACCTGAGAGAATTTCTGTTCAGGTGGAGCTTAATAAGGAGCAGATACCACCAGAGGAGGATACTCAAGCTCAGCAAGAAATTGAAAGTTCATCAGAAGACGAGGAAGGTCAAACTGAGATTGCAAATCAAAGGGGGTGCTTGGGGTCATAAGTTGTTGAGTCGAGCCCCTCGTATGCGCTCGACTTGGCTTTATCGCAATTTCTTGTGAATTTTCAATGCAGAATTGGCTCTTGATCTGAACATAAAAGTTGTAGATCTTCGTCTTACAATCACATAGTACCTTGAATCACTCAAATCCGAGTCTGGATGAGAAAGTTACAGCCAAAATACGGAGATAACACGCTGAAACGATCGACTTGCGCGAACCGGGCGAGTGCTAGTCCGGTACCGGTCCAGCAGTGGTGATGTTGGGCCTTTTTCTAATACCCACCTCATTAAACCTACTAATAAATTAGTCAACAGGAGAAAAATAAAAAAAAATGTAAAAAAGAGTACCACATAAGAAAATAACCTAGCTCACGGGTAACCGGTTAGTTAGCAGGTAACAATCGGTCACGGACTCACGGGGCATTTTTACAAAAATGTAAGTTACTTGACATTTTTACAAAGTGGTAAAGTTACTAGTTAGTTTTCTAATTATGTAATAGTTACAGGCATTTTCGTCAATTTTTTATTTTTTTTAATATTTACAAATTACATTGTTTATGAAATCACATAATATTTTTTTGTTAAACAAGTTATACTATATTAGATCCTCCAAGAAGAAAAAAATAAAAATAAATAATTACAAATAATACTAAAGCAAATAATACTTTTTGGATAAATGTTCACCTAAATTTAGCTTTAGTACTACCACAAGCGAACGTTGTAGCTACAGCTAATGATGAGCGATGTCGATCCCACAAAAATTGGCAACTAACCCTCTGAAGTACCGTAATCCTAATAATTCGACTTCACCTAAACAGCCAATAGTTGATTTGTGTTGAATAACTAAATAGCTATAATTAAGAACTAAACAAATAATATACTAATTCACTTAACAAAAATATTCTAGGTCTCGATTTCAATGGTGCATCACTACAGATTTATACCCGATCAATTGAATCTTTAACCCGACTTCTAATTTTTACAAGTCACTCACAAAGGTTGTTTATAACCCCTATCAGAGCAAATAAATCGTAGGTTACGTGCAAGAGCCACCATCTTCGATCGACTTCTATACATGCAACTCCCAAAAGATTTATAGACCAATGTCCTCACAATTATCTCGTACTTGACATGTGTGACAAAGAATAAAAAAATGTCTTTATTTTGGTTGTAATGTGGGCTTGAGGTAAGGTGGGATATATTTGGATAAAAAATGACTAATTATTTGACCAACCAAGTTATTGCTAACCCTCAATTTTCAGAAAATTATAAAGTATGGTTTCTTATCCCTTCAAAAACACTTTTCTATTCACTTCATCAACCAAAAATTTCTAATGCCTCACTTATTCGAGTACCACACTGGGACGACTCGCCTATCAAACACTTAAGCATACTTAGGCAATTTCGCCTGGTTGACCCTTCCTAAACACCAAAAACACATATGTACAGCTTTCTCTTTTTTTCCCTCTCTTTTTTTTTCTTTTAACGATAAAACGAAAATATACTATAAGCAACTAGGGGGAATCAACTTTTTCCTTTTCTTTTGCCTATAACACTCACGTCATTCACCAACTTCTCCTAATCATCCATTCCACTTATTCACTCGAAGTTTTACCCAGTCTACCTTCCAATCCACCTCCCTCTTCCTCAATTAGTCCAATTAAAAGGGCAAATTGCTAAAAGAAAGGTATGGGCTTGTAATATTTGGCAATGAAAAACAAAACTTAAGGTTTAAAGTGGCTAACTAGGGATTATTTTCCAAGTTTTGGTAAAAGGAGTTACTTTCATGGCTAAAAAATATGCTTTTAAGAAAATAATGCCTAATCATCTTCTAAGTCACAACACATACATAACATATTCATATAAAGACGAAAGACAAGTTCTAGAAACTAAGTACATTATGACCAATCATTTCAAACTGAAAGAATGATAAATTACTCCAATAATAGGAGTACAAATAAGGCTAAATCTCACAGGCTAAATTGATCATTATTCCAGTTCAAGCTCAATTTTATCTGCATATACCTATCACACTTTTCTATATGTCAATATTTTATTTATTTAAAAAGCAACTCGTCGTCGACACATCATCATCTATCAATCCTATTTTTAACTTTTCAAGATCGAGTTTAGACCCGTTCAACAAAATTTAATCTAACACATAAAAGCAATAAATAATCAATTAAATGCAAAAAAATCAATAAAAATAGAAAAGCAAAGTACTACCCAACATGATTCAACTAAATAGCAATACGAATGCACGTAAATCAACAAAATAAAAATAGCTGTCAAGACGTCCCACTCTATCCCCTCCTCCATGGTCTAAGACCAATGTTTGTGGCAAGTAGGTGGTACGTCTTGGTGGCACTCACCTAAAATTGGGGACAAGTTGAAAAGATAAAATCTGTAAATTGGAGACAATATAAATCCACCACTTTGTCCACCCGCTTCTGATCGATACTCGCCTCGTGAGCTCAATTATATCTTCGTTTGTGCTTTTGTGACTCGTTTAATTGATTCTTCATTCATATCAGGTCAGTGTTCGAAGAATCACAAATAACTAACATTAAATGAAAATAAAAAATAGTAAACGCTGGGTTGCCTCCCGACAAGCGCTAAGTTTTACGTCTTCGGTCAGACAACCCGTTAAACAATTCAACCGAATTCTAACCACCCACAGTCAGGAGCATTATCATCAATTAAAAATTAATAGTCCTTTCTCAGGTTTGCTATAACAGTTCTACCCTTGGGTTCCACAGTATAGATGAGACAACACTTGTATTTTCCTCTTAGACCGACCTATTATATATCAGAAAAGTGACCTTATCATTTTGAACATGAAATGTTAACTCTCCTTTTGGCACATCTATCATCGATTGGCTAGTTTCCAAGAAAGTTCGACCTAATATGAAAGGAACATCGGCATTCCCTTGCATATCAAAAATTAAAAAATCACTAGGGAACTCAAAGTTTGACACCCTAACCAACACATCCTCTACTACTCCATATGGCGTTAGTAAAGATCCATCCACCAACTGAATAGTAGTAAAGACTTGTTTTACCATCCCTAATCCTAACTGCCTATATGTTTTAAGAGGCATCAAATTAATGCTAGACCCTAAGTCACACAACACATTTCGAAACCTATAATTACAATAGAGCAAGGGATAGAAAAACTCCCTGGGTCATTCACTTTTGCTGCTCTTCTTGGTTGAGTATTTGTGTTGATGCTCTTTTTAGGACTTGCTATATTTTGCTTTTTTGCCCCTTTTCCTTTGCACTTCTTCATCTTTTCTTCTAGTGCACAACCAGGTTTCTCAACAAGTGGATCCGGCGTCTTCTTCACTATCAATGCTATCATTGGATGCTTTCTGTATCACAGACAATGTACTAACACAATCTATAGGATCAAGGTTAGTAAAGAATGTATCATAGAAAAAGAATTCTAAAGACTCATCAATAAGAGGAGATAGAACTTTCTTATCTATGGTAGTTCGGCCGCCTTCTTTTGTTTAGCCACCCCAACTCTCTCTAGCTTCTTCTTTTCTTCAAGCTCTTCAAAAATCTTAGCACAATTAGTGCAATTAGGTGCAGTCTTTCTTCTATGCATGCTTGTGGAAAGGGGAGCGAAGGAATATATTTCGGATTATCCTTGATAATGATCACTCTTGGCTTCGTAGCCCACTTTTTAACCAACTCGTAAGCATCCTCTTGGTTATCTTCCTCCTCTTGATTTTGCTCTATCTGATCTTCGGCTTCTAGTGGCTTTTGGTTTTCATACTTAGTCCCATCCATCAAATAGACTGCATTGCGCTGCTCTTTTGGATTTGCTATGGTGTCATTTGGAAACTACCATTTCTGATGTTGGGATTCCAAAGTTTGTGCTATTTGACCCATATGTATCTGCATTGCTTTCATATATGCCCCTAAATTTTCCATATTTTTATTAATATCCATGGTAGTACCATCAAGCTTCTTCTCCAAATTGTTAATCTGTTCATCATATTTGGTAAGCTGTGACTGCACTAACTTTTCTTGAGTGGGTTTTCGTCCTTCGTGAATCATACCATTTGAAACCGCGAAACCCAATGTCGGTTAGAGAAAATTATTGGGGTTGTTGTACAAGAGATTAGGGTTATTTACACCCTGCTGATACTAATTATACCTCTGTTGATTGCCTTGAAAGTTATTGAAGTTCCTTTGATTGACATAGTTTGTGTCTTCAACTACTTCCTGCATGAGCGGCTGCTGTAAGTTCGACTCAATATACTGGGCTAGTGTCACACTTGTCAGCATATTTAACTGATTAGCCATAGCAGCTATTTAAGCTTCCATCTTGTTTACCCTTGATTCGGATGATTCTACTTCAGCGATGCTATTTGCCTTTTTCGGTTGATTGCGTCCATTCGGTCACTGCCAACTAGTGACCCCCATCTCATCTAGTATGGTGAATGCATCTCTTGTACTATTTACTAGAATGGATCTGCCTATTGCTGTGTCTACAAGTACTCTCGTAGGCCCAAGTAGCCTTTATAAAACTTGCAGATCTACTGATCTTGAGTGAACCCATGTTGAGGGCACTTCCAGAGAAGATCCCAGAACCACTCACATGCTTCCATGAATGGTTCTCCATTCAAATGTTGGAACTGAGTTATCTCGGTCTGTAGTTCGAGCATCTTGTCCGGTGGGAAGTACTTCAGTAAGAAACGTGTGCTCAGCTCATCCTATAAAGTGACATCCTCCAACGATTTAAACCATTGTAGAGCTTTGTCTTTTAATGAGAAAGGGAATAACCGCAGCTTCACTAGTTCAGGTGGCACTTAATTTACCTTTAATGTCTTGAATCTGCCTAGATGAACATTTGGGTCTTCAAATAGACCACCACCAAATTGATTCTGATGTACTATCGAGATTAGTGCCGCTTCAGTTCAAAGTTGTTAGTTTGAATCGGTGGTGGTTCGACTCCTCCATACCGCTGATTTGGCACGGGACGTAAACAGTCCCTGATAGATATTTGATTATCTTCTTGTGCAGTTGGTGCTAGTGCTTGCGGCTGAACTTGTTTTCTTAGTATATTCACATCAGCCTTCATATTAGTCATTACCCCGAATAACTGTCTAACCATGTCTTCTATGGTTGCGTTCGGTGGTACTTCCATAGGTTCTGGATCTTTTCTTGTTCTACGTCTACGAGCAGTCACTTCAATTTTAGGATAAAAAAGGACGAGCTTATCCTTTCCTCGAGATCGTATTTGCATACGCTACCAGAGATCAAAACAAGAGACCCAACATAAAATCGAAGATAAATTTAAAAACTAAATAAAAAATAAAGAAATTAATGTCTAGTCTAGTATCGAAATATTTATCAGAACAAAAGCTAACACAATTACCAGTACTTGGCAAAGGTGCCAAAAAACTTGTTGTACAATTTCTAACCCTAGTGTTACCACAATTGTACGGTGCTAGTGTAGCTAGTGGCAGCAAGGTGGACCCCACGGGACTATTCCTACGTCTAACTTGATACCCTTATGTTAATACCTCTACTCTATTTAGACTCTCGAATAAGTGGATGGATTTTATATAGTCTAAAACCTAAATTGCATAAATTGAGTAACTAAATAAGAATTACTTGGCAAACAAGAAATAAAATAATAAAGGAAATTCATATGAGATTAAGACATATCCTAGGGATTCGATTTCAGTTATTATCTCCTGTGTATGATTACTCTACTATTCTAGACTCTTAGACCAATTCTATCATTATTAGGCAACGCTACTCTTAATTCTCCCTCCTCTCGGACGATGCTAACGTGAAGATCAATTAAGGAAAATCACCCTCTCAGGCTAACTATCACATAAAAGACACCCAAGGGTTCCCTAAACCGATGCCTACGCAAAACCGCACTCCTCTCGGACAATTATTGGTGCATACGCTATATACTTATATGCCTGTTAACAATCCTCTCCTCTCGGACGTCGAATTTATAAGCAATTAGAAATGAATCAATTAGTTAAATTAACTAATTCATGAAATAAGACATAGCATAGAGATAATTAAATAAAAATGGTGTCTAGAATTATATAGAAGTAGTCAAAACATAGTCGATAAATAACCTACTCTCTAACCCTAGAACACAATGATATTTAGCTCCTCATATCTAAAGTTAAAAACCAAAATAATTCATAGACAAACATGTTCGGAAAAAAACTAAAGGAAAAGAAGTAAGAAAACGTGATTCTTTATCTCAATCTTCGTCTCTTCGTTCCTTGCTCTTCGATCTAGCCTCTGAAGTGTTCTCCGATGATAATTGTATGTTAATTTTGGACTAGGAAGCTTGTATTTATAGGTTGGGGAAGATTAATATGGTTGAAATGGGCTTGAAATAAGTCAAAACACGTATAATAAAAATTACTCCGCCAAGTCGACTCGACCGAGTCACTAAAGCTGCATCGCCCGAGTTAGACGAGTCGATCGAGTTGCACAAATGGCCTCGCCCGAGTTGGGGTGTTCTGCCCAAAGACCATTTTATGCCTAACTCGACCTCGACCGAGTTGGCCTATTCTGCCCCAACTTCGTATTTTCTTAATTTTTTCCCATCTTCTTGCTCGTTTCTCGTCCAAACTTCGTCAAAACGAGCTAGCATATAAACTCCTGATTAAAGCTAAAACAAGCACAAACACGTCATCTAGCTCAATATAACAAAGTTAAGCACATTCCGACCAAGTACACATGCAAATGCTACTAAATATACACCTAAATCGACCTAAACTGCATGTATACACGACGTGGGAATGGGCAGAAAATACACTTAAATGCGCAAAAACTCAAAGCCCAAGTAATCCACTAGACCATGCTTTGCTTCTGCTTCCCTTACAACTTAATCCACTCAACAAAGTGGTATTCATCTCGACCGAGTGGAATGTACTGTTGTAACACCCAAAACCAAAAGCAGCAGACTTTTCTGTTTGCCCTTTTTATTAATTTCTATAACAGTTATTTAAAGTTTGTTTTATTTTTTAAAATATTTAAAGCCTAATTATCTTTTAATAGAATTGAGGCTAATGACTTTTCGAGGGACAAAGACTTAATTTTACAGGAGGAGCTATCAGAGGACAGGCCAAGCTCACTCGTACCACCGTCCGACATAAGGAAGAAAGATGCAAAGATAAGAGCTACTAAAATGTATTTTAATTTTGTTTAGTATGCACAAGTAAAGTTTATATTAGAAATTATCAATAGAATCTAATCCAAATTATAGTCAATTATTTATATAAAGGTACGTGGATCCTTCGCATATGTATTATGTATCAAAATATTTTCAAAACCTTATATTAATCCCTAGTGTAATTTCATAACATTTAAATAATTACTGAATTTCAGTAACTAACTAATATGAATCAATATGCTGATGCTTAAAAGATAAGTTGTACAAACATAAGAATATCACAAAAGAAAATGACAAAATAGTGAAAAGGGAGTTAATCAAACTAGCCGCCACCTGCTCTAGTTATTCGCACTCATCATCAACCTCCTATCTCCACGTCAATACACAGACATAACACTAATCTCACACCTGGTGTCCCACGTACACCAAGCCATGCATCATGCTTATCTTTATGGTCTTAAACACTGAATCTGAGGACTCCTATAAATAGGTAGTATCTCTCTTTCCTTTCTACACACTTTCGTGTCTCTCCCTCTCTTCTTCCGGTACGTCTCATTCAACCTTTAATTTGTTATATTCTTTCCTTTAAGTTTACTTGTTGATGGTATAAAAATAGGGATTTTATATGGTTGATCGTCAAACTATCGATTTTACTATGTAGTGTAAAATCAGTACACGCATGTTTATTAAATATTTTTTATACCTTTAGATATTTTTATTACTGATTACTTATGAGCTTTGTATAATTATAATGAAGATTATATTATCTAAATGTGTTAACTTTACTAGACTACACTAGTCGTCGAATTTCATGTTCTATATACAACTTTGAAAAATTATGTAAATTATTTACTTAATATTTTTAAAAATGTTATACTATGTTATAATATGTGATGTTAGGAGTCTATGGTTAAAATTTGACGGTGATTCATCGAGTTAATGACTTTTACAAAATAAGCTGATTTTAGGTATAAAATAATCATATATGCTCCTAGAAAATTATTCTTACAGAATTATTCCCTTTAATTTTTAGGAACCTGTTTTACTATGTTATATTATATCAAGTTAGGAGTTTACAATTAAAATTTGAGAAGGTTTCGTAAAATATATGATTTATAATGAATTATACAAAACAGGCTAGTCTTAAAGCCTAAAATTATAGTTTTCAATTCTGGTAGAGGAATCCTATAAAAATATGCATGTTGAGTTTTAACTAACTATTTTAGTATATAAAATTATGGAACAATAATGTATAGTAATGCCAATTTCTATAAGTTTCCAACAACTATATAAATTATGTAAATTTATCTATGTATAAGTGTCTAATTTCTTATATGTCACTATATTCCTACTTTATAAATTGTGCTTTCCTTAAAACATGTATTCACCCTATATGAATCTAAATAAATAAGTTATCTAAGTTATACATATATTACTATGTTATGATTTACATGTATAACGTGTTATATGTTCCACACTACTACGTAATGTGATCTGGATGTGACTATACATGTGCACTAGTTATACGTAGAAGCTAAGATTATGACAGATATAATAAGTTATGACAAAAGATAAAATAATAAAGAAAGCTATAAGACTAAAGGTTTCAAACAGGCGAGTGCAGTACGAGTTGGACCGGACAACCTTGGAGCTTCTTCAAAGAAATTCTGTCAAAGAACGTTTGCATCATTCCAAATAATGTCTTCATGAAAAGTGGGTAACTACGTGGCTTTATTACTATTAATTTGTATTATAATTTGTATGTTCGCCTTCGGATATTGATTACTCTCAAGTCGTAAGATGGGCCTTTGAGTAAGACTTCTGAGTTGTAAGATTGGCTCTTAAGTCGAATGCTTTCGAGTAATGAGATTGACTCTTACGTGTGATCTTAACAATGTGGCTTCGAGTCGTAAGATTAACTCCTAGTCAGACTTTTGAGTCGTAAGATTGGCTCCTAAGTCAACGGCTATTGAGTCGTAAGATTGGCTCCTTAGTCAATGTTGTATTTATTATGGTGCATATTCATTTAGTACAACTGCTTACAGAGTTTTCCCACTGAGTTTGCATAACCCATGATGTTATGCTTAAAACAATTTCAGGTCTAACGGATCGCAGGAGATCTACCTGGTGCGGGCAATTTCCCAATAAGAAGTAAGTTAAGTAAAAGTAATTTTAAATTGAATATTAAAGTAGAAAAAGTACTTCAATTGGAGTATTAGTTAAGCTAAAGGTATAAATGTTTTAGCTTTCGAGTATTTTAAATTGAAAAGTAAAATCTCTAATGATATTATGAAAGTATTTTATGGATTCTAACTCAGAGATGTGAGTTTATACGAGTTAACTTTTATGCAAATAATAGTTTAATTAATAATTATAAGGAATTTTCTTACTCGTAATTTTAAATAAAGGCCTTCCGCTGATAAAATATTTTAACAGTAGAAGTATGTTTTAGTGGTAACCCTTCACCTGCTTGCAGGGTTGGGGTGTTATAGGTGGTATCTGAGCCGAGGTTCCATTTTACCTCAGACTTTGAGTTCAAATTTTGAAAAATAACTTAGCTATTGAATAAATGTTTGAGTCTAAATTTTTCGAAAAAATAAATTAACATATTTGTTGTTTTACAATTATAATCAAATGATTGTGGAAAAAAAATAACTTTGGAAATATGTTATATTAATTACCAAAAGGATGAGTCTAGGAAGTTTTGAAACAAGAAAATTATTTGGATACGTTAAGGGAGTTCTTAAAGATAAAGGCAAATGATTAAGTTATGAAAAGTATGGAGAATTGAACTTGAGAGTTCAAGAATTATATTTTAAAAGAAGTATGATATACTGGTGAAGAAAAATAAGCCGTTGCAGCAGTTGTTGCAATAAATAAATGAAATGTGCATCAAAGAAGATGCGATATAGAAGAAAGATTAATTTCTAAACCAGTACTCATAAGAGACAAGAAAGAAATAAGGATATAAAGTTCAAGGGGTTTATGAAAATGGGAACCACAGCTCAGCTAGATATCCGAGCCGTCCGGAGGTATGCATTAAAAGTTTTAATAATTTTTTCATGAGATGAATTGAGTTTAAATGTATGAAGCAAAGGAAATGAATAATGTTTTGTGAAAATAGTTGTGCAAAAGTAAATATTATTTATGAATTTATAATTTTTGTTCTAAATTTTTATTAAAGAAAAGGTATCTTTCAAAAAAAGAAAAGAGAGGGTAAGTAGAAAAAAAGGAAGGAGAATGAAACTTCTACAAATATATTTTCAAATTAATAACTTATCTACTTACTTTTCTAAAAAAATGGCTATAACATTATTTATCAGTTTAGCTGATGATTGAAAACAATTTATAAATTTATCCATCAGCTTTAAGGATTTCAATCATCGCTTTATAACTCATGTCCCCGTAAATTGCTAAAGATTGTTGTATCTGAAATTTTGGATATTAGTGAAAGTTGATTAAGTTGGAACATGGTAAAAGCATGTATGAGCAGACTAAGGGCTATGTTTCTCGTCAACATATCTTAATGATCCGAGAAGTCGAATCGAGTCAAATAGAAGGTGTTTGTTGATCCGAGAAGCCGTATTAGGTCACATTGTGCGTACTTGGTAACTTGATAAAACAAACGGATCAAGTTATGGATACTTGTTTATCCGAGAAGCCGAAATGGGTCAAATGGAAGACTTGTTAATCCGAGAAGTCAATTGGGGTCAAATACAAGCCTTAATGATCCGAGAAGTCGAATCGAGTCAAATAGAACGTGCTTGTTGATCCGAGAAGCCGTATTAGGTCACATTCTGCGTACTTGGTGACTTTATAAAACAAACGGATCAAGTTATGGATACTTGTTGATCCGAGAAGTCGAATTGGGTCAAATGGAAGACTTGTTAATCCGAGAAGTCAGTTGGGGTCAAATACAAGCCTTAATGATCCGAGAAGTCGAATCGAGTCAAATAGAAGGTGCTTGTTGATCCGAGAAGCCGTATTAGGTCACATTGTGCGTACTTGGTGACTTGATAAAACAAACGGATCAAGTTATGGATACTTGTTGATTCGAGAAGCCGAATTGGGTCAAATGGAAGACTTGTTAATCCAAGAAGTCAATTGGGGTCAAATACAAGCCTTAATGGTCCGAGAAGTCGAATCGAGTCAAATAGAAGGTGCTTGTTGATCCGAGAAGCCGTATTACGTCATATTGTGCGTACTTGGTGACTTGATAAAACAAACGGATCAAGTTATGGATACTAGTTGATCCGAGAAGCCGAATTGGGTCAAATGGAAGACTTGTTAATCCGAGAAGTCAATTGGGGTCAAATACAAGCCTTAATGATCCGAGAAGTCGAATCGAGTCAAATAGAAGGTGCTGGTTGATCGGAGAAGCCGTATTAGGTCACATTGTGCGTACTTGGTGACTTTATAAAACAAACGGATCAAGTTATGGATACTTGTTGATCCGAGAAGCCGAATTGGATCAAATGGAAGACTTGATCATCCGAGAAGTCAATGTTTCGACAAGGATTTACCTTGAAGGATCAAACAAGTCCAAATAAATTACTAATGGTTGAAATGTCTACATCGATGAATAGCGGTAAGCTAAAACCATGTCGAGATTGAATTATACAAGAAAAAAAAAAGACCTTGGAAAGAATTGGGATTAGAATGCAGTAATAGTATGAACTCGGAAGGATTTCAAGGTTAGTAAGAAATATTAAGATAAGCTGGAGTGAGCAAGAATTCAAGGTTAACCGACGTGTTGTGGGAATGAAAGGTTTTGATTTCATTTTAAGAATAAATTAGATAAATGAAGAAAAGAAGGTTATAGTTTATTATATTGAACAAGGAATTGACTTTAACGTCCAATAACTTGAATTCACTGGAAATTTGTTTGACACCAAAAATAGAAGAGTATCAGAGTAGCTCGGCAAAGCATGGTTTAGATATGGAAATTTAGAGCTGAATTTGTTGACTTAAGGTTAATAAGCTAAGAAAGTGACCCTGGGAGTACTTGAACCGTTGGAATTTCAATGTAGCTAGAACTTTTTCTACCTTACCTTGACAATATCACATTTGTCAACATGCTACAACTTGATACATCCATAGGCCACTGATTCCAACAGTGTGCTCGACTGCTGTAAAATGAGTATACATGTTAGATAAATTGTGCTTATTGCCTAATTTTAAGTTGAGTTCTAAACTAATTTGATGTTATAGATGGATCAAGACTTAAGGTTTAAATTAGACAATTTAAGGTTAATACATTAACGAGACCCTTAGAAAGTTTGATGAACAAAGATAAATAATCAACATAGATACGACCTTTCTCTAATTTGCAAGGTTGTAAAAGTCGCTAGGCGATGCACTGAGGCCTAGCGACTAATTGGGGTATAGGCCTGGTTAGGCGGGGAGGAATCAAAAAATAAATGTAGGTGGCCAATGAGAGCCTAGCGCCTAGGCGGGGATTAATAGGAGCTAGTCGGGGATTTTTGCAACAATGCTAATTTTTCTTATGCGATATCACTACTATCCACATGCTATAACATACTACATCTACGGGCCACTGATCATGACATTGTGTGCTTGTATGTGTAAGATGAGTATACATGTAAGATATGTGGTGCCTATTGTGTATGATTAGGTTAAGCCTTAAACTATCTTAAGGTACTAGTTGAAGAACACATAAGAATGGATCAACAGTTACAATTTCATTATCTAAGACCACACCATAGAGGTATAACCCCTATAGCCAGAGACCCAAAGTATTTAGTTAATATATATACCAATTTTAGGGACGAAATTTTTAAAAGGCAGGGAGATTGTAACACCTCAAACCCAAAAGCAGCAGACTTTTCTGTTTGTCTTTTTAATTTATTTTCTATAACAATTATTTAAAGTTTGTTTTAATTTTAGAAATATTTAAAGAGTTAATCGAATTGAGGCTAATGACTTTTAGAGGGACAAAGTGTTTTTAATTAATTTTATAGGAGGAGCTATCAGGGGATAGACCGAGCTCACTCGTACCATCCATCCGACATGAGGAAAAAAGATGCAAGGATAAGAGCTACTAAAATGTATTTTAATTTTGTTTAGTATACACAAGTAGAGTTTATATTAGAAATTACCAATAGCATTCTAACCCAAATTATAGTTAATTATTTATATAAAGGTACGTGGATCCTTCGCATATGTATTATGTATCAAAATATTTTCAAAACCTTATATTTATCCATAGTGTAATTACATAACATTTAAATCATTACTGAATTTCAGTAACTAACTAATATCAATCAATATGCTGATGCTTAAAAGATAAGTTGTACAAACATAAGAATATCACAAAAGAAAATGACAAAATAGTGAAAAGGGAGTTAATCAAACTAGCCGCCACCTGCTCTAGTTATTCGCACTCATCATCAACCTCCTATCTCCACGTCAATACACAGACATAACACTAATCTCACACCTGGTGTCCCACGTACACCAAGCCATGCATCATGCTTATCTTTATGGTCTTAAACACTGAATCTGAGGACTCCTATAAATAGGTAGTATCTCTCTTTCCTTTCTACACACTTTCGTGTCTCTCCCTCTCTTCTTCCGGTACGTCTCATTCAGCCTTTAATTTGTTATATTCTTTCCTTTAAGTTTACTTGTTGATGGTATAAAAAATAGGGATTTTATATGATCGTCAAACTATCGATTTTACTATGTAGTGTAAAATCAGTACACGCATGTTTATTAAATACTCCCTCCGTCCCGGCTTATCTTGCACAGGGGGGGTCGTCACGAATATTAAGAAAAGTTGCTTTTTGGTTGTTTGTTGACTTTTCAAAGGTGAATTGAAGGTGGAGATTGAAAGTGGAGATTTTGGAGATTTTGAGGGTGAAGATTATGTTATAACTTTCCTTTTTTAGGCTGTGCAAGATAAGGTGGGACGGCCGTTTAAGGAAAGTGTGCAAGATAAGGTGGGACGGAGGGAGTATTTTTTATACCTTTAGATATTTTTATTACTGATTACTTATGAGCTTTGTATAATTATAATGAAGATTATATTATCTAAATGTGTTAACTTTACTAGACTACACTAGTCGTCGAATTTCATGTTCTATATACAACTTTGAAAAATTATGTAAATTATTTACTTAATATTTTTAAAAATGTTATACTATGTTATAATATGTGATGTTAGGAGTCTATGGTTAAAATTTGACGGTGATTCGTCGAGTTAATGACTTTTAATGATTTTTATAAATAAGTTGATTTTAGGTATAAAATAATCATATTTACTCCTAGAAAATTATTCTCATAGAATTATTCCCTTTAATTTTTAGGAACCTGTTTTACTATGTTATATTATATCAAATTAGGAGTTTACAATTAAAATTTGAGAAGCTTTCATAAAATATAATATTTATAATGAATTATACAAAACAGGCTAGTCTTAAAGCCTAAAATTATAGTTTTCAATTCTGGTGGAGGAATCCTATAAAAATATACATGTTGAGTTTTAACTAACTATTTTAGTATATAAAATTATGGAACAATAATGTATAGTAATGCCAATTTCCATAAGTTTCCAAAAACTATATAAATTATGTAAATTTATCTATGTATAAGTGTCTAATTTCGCATATGTCACTATATTCCTACTTTAGAAATTGTGTTTTCCTAAAAACATGTATTCACCCTATATGAATCTAAATAAATAAGTTATCTAAGTTATACATATATTACTATGTTAGGATTTACATGTATAACGTGTTATATGTTCCACACTACTATGTAGTGTGACCTGGATGTGATTATACATGTGCACTAGTTATACATACAAGTTAAGATTATGACAGATATAATAAGTTATGACAAAAGATAAAATAATAAAGAAAGCTACAAGACTAAAGGTTTCAAACCGGCGAGTGCAGTACGAGTTGGATCGGACAACCTTGGAGCTTCTTCAAAGCAATTCTGTCAAAGAACGTTTGCATCATTCCAAATAATGTCTTCATGAAAAGTGGGTAACTACGCGGCTTTATTACTATTGAATTTGTGTTATAATTTTAAGTCATACGCAGGGAAAGAAATTTCATTTTAAAAAGAATATGTAATTTCTTTTTTGAGTTCATAATATTTAAATTCATGTAAACATATTTCACCAAAATGTAATTTTTTCTTATGTAAATACATTTTTTTTTTTGTTTAATTTGTATATTTTAAAAAACAATGCAAATTATTTAATTATTTTAGATATATCACGATAATTTAAAAAAATGTAGTGAAAGACTTTTGACATAATCCCTACTTATCACTTCAAGATAAGTTTATTTTTTTGTTTTGCAATTTTTCAAACATGCCCTATAATGATTTGGGATTTATGAGTCTTCCATTGATAGTTTCAAAATTTTTAGGCCCTGGATTGATAGAAATTATCTTTCAAGACCTGATTGATAGTTGACCTATCTTTCGGGTCCTTGACCGATAAATTAAAATAAGGAAGTCAGATCTCAAACTTGGCCACCGGCTCTGCTTGTTCAAAATTGGAGCCTTTCTATTTATGAATTAATTGGAGTCTTATTATTTATGAATTAATTAATGTATTAATAACTTGTTCAAATAAAGGGATGACAATGGATCGAGTATGGGACGGATTTGATTAAATTCGTAATCTGCTCCATAAAATAAATCCTAAACCCATAACTCGCTTCTTCTCATCAGGTTTACCATCCGTGTTACCCAGCCAACCCCAAAGTGTAATGAAATTAAATAAAATATTAAATATTATAAAGATAACTTTTCAATTAAATATCAAATAAATAACTTAATATATAATTAATGAAGACACATACGTCTGAATAACTCAAAGAAGTTACCTCAAAACGTTGATATCATATGAATGATAAAAAACCATGTCTAAAAAACAATATTAAAAGAAGGCATCATCATCGAGGTGGGAAAGACTGTGGACTATTTTGGAATAGCTTGTTTTGTGTTATGTATTTATAAAATTATAAAATATTTATATATTTAATATACTCGGGTCGGGTTAGGGGCGGGTTTATCAAAGCCCTTTACCCAGTAAAATCCTTTTGATCGGTTTTAACTAGTTCGACCGAAGCAGATTGCATGCGGGTTTTGTTTTAACCCACCTCATTGCCATCCCTATTCAAAATTGGAGTCTTTTTATTTTTGAATTAATTAAAGTATTAATATATATAAAACATCAATAGAGATTTGAGATCACAAGGGTTCAAACTCAAGACATCACGTTGTTAATGTGAGCTACTACCAATTTGGTCAATTACTAGTTTCAGTTAGAATTGGAATGTTATTTATATATTTAAAATTAGAAACTGAGAAGAAAAAAGTATAACCTACGAACAGTTCGCGAGTCAAACATCATGCGCGGAGAGGAAACTGAAAGCTCTATTTAAGTAAAAATTTAAAGTTTATGTGTTAAATGGAGGAAAAGCACAAATGTACATAACTATCACCAATGTTTTTAAACCTGGACCGGACCGGCTAGTCCGATCGATTTAACCGGGAACCGGTGGTGGTGTCGGTCTGATCCTTAACATATTTTGGGCTGCTACTAACCCAGTTTGACTCGGGAAAAACTCAAATAAAACCGGCAACCCGACCAACCGGTAAACCTGGGTTTCATAATTACCCAAAATAAAGAAAAAAAAATAAAAAAAGAAAAAAGACGATGAGTGTTGTACCTGGACGTGGACGCAGAGATCAGAGGGAGACTTTAATTCAAGGTAAAAACTTATATGAGACCGTTACACGGTCGTGACGGGAAAAAAGTATCACTTTTTGTGGTAAAAGTATCACATTTATTTGTAAAAGTATCACTTTTTCTTAACAAAAAAAAGTATCACTTTTTTTAGCAAAAGTATCACATTTATCTGTAAAAGTATCAATATAGTAAAAATATCACTTTTATCTGTAAAAGTATCACTTTTTCCTGTAAAAGTATTAATTTTTTCTGTAAATGTGTATTCCGTCACACGTGTGACCGTCACACACAAGACTCACTCAGAATTCAACTATTCAAAGATAAATTTTATCTAATTACATTTTGTTTTTTTATGTTTGGATATGCATTTTTTTAGAAAAAAGAAAAAAGAAATATGCATTTCATTTTATACTTTTATACATTTTTTTGTCATAATATGGAATTTTTGTGATGTGTGTGTCTATATACATGTATAAAAACCGATATCCGAGTCATCTAGTTTTTTTTACAACGGTCCTGTTAAGAATCGAATCGTGGTCGGGTTCGAGTTGGCTCAGAAAGTCCTTGAGCCCGTTTTCGATCGATCTTCTGACAGCGGCGAATTTAGCACCCAAAAGGAGACATCCTCACAAAGAAGACACTCAATCCCAAACCCTGGTAACACCCCACACACTTCTCTCACACTCAGCCCATCTGTTAATCTCAGAAAGAGAACAGGGAAGAAGGAGACGAAGAAGGAGAAGGTTTGGTGGCAGAAACCCTCACACATTAAGTGTATATCACTTTGATATTTTCTGCACATTCTCGCAAAGAGAAGGGCTCCATTCTTATAGGGAAGGATGGAGCAGAAAAAGAGATGGAGGAATGAATGCATTCCCGTAAATCAAAGAGTCACAGGAATGGGGGGAATGTATCTGGTGGGTATATGAAAGGGTTGGGGGCTACCAAGGGTTATTGGGTTGGGTAAAATGGGTTGGCCCAGAATTGGGCCTAAAACCCAACAAATCTCCACCTTGGGCCCAATACACACACGATGTCGATCGATCACGGAAACGAAGGAATCATCATTGCCAAACTCCTGCACACTAAGTACATGGGATAACAAGCACAAAGCAAGTTATTTTTCACCAAGGGAAAGACACACAGTCGACGACACAAAGTCGAATATGAGTCATGACACAAAGTCAAATGCAAAAAGCATAAAGCAGACAAAAAGTCAAATGTAATGTACAAAGCATAAAGCAGACACAAAGTCAAATGCACAAAGCACAAAGTAGACACAAAGTCAAATGCACAAAGCAGACAGTAGACACAAAGTCAAGAGTGATGCACAAAGCCTACGATAAACACAAAGTCAAGAGTAATGCACAAAACATACGATAGACACAAAGTCAAGAGTGATGAACAAAGCATAAGATAGACATAAAGTCAAGTATGACACAAATTCAAGGATGACACAAAGTCAAGAAAATGACACAAAGTCAAGGGTATAACACACAGTCAAGGGTATGACACAAAGTAAAATATGATACAAAGTCAAGTGCACTGAAAGCATTAGTATCAATATGGAAGTCATCAAACCTAGTAGGTGGCCTAATATTTCTCCCAGGTCTGTCCCTAGCGAGTTGGTAATCATCATAATTAGGCACCTCTTCCATATTCTCGTACACGTCAAAAAATAGATAAATCTGATTGCTCCACCTCAGAAGGAGCAGTGTCGGACACAGGCATAGACTCGGTTACCATAAAGACATCACCGTTTCTCTCATCCCAGAACCCTTATTAGCTTGTTCTTTCTATTTCTCAGGACATTCTTTAATAAAATGACCAGTTTCATCACAGTTAAAACATTTTCTGATTTTAGGCCTAGATTTAGACCTACTGCGGTTCTTCTTTTTATCATGATTAGTTTGGTTATTGTAGCGTTGACTATTTCTGTTTTTATCCTTCCCTTGTACAAACATAACCTCACCATGATTTCCCTACCCGGATTAGTTCTTAAATCCATCTACTTACTTTTTAAACCATTTATCACAGTTTCAAGGCTGACCTCATCTCTACCATATTTAATAACAAATTTTACATCATTATATGTATCAGGGATGACATTCAAGAGCACAATCGGAGTATAGTCATCAATGTTTTTATCACCAATTTTCTTAATATCTTGAACCAGTTTTGTAAAACATCAAGATTTTCTTCTATGTCTTTATTCAAATCAAGTTTGAACCGGAAATTTTTTTCAAGCAAAAACATTTTACTAGGCAACGAAGTCTCAGTATACAATTCTTTCAATTTCTCCCACAACTCTTTCGCACTATTCTGATCACCAACTTTTCTTAACAACGAGTCAGAAAGGTTAAGGATAATGGAGGAGTATGCAAGCTCATCCATTTCAGCCTTTTTCTCGTCAGAATCAGACTCAGAAAACAGTAGATTGATACACTTAAATACTCGTTGTTGTATCAGAATACCTTTCATTTTCTGTTGCCAAATACCAAGATCTGAGCGTCCATCAAACAGAGCCAGACTATACCCAGACATAGGACCCATCACAAAATCACACAGATTTTAGGGAGGACAGAACAATCAAGGATTTCCCAGTTCTCATCACTGATTTATCGTTGGAGCAGGGGGTCACATGATAACCTCCAGAAAACGAGCAAGCAATCACAAAGAATGCAAAAACTAATCACAAAGATCAGAGAATATAAGCGGAAGCAACAAACAGAAAATCACACAGATTATCCTAAAACTAACAGCACGTACAACCAAACCTATCCGTTCCCAAACGGTAGCTACAAAAGCAGTAAAATCCTAACCGTTCCCAAACGGCAGCTACAAAAAGCAATAAAGGGATTAAGCCTTTTTACCCGAGCGGGTCCTCACCGGAAGGAGAACTCGACTTACCTAACTGGAAGATAATCGACTCAGGTCGGGCAAAGGCGCGACGGGAGGACAGCCAGGGGGCTGAGATTGCTGAATTCTGGACACTGGGTCGGACCACTGGTCTCGACCAAGATGGAGAGGTGCCTCAACCGAGATGCGAAAAAAATGTTCGCCACAAAGGCGCGGTACAATGGTCTCGGCCGAGAAAGAGGGGTTGTCTCGGCCGAGATAAGGCGGCGACAGAAAAACTGAGAAGATGAACGGAAGGCTGATTTTGCCGGAAAAACCTTCAATCCCATGCAGGGATTTTTGCACAACGAAGAGACCACGATTTTGACTACTATGGCTCTAATACCACTGTTAGGAATCGAACTGTGGTCGGGTTCGAGTTGGCTCAGAAAGTCCTTGAGCCCGTTTCCGATCGATCTTCTGACAGCTGCGAATTTAGCACCCAAAAGGAGACATCCTCACAAAGAAGACACTCAATCCCAAACCTTGGTAACACCCCACACACTTCTCTCACACTCAACCCACCGTTAATCTCACAAAGAGAACAGGGAAGAAGGAGACGAAGAAGGAGAAGGTTTGGTGGTAGAAACCCTCACACACTAAGTGTATATCACTCTGATATTTTCTGCACATTCTCACAAAGAGAAGAGCTCCATTCTTATAGGGAAGAATGGAGCAGAAAAGGAGATGGAGGAATGAATGCATTTTCATAAATCAAAGAGTCACAGGAATGGAGGAATGTATCTGGTGGGTATATGAAAGGGTTTGGGGCTGCCAAGGATTATTGAGTTGGGTAAAATGGGCTGACCCAGAATTGGGCCTAAAACTCAACATGTCCAATAGGTCGAAACAGTGACCCAGTAATCCACTTCATCGTTCGATTTGATGATCGGTTGGGGTTTTAAAACATTGACTAGCAAATGTGGTATGATTTGTTACTATATGTGACAGGATGTACAACCTCCAATTTTCACTTTTTACACGCATCAAATATCGTGGCAACAAATTATATAGTTGAATATAAATTAAATTATTAAATTCAGCTGGGAAGAATTCAAGCTCCGGTTATAGTTGGCGAGACAAGGCTCCCTTATAAGCCATTATTGAAATTATTTTTGTTTGCCCTCTTCTCAAGGTAACCTATATATGTGAGGCATCATTTTCTACACACGCTATTTGGGACCCTATATTTTTGGGTATGTCACACCTATCATTGGGTCCCAATTTATTACAACTATACTACAAATTAAATTAATTTTAATAATCATATCTTAATCATTTCCTCTTTTTGTAAAATAATTTGAAGATTATCATATTCTTTATTCGATTGACATCACATGATCATTACTTACTTGCCATTATTTGGTTTTCTTTTCAGTTTATGTAATTATTATCTACTTACCAATGTTGGTATAATTAAGCGAATCTCATAAATTGATCGATTAGATTTGGACTCACATTATTACGTTTTTCAACTAGCCACAAAAAGATATCAAAACTTTACAAATGGATCGGAATAGGTTACACTAAACTAAGTTCGTAGACTACTCTAGTCCAAGTCTATTTTATAGATAAATTTGTCCGATCTGTTTAAAGATCAACAACAATATATATCATAATCCTACTATGTAATTCTGCTTCACTATTCTATCATCGTAAAGGAAAATATATTGTAAACAAGAACGATTAAAATTAAAAAACAACAAAACTTAGTTAATTGAAATATGTGTGTTGCTCTCCCACAAAAATAGTACATTTGATGTCACTATGTAAGTGAATTACATATAGACTATATTGACTTCAAAGCAAGCCGGTTTCATAGGCCTAGCTAAAAGACTTTTCTAGTGCTCCAACTCCACTCTATAAAACTACGTAGATTTATAAAACGGTCTAAATCTACTTCATATGTTAAAGAAGCAAACAAGGCTAGGCCATAGGCCGAACCCACCCATACTTGTTTTGCCACATGTGCATGAATTGGAATTCATAAAACTAATTGATATGACTTAGGTGAACCTTAAATATACGCTAAAAAGAAGAATTCACGATTGTGTGCTTGGGGATATTACTTTGTGGTGTAAATGTAATTTTCTTTTGAGTAATACTTTTTTAAGCTGTTCAACACAAGTATTGTTTTTTGCCATAGATGTATAACTCTTTCTCGATCCAAGTATTACGACTAGTCGACATAAATAGTTAAAAGAAAACTCTTCAGTAGAAGGTCAGACTTTTATATAAAAATTGTATTACTCTTATAGGTAAAAAGCAATATTTTTCAACAAAGAAAATACTACTTTCTCTCGGAAAATGTATATCTTCCTAGTTAAAGTAACACCCCAGAGCGCCGGATCCGCTCAACACTGTGAATCCGTGTCACTTGTTAAGTTGTCCAAGATTCGTAAAATTTATCATATTTTTAATACGATCTGATCCGTTGCACATATGTAAATGAGTGCATAGACGACATATAAGTTTTTATTGGAAAATATCATAAGTCCTGCTATGATTGATCTCAACGAACATACGCAGTGTTCAAATTTTATTTTATTATTATTTTTTTAACTGAAACCACAAGAGTATTTTTTATGTTTTACTCATTTACAGTTTTACATATTTACTCGTCGCGACAAAACTCATAAGCATACGTCTATGCTTATGAGTTTTAGAATATAATTAGGAAACTAGCTACCATTTTATTTTTAAACTTAAGTGAAACTTCTGAATAATCAGCATATTAGATGAGTGTATCCCCAATTACATATATATCTTAATTTAAAAATTATTCATTGCCCTATTTCTTATTGCAATAGCTGGCTGTTAGGTTCGGTTTTCAGAATAAAACTTACTAAAACTTAAATTCTATATTGTATTGGCTTTTTCAAAATTTTAATCACTTTCAACAAAGGCGTTCAATGATTCAACTATTATTGTTCTCTTCAGATAAAATATATTTTTCTCGTTCCACTCAAATTTGTACATTTTCTTTTTCGATACGTCCAACACCAATTTGCACACTCTGAAAAAGAAAATTTCTCTTACAATCTTCATTTTCAAATCTCCACCATCAATCTCCACCTTTGAAAAATCAATAAAAAAAGTAAAAAAATAAGTTTTTCTTAATATACATGTCCGGCCCTACGTGCAAATCTAAATAAGACGGAGGGAGTAGCATATTACCAAAAAATAATGAAGAAAATGAAATAGTAAAACTCAGATCATGATCATCTCTCACATTATGTTTGAATGATAATCTCTTCAGAATTATGTATTGATTAGTTTTATCATCGAATTAAATCACCTTTTCATGATGTTGCAAAAAGATTAATCATTGGTTATATTATCATTTGATTATCGGTTTGTTTCATTTTAATAGATACAAGAAGAGTTATTATTTCTTCATTTGAAGTGATATTATAATCAAACCTGATTTCTACAAATATAGCATTCCTATATTAATTATCCCAATAACTAATTTGCATATTTTCAAAGAACTTCCTCTATAATAGATAAAATTCTATTAGAGTGGTGTTTTTTTTTTTTTTTTTTGAATTGTGGATGTAAGAGTGTTCACATTATACATTTACATACCCGCTCCTTATGTGTACAAGTTAATGTGTTCATAATTGATGTGTCAAAATCTTATATTAGAATTAGATAATTAAATAATCATACTGCTAAATAAGCTATAATCAGTTCTCTTAGTCCTTTTTTATTTTCTGTTATAATTTAAAATGAGGATAATTTCTTTTAGGAAATATGAACAATGAAGTTGTAATGGTTATTTTCTGTTTGAAAAACAGTTGTAATGGTTATTTATTTAGTGCACGCGTATAAAATACTTTATCATAAAGATGACTATTACCACAAGGGCATATGCGTAAAAGAGAACGAAACACCAACCACGCAAGGCCACGTGGCAATGTCCTGATAAGCACAAGAACAAAAACATTAAAAACAGCAAAGCGGCAGTTGCAGTGCCAAAGGGTTGGGCAGAAGTCGCCTTCCACTTTCTTCTGACATTCCACCTCTGCAACTTTCCCAAACTGAATTCCCCATCTTGTCCTCACTCTTTTTCCCTATTCCCATTCCTTGTCCCCTCACACTCATCGCCAAAATTACTATATACACAGCAGACCCACTCTTGAAAAACCCACCAAAAAGACAAGATTTTTTTCCACTTCTCCATCCCTCTCTAACATCTCTTTCACACAGACACGCACTGTCTTCTTCTCTCACATGGGTTTTTGCTAAAGGTATGATCTTTATCGTATTTTCTTTCCTTGGGACATAACATTCTTGTTTCGGTTCAACGCATGCGATATTTTGTGTAAATTCCTTACCCGCAGACTAATTTAAATGAGGTCAACTGTGGATTATGTACGAGTTTTATGTATATATTGGGTGTTTCTTGTTGATGGGGCTTTACTTTTTCAGTTCTTGCTGTGTTGCTGTCGGAAGCTAATATGATTGGTTAAGATCTGTTAAAATCAGCTGAATATGTTTGTTTGTTTAGTTCGTGTTCTTGTTGGGCCTAATTCTTTTAGGATTCACTATGAATTTATGTATTCGATCTGTTTGTTTCTTTTAATTTGATGATTGGGATGTGCGACTATCTTGAAACTTAGAATACTCGTCTGAATTTTGCAGCAGGTGATTGATTACATTTACAGAAATCCTTCTTGTTATAATGCCTGGAATTGTTATGGATGAGATTCATGAAGATGGGATAGTGAATGAGGTTGAGAATTCTGTATCTTGCAAAGAGATTTCGGCGACGAATAACGCTGCTACTGATGGCTCGACACCACAAGCTCCACAAAATGGGGATGGGGGACATAATGTCGAAGAGGGGGTGGAGACCTCCATTGACCAGCTTTATTCGAACGTGTACGAAATGCAGAGCTCTGATCAATCACCATCTAGGCATAGTTTCCGATCTGATGGTGAAGAGTCTCAGATTGATTCGGAGTTGCGTCATCTTGTGGGAGGAGAGATGAGAGAGGTGGAGATAATCGAAGAAGATGAAGAGGTGCAGAAGCCGGAGAATTCCCAAAGTACCCCTTCTGCACAATCGAAGAAAGCTTCACACTCACAATTGGAGTCTGAAGTTTCTGCTAAATCAAGTCCTAAGAGCAAAAGTCCAGCTAAACCACCCGTTAGCGAAAGGATTGCTAGAAGAACATCTGGTGCAGGTGTTCCATTGAAGAAACACAGGAGTTCTGGTGTTGGGAGTGTGAAATTGCAGAATGGATCCGAGGATCCATCTGAATCCGGACTTGACAACCCGGATCTTGGTCCATTTCTGCTAAAGCAGGCTAGGGACTTGATGTCTTCTGGGGATAATGCCCGTAGAGCACTTGATTTAGCTTCACGTGCAGCTAAGTCATTCGAGAAATGTGCTGATGGGAAGCCGAGTTTAGATGTGGTCATGTGTCTGCACGTGACTGCAGCTATACACTGTAGCTTAGGGCAGTATGGAGAAGCCATTCCATTATTAGAGCATTCGATCGAGATTCCTGTGATCGATGAAGGACAAGATCACGCCCTTGCTAAATTTGCCGGTCATATGCAGTTGGGTGATACTTATGCTATGTTGGGGCAGTTAGAGAATTCGATTTCTTGTTACACAACTGGTTTGGAGGTCCAAAGACAAGTGCTTGGAGATAACGACCCTAGGGTTGGTGAGACTTGTAGGTACTTGGCTGAAGCTCACATTCAAGCAATGCAATTCGATGAAGCTAAAAAGCTTTGTCAGATGGCTCTTGATATTCATAAAGAGAACGGGGCTCCTGCATCTCTCGAGGAGGCAGCTGATAGGAGACTCATGGGGATGATCTGTGAATCGAAGGGCGATCATGAAGCAGCCCTTGAGCATCTTGTTTTGGCCAGCATGTCTATGGTGGCTAATGGGCAAGAATCGGAAGTAGCTTCTGTTGATTGCAGCATTGGTGATACGTATCTGTCTCTAAACAGGTATTTCCCTTGCTTAAGCTTTTTGAAGAAGTGATGAAAAGTAGAAATTTTGATAAAACTGCTTATGGTCGAAAGTAGGTAGCATTTTGAGAATATAAATTTTCTGGTTAGATTTAAATGTTGGAGTGTTTGGTAATTAGAATATAGCAGGTGAAAAACACCCTCTATGTGGGGTCGGCTATATGGATGATCCAGTCGAGACACATGTTCTCAAACAATTTAAGACATGTTTTTCGATAGTTTCTTTCAAGCCTGTTTAGGTCTTTTGATTCCCTTTTTAATCTGCTTTAATGTGTACAGGTACGATGAGGCGATTTTTGCTTATCAAAAAGCGCTCACATCTCTCAAGACCACTAAAGGGGAAAATCATCCTGCTGTTGCTTCTGTTTTTGTTCGTCTCGCTGACTTATATAACAAAACGGGAAAGTTCAGGGACTCGAGATCATACTGTGAGAACGCCCTCCGAATTTATGAAAAGCCGATACCTGGAATCGCTCCAGAGGAAATTGCGAGTGGACTAACCGATATCTCTGCTATTTATGAGTCGATGGAAGAGCTCGAACAGGCTTTGAAGTTGCTTCAAAAGGCTTTAAAAATATACAACGATGCTCCTGGTCAGCAAAACACCATTGCTGGCATTGAAGCTCAGATGGGAGTTATGTATTATATGTTGGGAAACTACTCTGATTCTTACTCATCCTTCAAAAGCGCGATCACCAAGCTTCGTGCTAGCGGGGAGAAGAAATCAGCTTTCTTTGGAATCGCATTGAACCAAATGGGCTTAGCTTGCGTGCAGCGATATGCGATAAATGAGGCCGTGCAGCTGTTTGAAGAAGCAAGGGGTATATTGGAGCAAGAATATGGACCTTATCATCCCGATACACTTGGTGTTTATAGTAACCTTGCTGGAACTTATGATGCTGTCGGCCGGTAAGAATTATTTTGTCAGAAAATCAGTTTATATTTCTGTTTATTTAGTTTTGCCAGTTTTGGATAATCTTTTACAGGCTATTACTAGGCCTAACAAAAATGGCAAGTTTAGGTGATTTGATCAAGTACAGCTTCCTGGGACAAAAAATTAGTTATGCTTAGTTTTCATCTTCGCTATGTCCTACAAAAGTTTGATTCTTTCTAACACAGGCTGGATGATGCAATCGAGATTCTTGAATTCATTGTTGGGATGAGAGAGGAAAAGCTTGGGACCGCGAATCCAGACGTCAGTGATGAGAAGAAGAGGTTGGCTGAGCTACTGAAGGAAGCGGGCAGGGTACGGAGCAGGAAAAACCGTTCGCTAGAGACGCTTCTGGATTCGAACCAAAACACGAATGGTGTGAACAATGATGGTGGAATCAAAGTGTGATGAAGGAAAATAGCTGTACAGAGAAGATTTACACAATTTTAAGACATGTTCATACAACATTAAAGAAATGAAAAGAGAAAAGGTATACTTTGATTGTGTTTGGTTGGTACAGATTCTTGTCCTGCTGTTGAATGGAATTTTCCAGGTTGGGCTTTTGATTTTTGTATTGAATTATGGTGTAGTAGTTGTAAGAGAAGTGGTTGGCTTCTATTGTACTTAATTTATTTATTATGTTGGTGTATATTTAATCATTTGTATATTGTTAATATATGGGATTGATCATGCTTTTATCTAGAGGATTATTTGTGTGCCACTGCTCCATGGATTTAAGCTCATATAACGTGCTGACCCGACCTGGTTAGAATAAAAAAATTCACTTGATTAAAAAAAAGGACTTTTATCGATCCACCAATAAATAGGAGAGTAATATTCTCTCCAGGAAAAAAGTATTTTTTGTTTTTTACTTTTCGGAAAAGTATAATACTTTTTGAAAAAAACTTAACAATGCAAATGTTTTTTTAGAATAATTTATGTTTTACTATTGATAGATGGTATTTGAATATGAACAATTCTTGGGATATACTTATCAAAGTGTTCGGACTTTACCACAGGATTGGATGAGATCACCTCTTCTTGAATGCTCACGTATCCGCAAACCAGCGCTAGAGGTGCCCAGCGAAAATCCTTTGACGCTCAAAATTAGAAATCAGCTCATGAGAGCAAAAAAAGAACAATAGAGTGTGTAACCTTTTTAAAATTGAACGGGGCCTACTTATACTTACTGTTCCTTAGGGCAAAGAGTAATTCAATCATTTCGGCTGTCCAATTGGCTCTTGTCACCCGTCCCCCTGTACTCGGCGGCGGTGTTAGAGGGTATAATCCTCTTTTATCAGCAAACAAACAGTTGTCTGTACTTTGTGTCAGAGTACTAGGGAACACCTGACTCGGAAATCAAGTTATAACGGTTGTATTGGTCCTAGGGCTGAGCCTAGGTTCAGGGTTTTGGTTGAATCAGAGTTGAGGCAGTGCTTCCTCATTGACCGAGTCCAGTGACCGCACTGTCGAGTTGGGAAAAAAGCCAGAACGGACCCATAACTTTTTACTTTTTCAAATTTAGTCTCATAACTTATTAGTTTTTCAATTTAGTTCCATATTCTCTAGTAATTGCTCAATTTTAGTCCAATTTTGACCCAATTTTGACCCGGCGACCGGAAAATGGCATGTGCCGGTGCCAATTTGGGGCTTCCGGCGACGCGTGACACATGAAAAATAATTTAATGAAGAAGAGCAGAAATATCTCATCTTTAAATCAAGAAAAATTAAAAAGATATCCTTCTTCTTCATTAACCTCCTCATGCGTTTGGTTCTCTCTAAAGTAAGAACCCTAAATTTTCATCCCCAAATCTTCCTCCTCACTCGTCTGGTTGTTCTACATGTAAGAACCCTAATTTTTCAATCTCCAGTCTTCCTCCACCAAATTCGTGGCTGCAACTCCCCAAAATCTGGAGAACCTATAAAGAAGAAGAAACATGTCCCAGTCCAGCAGCAGCTCGCGAAGTAGCCCTATTTGCGATTGTGGTCTCATCGCCACCATTAAGACCTCATGAAAAGAAGAAAATGTTGGACGGAGATTCTATGGCTGCTTGCGATATCTGGTATTTTGTTCAGAATCTTGTCTCAATTTTCTTGGTTTTCCAAGATTAAATTTAATTGAAACATACTTGGGTGTACTTTTGCAAGGATGAAGGTCATTGCTTGAGCTTTAGGTGGATAGATCCACCTCTATGTGATAGGAGCAGACACATAATCAGAGGACTCGTACGAAGGCTTAACGAGAAGAATGCTAAAATTGAGGCGCTGCACAATGCGCATACGAATTTAGAAGAAATGTTATCTGTTATGGAGATAGAGTATGAGCTGATCCTTGATGAAAAAAAGAAGATTGAATTAAAGACCAAGGATTTAGAGGCCATAACAAATGAGTTGGCAAAACAAAATAGGGCGTTGAAGGGAAAGTCGACTCAAAGATGTTTGAACTTACGTTTATTCTGTCTGTTATTTTCTGTTGTTGTTTTGTAATTTTGAAGTTTGGAGATTATCAGTTTAGAATTGATACTGAAAGCAAAGTGAAGATGTTGTATTAGTTGAGCAAACTCGTCTTGGTTCCGTAGGTATGTGTCTGCATGCATTAATGTGCAGGAACTGAGTAGTTGAGCCACTTCGAAGGTGATCGAGCAACCATGTATCGAGAGTTTAGTTTAAATGATATTCTGTTTGCTTCTAATTGATGTATATAAGTTGTAGCTTTACTCTTAGAATTGATGTATATTAGTTGTGGTTTTATTTACTATTTTACAGAATACAAATTTTGACAATAGAAGAGTTGTTAAATATCTTGTTGCTGCCCTTTATTATGTCCCCTTTACCATGTGGTTTAAACATCATCAAAGTGGTTTCTCATATTTTTTATTATAACATACGGGCATTGAAAACTTACAAACATGGCAAACAAACAGAACTCAACATTTTGATGCCTTTGCTAACAAAAGAAAAAGAAAAAAAGACTTAACGAGCAAAATTAAGGGTTGCAACATTGAGATTGACAAGTTTCATTTGCATATATTTTAATCATACCAATTTCATAAGCTTTAGCTAAATCACAAAAAAGAAGTTCACACAATCACTTCAAAAAGATAGTAAAAGTGCAATTACAATATTGCTAGCTAAACGCCACATTCGCAAAAAGATAATTAGTTCACTATGTGAGATTGACAAAAGACTAATTAAATAGTCATGCAACCTAAGCTTTCTTCTTTCTTTAAACTGAGCTCCGCTCGAGTTAGCTGATAGATCCAAGAACTTATGGCCTCCGTCTACAACAACTTGACCACCCTTTCCCCTTGTCACCGGACCAACACTTGTGTAATTGAATGACCTTAGTGCGAGCGGAGGTGGAGCCCTAAATTGCACTCTTGGCTGAAGTTATGGTTGGCCCATCTGTAGCTGTTGGTACATGGTTGGGCCTGAAATTGGTGCTGATTGAGGCGGTTTAAGCCACGATGCGTTTGTTGTCTGGCTTTCTTGAGTCGCTTGTAACTCTTGGGAAATAACAATTTCCTCAACATGTGAATCAGGGTCCGTTTCAGTGGAATCCTTGGTGGTGCAAACTGTTAAAAGGATTGCAATCATGTAAATAATATGGAGATCAAAACCTCCCAAAAATGTCACCCCAAAATATCTCAGAAATCTGCCCCAATTTACAGTACAACAACCAAACCTATAAATATGTATAACAACCAAACTTATAAATATTCCCTAATTTACAATATAAAACCATATAGACCTCATCCATTTGCCTCAAATTTACAGTTTCCAAAAAACATATCTCATGCCCCTGGCCCAAACTTAACAATCACTTGTTCAATTCTGCCCCGAAATTTAACAGCCAATTTACTCACCAAAAGTATAACAATCAAATACTTAGAAATTTGCTTCTAAAGTATAACACCATAATAATCTCAAAATTTGCCCAAAAAACAGAAACACAGACTAATACATACATATACAGTTAAGGGGATTCGTCTGCTAACTCTAGTGCTTTATCTCTTACTCAGTCTAACCTAAATACTTCAGATCTTACATCCCAAAATCGTACCTCAATTTCACTGGTCCGGGTTCGCTTGTTCGAAGCTGGGTCCGATCTGGCTCCATCCTCTCCCTGAAATAAAAATTCAACATATACAAGGGAAAAATACAGGGCCTGGCTTGAATAAAGTCGACCGGGGTAACAATAATGCCTTATATTCTAAACAAATCTCCAAATTTCAAATAGCACAAATAATTGCAGAAATAAAACTTCGCCATAAACTATCCCAAAAATTGCAAACTTACCCTAAACAGACAAGAACAACAAATATAATATTTTTCCTTGTAAGTATTCTTTCCTTTATGGTCCGTGAAGAAGGGGACATGACGAATATCCTAAATTGTCCCCACTACGCATACCCAAATTTGCCCAAATTTTTTTACAACAACAAATACAACCCTATAAAATCCTCTATAGGCATAATCGTCTTGCACATAAAACACAAACAACAAACCTTACAACAAATCGAAAATTTACCATATCTAGGGGGTTGCCACTCCGTGGCTCCTTTCCGTCGGATGAACACCATCGAAGATTCCAACGAAACTCGCGCTGAATTAGCAGAAATCGGAACTAGCGACTTCCTAGATTCGGAGATGAAAGGCTTTATCGAGAGGGGATTTTGAGATTTGGGGGTTTTGTAAAACTAGGGTTCGGATGTTGTTTCTCTTTCTGGGGATAGTACTCTTTGTGCGTATGAGATGTTAGAATAGGATTAGTAAGTGATGATGTTTTTTGTTTTTTCAGAAATAGAAATTAGAGATATTAGAATTGTTGTTTCCGTTTTCCCTTTTTCTATTTAAGAGTATAAATCAGATTGATGACAAGTTGAAGTCGGTACTCTGGAGAAAGATATAACATAGGTAGGGATAGCCTGTAAGACGAACTTAATAATAACCTCCTTCCCACCACGGGAGAACATTCTACCCCCCCAACTATCAAGTCGTTTGAACAGACGTTCTCTAAGGTACCTATACTGGAGCTTCTTATCCCTTAAAGGAAAGTGGGCAACCCTAAGTATAAATCATGTCCCTTAACCACCGAAATAACTAACAATTTCTTAGTGCCCGGAATAACATCGGTAAGAATCCTCGGCCTAAAAGTAATGGCGGATTTATCATAATTAATCAACTTCCCAAAGCCTTCTCATTCCTCCGAAGTCCTTTACGTACCCGCCTTGCATTATCCTCTATTGCGCGGAAAAATAGCAAGCTATCATCCGCAAAGAATAGGTGTGATATTGTGGGACAAGATGGCGCAATCCACACCCCCCGAAAGAGACCATGATCTTGGACCGAATACAGTAGAACCGAGACACCCTGTGAGCATAATGAAAATAATAAAGGGGAAAGGATCGCCTTGTCTTAGGCCACAAAATGGTATAACGTCGCCAACCACCCCCTGATTCATCTTGAAAGCATAAGATATCGAGGAGATACATCACCTAATCAGACCAACCACCCCGGGGGAAAATGCAGCTTAGATATTAGAGCACAAAGAAACAACCACTTCACTCTATCATACGCCTTGCTCATGTCCAACTTCAAAGAACAATATCCGACCAAGTGCTCTTATTGCACCGAATCAATGCATACACTCGAACCCAATTAGAACATTATCCATAATCAATCAAACTGGTATGAAAGAACTTTGTTGCTGGTCCACAAACTTATCCATAATCGGCCCTAAACGATTAGAAACCACCCCAGAAACAACCTGGGCCATAGTATTGCACACACTGAATGGCCCAAAATCCTTTAAAGTACGTGGCTGCTTTACTTTTGGAATGAGTATAACCAAAGCACGACTTCAATCTCGCATTTCGGCCCCATTGTTCAGGATATTATAGAACTTTCTTTACTACATCCTCACCCGTAAATGCCCGCATTTTCTAGAAAGTAGAGTGCCATAAATCCATCAAATCCGATGGGTTTGACGGATGCATGTCAAATGGCGCAGCTCGTACCTCTTCCGCCGAAAAAGGCCTCTCCAAATAAGCCCACGTATCCATCAAAACACATGGCTCAGTAACATAAAGAATATCCTTCATCTCGACCACTAAAGGATTTAAAGATGAAAAGAGCTCCTCATAAAAGTTCACAATTATCTCCGTCATTGTAGGCATCGTTGATCACCAATGTCCATGTTTATTGACCAACCTAGCATTAGTATTACGCCTACATCTCTCGATAGTAGTGGCATGGAAAAACTGAGTGTTCCTGTCCCCTTGCTATAACCAATTCACTCTAGCCCTCTGCTGCCAATAAATATCCTCTTTCGTAGACAAAAACTCGAGTTCTCTTTGTAATTCATGAACCACACCAGTATCAATGCCATTAGAACTCGGCCTGAGTGCCACATCAAGCCTTCGACGGGTGTTAGCAATCATATGTGTACATTTACCAAAATAATTGGCAGCCCTATCGCAAGAAATATTGAGTAGCTAACAATTTCTGCACTAGTGACACATCACGAGGAAACTTAGCCCAAAATCCTTCATCAACTCCAAAATTCAGATTCCACAAGCCAAGAATGCTAAAAAAACTAGGCTAATGACGAATTAAAGCTGCATGATTCGTACTTTTAAAGCAAGACAGACTGATCGGTGATTCGAACCATAAAAGTCTAATTTTTTAACCGTAGCCATCGAAAAAAGACACAACCAACTCAGAGAGGCAACAAAAGGATCTAGCCTCTCAAAAATCACATCTCCATCATACCTCTGATTGAACCAAGTATAAAATTCACCACTGCAACCCAAATCCTGAACACTAATATCATACAAGATATATCCAAAAAGAATTCATCTGAGCAACATGCCGATTTGTATTCCGAAAAGAATTAATTGAAATCCCCCCAATAAGCCATGGCAATTCTTTCAGCTCAAATATATCACATAACCGTTTCAACAACAACCACGATTGACATAAATAGCCAATTCAGAGACAAAAAAAGGAACACTACAATCTACATGGCCTTTTGAAAACGAATAAATTCTAACATTAACACAACTTTTCCAAAACAAAAGTAAGCCACCACTACGACCCTCGAGGTCTACAAAAAACATACTAGAAAAATTAAACAAAGTGAGAAATCTAGAAAAAGAAACATAGGACAACTTGGACTCACAAATGAACAACACAGCAGGATCCTTGTCGGCAATTAGCTGCCGAAGATTCCTGAATGCGTGCTGGTCCCCAAGCACACGTGCATTAAAATGATGCAATTCATTGCGAATGGCGGTGCTGGGATCCCCCAGACACCGCCAGACCCACCAACTGATCACCATCTATAAGCACCAACCTCATTCGTTTGTCTACCCCATTTGTCACACGATCTTCATCATCCATACGTTTCTTACCGCCCTTCGCTCCGAACAACCAGCACCCACCTGACCCTCCCTCCATTTTCTAGAAACACCCTTAGGACGACCCCCTTGGACGCACCCTATTTTCAGGGGGGGCACCACTTATCGCCCTAATCAGATGATCAAATACACCAGATACTGGAACAAGACCCCTACCCCGATTAAACACCGCCGGCAGTCCCCCATTCGATGGCACAATACCGTCTGCTAACTCCAGCGTGAGCTACTGCCACTGGCGACCTCCCATCCTTCTCAAACACCCCTAAAAAACTTCGCCAGCCACCTCCAAGGTGTCAATTGACTCCACATATGCCGAAGCTTAAGTGCCCCACCCTCCAACCAGCTTATCTTTAGATCCCAGGTGAGCAACACGAGCCGCATTCGAAACAGCCTACTGCTCCCAGCAGCGGTCCACTGCTTCTGACTCACTAATCAAATCCTCACCACTCTTTCTCCCATTCATCTCCCCTTATGTTCACCTCAGCCCCCCACACGGCCAGCCGACGACCTAGCCTCATCACCCAACAATCCCTCGACGGTTCCCATGGTGGACAATCCTTGGTCGTCTACACACAGCCAAGGCCCATATTTTCGCGAGAGAGGCTTTCCCTTGTCCTTAGAATTTATAGCCACTATGCAATCCCCTTCCATATGATCTAACATCCCACAAACATAGCAAAAATCGGAGAGTTTTTCATACCTGCACAACACCACATCCCGAACTCCTTGGAATGATATAGTTACCTACATAAGGATTTTGTGACATCCGCTAATAGCTGCACTCTCAAATATTTACCAACCACATGCAGAGTATCAACCTCCAACACCCTACCAATTTTACTCACAATCGCCTACCAACAACGTAATAAATGTGCCTAAATTGCAAACCATGGATTTGTATCCAAAACGACACATATCGGATGATCAACTATTCTGATTTTTTTATCTCCACTCAAATGAGTCAACCCCAGGAGCGCACCATTGAAATTCCAACATTGATTTCTCAAAACCCTACCGCACTTCCCCTCGTCGCTAAACTTGGACGCAAACATGTCCTTCCCGATTGAACTATCTCCAACGAACTGTCTAACCACCAAATACGTCTCAATGCTATCCCTAAATCACGCAGTCTGATTGGCCGCTTCAAGACAAAGCGACCATAGAGACATAGGTTTACTATTGAATCTCTGTCGCTGTCAACCACAACCTCCGCCGCCTCCACCTCGGAGAGCTGCAAAGCCTCCCATATATCAGCTAAGGAAGAAACTACTTCGTTCGTCATTTCAAAAATAAACCCTGAAACAACATCGTAACAAAATACAATAACACAACACTGCCATAGACCCACTCCTTCCCAACGGGAACAACCAAAGAACCCCAACAAAAGAATTCTAGTGGAAAATGGTGAAGAAACTTAGAAAAATCGCACTGAAGCGTGGAAAAAAGCTCACAAGGAGGGGAGGAGGGGGGAACCTAACTCTAAAGGAGAGAATACGTTCAAATTTGTTTTTAATTATACCTCGTACGTCACATTTAGTACAAAAATAAAATAAAAATAAAGATATTATACTAATGTTAAAAATGAAAACTCATTAGGGATCACAATAAGCCAACCAAATTTTGTGAGGAATGTATTCACACTTTTATAATAGAAGCAGATTATATTAGTGTTCTAAAAATCGGCCTAGGCTAACCCGATTTCTATAATCGGTCATTTTAGGCTGGCACCAGGTTTGGCGCCGCCTAATCGCCTAACTACCCATTTTTTTTTTCTTCTTTTTTTTACCTTGGTAGCGTGTTTGACTTTAGGTGAGCCCTTTTAAAATTTTAATTTCTTTTCACTCCCCTAATTTAGTAATTTCCCCTTCACCCACTGTAAACTCTTTTAAATTTTGAAGGCGGTGGTCTTTATTTTATTATTTTTAATATTTCTATATGTATTATTTATTTAATAAATAATTAAATTATTTGTGTAAGGCGGTACCGTCTAGGTACTTTAGGAGCTAGGTCACAATGAACCGATCAACTAACGACGAATGATTTTAGAACACTAAATTATATATAATGCAATCTCTTGATTGCAATTAAATTACTTTATATTGGAGCCTGATTGCAATTTTTTTATAAATTGGATAATTTGACTAAATCTCTAGAGGAAAATAAGAACTCCATGATTCTTCATAAATAATGGGGTTAATTGCAGCAATCACACCAAACTATCAGCGTTTTTACACATAAACCACTAAATATTTTCTTTTTTGTTGCATCGATACATATAAACTATACGAGTTTTGCTGATAAACCACCAAACTTATTTTCCAATTGGCAGATAAACCACCAAACTTATTTTCCGATCATTTTTTGTCGAAAATCCACACGTGACTTGCGCGTGATAAACTTTTAATGTTTTTTTTTGTACAAACAACCTTTTTAGCATGCTAAAAGTGTAAAATTCTTTTACACCTTTCTTTTCCATAACAATTTCTTTGAATCACCAATAGTTCTCTCTCCTAATATCTAGAACCTCCATTGTTGAAGATGAGCGACTCTTCTACCAACTAAAAAGCGTGTTTGGACAAAAAAAAAACCTTTAAAAATTTATAACTCTCAAGTTACATGTGAAATTCCGACGAAAAATAATTGAAAAATAAATTTAGTTTTATATATGCCAAAATCCTTATAGTTTATATATGTATAAGTGTCACAAAAAAAGTTCATTAGTTTATGTGCAAAAACACTGATAGTTTGGTGTGGTTGCTCTAATTAACCCTAAATAATATGCAGGGGAAAATACTTCTTTGATTTTGTCCCTTGTCCTTTTTTTTTAATATTTTCACTCGATTTTTGTGTTTTATACGTTTACCCCTGTACTTTTCGTCTCTTTGTTTTAGATGTTTGCCCTTATAAAAAAGGAGTTTCTATTTACACTACAATAATCTTTCACCATAATAATTTAAATAATACAACTTTTTTTCTAAACACACCACCCAATCTACCAATTTTATCTTTGAAACGGAAAAAAAGAAAAGAAAAGGAAAACCTAATCCTCCCTCCCTCGTCCTGTCTTCTCTCTTCTCCATTTGTCTTATCTTCTCCAAATTTTAAATTACAGTCTACGGGTATTTCAATTCTACAACAGGTTTTCAAAAAAACAAAATTTCAAACAAAAAAGAAGCCTGAGATTCGTCAATTGGAAATTATTCAAATGATAAATGAGTTCATACAATCCAAACTCAAATATCATATATGGTATTATATTTAAATAATGAACAGAAACATAAAAAGAAGAAAAAAAATGAATAATCTGGACAAAATATGAAGCTTTGTCCGTCCGTGATGGAATGTTATTCAAGTTAAATAAAAGAATCTGAACACACACGGACAAGCTTCATTTAAGTGCTTTTGTGACGATGAGGTTCAAAATTAAAAATCATATTGCAATTACTGTTCAAATTAGGTTTATGAACATTTGAATCTCGACTGTGAAATATGATAAGTGTTACTGGTTTAAATTTTAGCATTGATGGTGGTGTTTTTTAAAATTTGAAGAAATGAAGAATGCAGAAAGATGGAGATTTATAAAAGGGTAACATAGTCATTCAAAATAAGATTTTTTTTGTCTATGTGAAGAGAGGTTATTGTGGTGCAAATAGAAATGCCCCTTACAAAATTGCAGGGAAAGAAAAATTTAAGCACATAAGGAATAATGTAAAACATAACATAAATTAAGAAACATAAAAAAAAAAAAAAAAAATCCAAGTATAGGGTCGCCACACCAATAATCCAATAATTAAGTCATCATGAATAGGTTTGGTAGTTGGTACATTACAACTGCATCTGGTTGTTTCTCTATGTACTTCCCCTTTTGTCCTCAGCACAATTTGTCTCTATTTCCTCTCATTATTAACTTAGGTTTATTCCCAACTCTTGTGCGTCTATATGATGTGCTCGGGTAATATTTGAGTGAATGATCAATCGTATATTTAAAAAGTACATGAAATCAAATAATCATAATTATTGATCTCAATACACTTTTTAAATATATGATGAATAGCTCAAGTAGGTATTACCACTTGGGTAGTATATAATTTACCCATAGTACTACCAACTCATATATATTTATCAAGTACAATTTAACTAATTCATCAATTATTTAATTTATAGCCTTCAATAACCCGCCCCAACCCGAGTCTGATTAACCTATATATATGCTTGTCAGATTTATATTAAGTATAAATAAAAAAAATTATTATTATTTAAAAATTATCTTATGTAGTACTCAATTGTTTAAGTTTTAAACGTATATTAAAACACATAAAACTCGATACAAAAATACATAATCATAAATTAAAATATTATTTTAGATATAAATTAATTTAACCAAAAATATTGGACTCCGTCCCATGAAAATTCTCGGCCCGATCATATCCCGGGAATTCCCATTGCCACTGGTATCAAAAGAAACCAAAAATCAACTTTTTGTAGGAAAGTAAAAGAAAAAGTAAAAAGAAAAGTAGATGGGCCATGGAAGAATTGCAAAATGAAGGAGTCCACATCAAATCCAGCTAAGATGAAGCATGTCCCGAGGGTACATAGGCCCCTTTTGCTTGTCTTCTCAATTCCGCTTCTGAGTGGGCCTAACATTTAACAGCTCAACAATGGCTGTCACCTGAGATACAGTAATATCTAAGGGTGAGCACGGGTCTCGGAGATAATCCGCTCCGCATCGAACCCCGGATCGAAAGCACTCCGAATCGATAATATCCGTTGACTATTTGACTTTATCCGAATCGAACCAAACCGAATTTTTTTTGGTAAATCCGAACCGATCCAAACCGAAAAACCGAAATAGAACCGAGTAGAACCGATTCTAAGTAATCAACTATGGAATTCTTTTATATCATTTAATTAATTTCTTTTATACTATAATATTGAACCATTATGAATTTTAGTATATTTTAACAATGATATAACTACTGTTTTAGTATTTTATAAAAGATTTAGTAATTAACAATAGAGTACAATATTTATAATAAATCATTTTCATAATAAACATATATCTATTAATTATAAATATATGAACAGTGAATATGTTTATAGTTTATATAAAGAAATACATTACTATGATATGTTTCAATTTAATTCTACATTTCTTTAATCCAATCACTAAAATTTATTATTATATCTAATATTAATTATTTTCATACATAAAGGTCAAAATTCTAGACCTGAACTTACTGCACATAGTTACTATCCTACGCCTGAATTCCAAGTAGTGGCTCGTTTCTTGTTCCCTTCTTCTTTGATTCTCCATCTTTCTCGTGCACACACGTTTTTCTCTTGAAGTCAACTTTAATTTTACTGTAGTTAGTCATATTAAGTTTACCTACTAGAGCTTTATCGATGAAAAATAATCGGTAAATATCCAAAGACGTTATCGATAGCTAATAACTTTATAATTTAGTGCTATTCTTTTTTGGACGAGATAACTACTTAAGTAACTTGTAATTAATTTTTATAAGTTATGATTTTGAAACTTGTCTTAATATATAACTTATAAGTTGTTTAATATTACACTTTTTCTTTAACAATATGATATTATTGTAAAGACAACACTATAATTCTTTCGTGCATTTTGCTAAAAAATATTGATAATGCGCAATCCGATATCCAAGAAACTTAACAAAAACCTAAGTAAGCAATATGAAAACACACAAGATTTACGTGGTTCGATCCGGAGATCTACGTCCACGGGCAGAAAATAACACATGCCGAGGTGTTTCTCTTACTCGAACTTTGAGTTTACACGTAGTAATTCAGAATACAGAAATGCGAACCCTAATTCAGAGTTCTTTTCTCATATTTATACTAAACCTTCCTAAACCCTAACTAACTCCCTATTATCATGCCTATTTCCCGCTGCATGGCGGTTGGGAACGGATCGTGGGCCTTGATTCACGGAACAAACCACCCGTTGGGCCGACGCGTGTTTCTGGACCTGCTGGGCCTACGTGTGCTGGGCCGGTCAGTGGGCTCGGGTATTAACCCGACCCGAAGTGATCGGGCCATCCCTATCAGATGCCCCCTCCCCCAGCCGAAGCGAGGAAGGAGCTTCGGTTGTCACCGGGGTGGAACCATAAGCAAGAAGGGCCGTGGTCACGGGCGCGCCGAAGTGTTTGTGGATGACTAAGTCTATCCGCGTCCCAGGGACTCCGCGGCGCTGTCTGCGGAAGCGGAACCGAATTAAGCCGAAGTGCACGGGACAGATAGCGAGATACCGAGTCTCCCCAAATCAAGAAACGTGTCGGAAGTACATAATGACCTGGCCGAGGTGAAGGATACACCGGAGTGTAGTAGTATGGCCACAATGAAGGGAGCGCCGGAGTGTGGTAGTATGGCCGAGGTAAAGGGAGCACCGGAGTGCAGGTTAAATCTTCCTGACGAAGGGTGAGGTTGATGTGATTGGCGGCGCCATCATGAGAGAGAGGGATGTGAAGTGACACGCTCTGCGATTTCCAATAAACCTGTTCCCCACGCGCCTTGGGAACTGTAAAGCGCGTGAAGAGCACGTCTAAATCTCCATCACTGAATTTGAATAGGCTGTATCAGAGCCGTTGTTTTTTTGCGTATATATTTGGATTAATTGCACAGTAACTCTTCATCTTCTTCATTGCGATTTACCAGTTTAGAAAGCGGGAAAAAGAGGGAAATTCTGTGCTTGTGATTCATCTCAAATCAAAACTTCTCAAACTCAACCCAAGTAAGTATGCCTTCTTCTTCATCTTCTGCCTCTATTCAAGAAGTAGGGACTACGAGTGCCCCGTTAGATGTCCCCCCCCTTCGATATCTCATTCCGGAAAGAAATGAGATTAGGACCGTAGATAGGGCCGACGGCCTAGAAAGCAACGTTATGATGGTCGCGTTTTATGAATGCGCGGAGGAGGATTTTGAGGTGGCCTCTGTAGCGTTACGGATGATGCGAGTGCAGATTGAGAGAGAAATCCCTTCGTTTTACTTTCCATTTAACTTAGAGTATATAATACCGAACCCCGATGATAGGGCCTGCTGCCCGCCGCAGGGGTTTATTAGTGTGTATATAGATCCCCTTAGAATAGGCTTGAGACTGCCCCTGTGGGACATTGTGATCCAGTTGCTGAAATACTACGGAATTGCCTTGAGCCAACTAGCGCCGAACGCGGTGAGACAAGTAGTGGGATTCACCGTAGTGTGCAAGAACGCCTTGATAGAACCGACCGTAGAGCTTTTTAGGTTTTTCTACCAATTAAAAGTCTTCGGGAAATCCAAGGGGTGGTACTCCTTTAGTTCCCGAGCCCGAGGTGGGTTCAAGGTTCAAAACCCAAGTAAGGTGGAGGGATGGAAGGAGAGGTTTATATTTGTAAAGAACAAAGTAGCTCTCCCGAAGTGGAGGAGAGATGAGGTACTTGATACCGCTCCGGTGGAGAACCCGGAGGCCGAGGTCATACATGTATTCCGGTCAGTGGGGACTTTCAAAACCCTCTGTACTGAGGAAGAATTGGAGGAGGCAGGACTGAGCCCGTATTATTCGGGCGATGCGGTTGCCGAAGAGGGTAGGAGTTCTTCTATCTTGCTTTTACTACTGTTGTCTTGCATAGGACTAACTATAACCTCTGTATGCAGTGGGACGCTTCGGAAAAGAACCAGCCGGAAGCCCCGCGGCGGCTGCAGCGGCCAAGAAAAAAGGTAAATCCACTGAGGTGTCTCCTCGGATGAAGACGGTGTCCAGTCCACGACCGTCTGCGGGGTCGGAAGAACGAGTTATGCCGGCGGGGTCAATTCCCGGAACGAAGAGGAGGCCGGAGCCTACCGGGACTCCGCTGGCACCATCCAAAAGACCCCGAGTAGGGGAGAGCACGGAGGTAAATTGGAAACGCTGCTCATAATTTTTACGCACACGAAGTGTGTACTTTTAATACTGAGTTCGGTGTCATGTCTTGTGTAATTATCCAGGTGGAACAAGTGGCCCCTAGTCTGCTGGGGTTGGAAGGCGCGGACGCCGAAGAACTTCTGCGCTTGGCGCGAGGTATCCTGGACCTCGGTCGGAAGAGCGAGAAGGAAGGCAAGGAGGAGCTGGCCGAAGTGGCAAGGGAGCTTCGGGTGCGCAACGACCGATTAACCCACGACCTGACCGAGGCACGCAAGAGGGCTGCCTTGGTCGAAAATGAGGTTGCGCATCTGCGCGGAGTGGAGGCAGAGACCAATGTCCTCCGAGGTGAAGTACTGCGGCTGCGGGCAGAGATGGAGGCTCGGGAAGCTGCCGTAGTCGAAGGGCAAGGAGCGATGCTGAAGGCATTCGCCGATAAATTATTCCAAACCAGCACGTTCCTTGACTTCCAGACGGAGTTTGTGGCAATAGGGGACCAGGCCACACGATCCGCGCTGCTGGAGCAGGTGAAGGAGGTCTACCCGAATGTGGATGTATATCGTCCAGAATTCGGGTACGACTTTGAGGCAGTGGCCGGTGTGGAAAAGGCCTACTACGCAGCTCTAGCGAATCTGCCGGAGTGGCCCCTGGTGAAGGCTCTAGGGGAGAAGAAACAACTGCTGACGGCCGCGGAGATCGCCAACTGTGAGGTAGACCAGGACCAAGAGTTCATGGCGTTCCGCCGGGGTGAGCTGGTCTCCGAGCCCCGAAACAAAGAACCCCCCCCTCGGATGGAGGTCGAAGCCATAGCTGCAGACGAAGCTGTCGCCGCGAATGAAGAGGGAGAAGCCGAAGTGTCAGAGGGCCGGCGAGAGGTGTTGCCCGAAGATATTGAGGGAACTGAGCGGGAGGTCAGTCGTTCACCGCAAATTTAAAATTGTAGATAATAGGAGTATATGCGAACATTGTACTGAATTCTGGATATTATACTTCCATTTTGTTGAATAGAATTTTTGTTTCTCAGACACTTCGTCTTCCTTTTGCTTGAATGATCAATTTATGTTGTTTTCGAACTGAATTCCAACTCTTTACATACTTGAGATTGATCGATCTGGTTGACTCTTCTTTCTGTTTAGAATACCGCGGAATTGCACGAAACAATAAAGAAACTCATGCGATCACTTGAGTGGTTCCGCGAAGAAAAGAACAACCTGCAAATGCACGTAGTGCCAAAGCTAGAAAAGCAGGTGGCCTCGGCAGAGAGGAAAGCAGTTGAAGCCGAAGAAAGAGCCAAAGATTTCGAACTGAAGTACCGGGCTAAAGCTGCTGAAATGAGTCGTGTCCTCGTTCATCAAAGGGAATATGACCGGATACTGTCGGAGTTCGGCCTTCTTACCTTTGAGGAAGTGGAGGAGCGGGTCGTAGAGATTCAGGGCGAAATCTCGGCGCTTGTGGCAAATAACCCAGCGGAGTCCTCGGAGCTTGTAAGAAAGCGAGAAGTTCTGGAGTTGCTTCTTAGCATGTACGAGGGACTGAAGGGCCGAGGCAGGTGGAGGCCTTCTGCCGAGGAATTCATCGCGAGTTCAAGCCGGGGCCAAGGTACTCCAAAAGCTCCCCGGAAGGATAAAAAGAAACCCTCTGGAAAGAGCAAAGGCATTGTTATCCGAGAGCCAGCTCCAGTGACCACGATTGAAGAAGAGCCCGCTATGGTCGCCGAAGAAGTAGTCGAGGAGCTGGCCAGAGAAATTGAAGTGATGGCTCCGGAGGAGTGGGACCCTGTGCAGTGGGCCCAAACTTCGAGGTCTGCTCCGCAGCCAGGTAGCCGCGCTCATACAAGGGACGAAATTCCCCGACAAGCGCCAAGGACAAGTCCACGGCATCGGGGAGCCCACGGAGGGGAAAGAGCCAGAGCCCGAGGTCGAGGATCTACAAGATCCCGGAGGAGACAACGCAGATCTAGGAGTAGGCCTCAACGCCGGAGCGCTGAATACTGGCTCGGGGGCCGTAGATGATTGTTTGTGTGTGTGTGTTTTTTTTTTCTTCTTTTTTTATTTTTTGTAGTTTTTTGTAAAGAACTTTTTGTCGTAGGATTATTCGGAAAATAATAAAATCGTTTTGGTGTGCATAAATGTGTTAAGGAAAACAACAAGTTATGAACCAACAGTAATAACTGTTTTAATTGGGTGTTCGGGAACACAGTATGGATAAATCCAATGCAAATCTCCCCGGACGGATCGGGCGAGAGTAAAATCTCCCCGGACGGGTCAGGCGGGAGTAACCACTTCTCCGGTTAAACAGGCGAGAAAGTGATATGAGTCCGGGGACGGAATGTGAATCTCCTCGGACGGATCGAGAGAGAGAGTTAATTGTCCGGAGACGAATAATAATTTTATGAATGCGTTAGGGCGTCCCCGTAACGTAAAAGTGAACACAGCAAGATGCATAAACAAAGAATTTTTATTCAATGATAAGTGCCGGAGCAAATTAAAGAATACAAAGAGAGATAACAATCATAAAAGAAACGTACAATGAGCATAAAGATAAGATGGTACTTGTGATTTGGCATTCACAGATAGAAGCGCCTCAAGTTGGTAACGTGCCAGCTTCGGGGAATCGAGGTCCCATTGAGATGCTCTAACTGATAGGATCCAGAATCGTGCGCGGCAACGACGCGGTAGGGACCCTCCCAAGAAGCATGTAATTTCCCCTCGGGGGCAGCTTTGCTGGCTGAATTGAGCCGAAGCACTAGGTCCCCGACATTGAACTGAGTGCCCTGGACCCGGAGGTGATGATACTGGGCTGCCCGTTGTTTACACCTGGCCTGTTGAATAAATGATTGATCACGACGATTTTCAAGCTCATCCAAATTTGCTCGGAGAGCCTCGTCATTATCCTCTGGAACCAATGTGATGAGGCGAGGGCTTGGTACACTGATTTCCGCAGGAATAACGGCTTCGGAACCATAAGTAAGGCTGTAAGGAGTCTCCCCGGTAGAAGTATGCGGTGTCGTGCGATAAGCCCATAGGACTTGCGGAAGGTTTTCGGCCCAGAGACCTTTGGCATTATCCAGGCATTTCTTTATACCCGTGAGCAGTGTACGATTGGTGACTTCAACCTAACCGTTGGCTTGAGGGTGAGCAACCGAGGTGAAAATTTGTTTGATGTGAAGCTCTTCGCACCATGACCGAAAGGGATCGTTGGCAAATTGTTTACCATTGTCCGAGATAATAGTGCTCGGGATGCCGAAGCGACATACGATATTGCGCCATACAAACTTCAAGATATTTTGACCAGTAATGGCCGTGAGAGGTTCGGCTTCGACCCACTTAGTGAAGTAATCTACGGCAACGACCAGAAATTTCAATCCCCCCGGAGAAACTGGGAATGGGCTGACAATGTCGATACCCCACTGAATAAACGGCCACGCACTCTGGATTCCAGTGAGCTCGGTTTGCGGCAGATGCTTCACATGGGAGTGCAGCTGACACTTGCTGCATTTGGTCACTAAGTCGTGGGCATCGTTGAACAAGGTTGGCCAATAATATCCCCAGCGGAGAACTTTCTTAGCCAATGTCCGGGAGCCGATATGGCTGGCACAGGCCCCTTCGTGAACCTCCCGTAGAACTTGAGTAGCCTCGGCAGGAGCGAGGCACCGGAGATTCGGTTGTAAGTATGACCGTCGGTACAAGACTCCATCATGAAAGGAGTATTTGGGGGCTTTGAGGACAACTTGCCGAGCTCGCAGCTTATCAGTAGGCAGAATTCCATCTCGGAGATATTGAATGATAGGAGTCATCCAATTCGGATCACTATCGGTCAGTACCGAAACTGTGGCCTCATGAATTGCTGGATGAGATAAGTCTTCGACCATGATATCCGGAGATATATTAGTTCGGACCGCGGAGGCCAATTTGCTGAGCGCATCTGCTCTTGCGTTCTGAGCACGTGGTATTTTCTGGATAACAACTGTATCAAGAGTTGACATAAGCTTGAGTGTTAAAGCACGATACCTGATCATTGTTTCATCCTTGGCGACATAAGTCCCCTGGATTTGCTTGGACACGACCTCGGAGTCCGTGAAGAGCTCAAGATGGCGAATGGCTAAGGATTTTGCGAGCCGGAGCCCGGCGAGGATTGCCTCGTATTCTGCTTCATTATTAGTCACCTTAAATTTGAACCGGATGACATATCTAACTTCAACCCCCTCGGGGTCAATGAGAAGCACCCCGGCACCACTTCCTCGAGTCGTGGATGCTCCATCCACATATAGTTGCCACTTCCGAGGTGAGGATACGAGGGTAGCGGGGTGATGGGTAACACTGTCTGCCGAAGACTCATGATTGTCTCCCGGGGTTTCAGCCAGAAAGTCGGCGAGTGCTTGACCCTTGATAGCTCGGCGGGGAAGATATTGAATATCATATTCACCTAACTCGACAGCCCACTTGGCGAGGCGCCCAGACACCTCGGGTTTGACAAGAATCTGACGGATAGGATGATTGGTCAGAACTCGTACTTCACGTCCTTGGAAATATGGCCGCAGACGCCGAGCCGCCATAACAAGGGCCAACACGGTTTTTTCCAGCATGGAATATCGTGTCTCCACTCCGTGGAGTACTCGGCTTGCAAAATACACGGGATGCTGAACGCCATTGACTTCTCGTACAAGGGATGCACTAATAGCTTCCTCGGCGGAAGCCAAATATAAGTAAAGCGGCTCTCCGGAGAGAGGAACTGACAAAGTAGGCAGCTGATGTATATGACGTTTCAAAGCCTCGAAAGCCTCGGTGCATTCCGGAGTCCATTCAAAGGACTTCGATTGTCGCAAGATTTTGAAGAATGGGAGTTGGCGCTCTGCCGCTTTGGAGAGAAAGCGATTTAAGGCCGCCAAACCGCCCGTGAGGCGCTGAACGTCTCTGAACGTCTTCGGTGGCTGCAGATCCAAAACATCCCGAAGTTTGGCTGGATTAGCCTGAAGACCGTGTTGTGAAACCATATAACCAAGGAACTTGCCGGAGCCAACGCCGAAAGTGCATTTTGCTGGATTAAGTCGCAAATTATAACGCCGCAGGGTGCGCAACGTTTCGGCAATGTCTTGCACACATGAAGAATGGGAGGTACTCTTTATAACAAGATCATCAACGTAAACCTCGACGTTGCGGCCAATCTGGTCGTGGAAAACACGGTCCATGAGACGTTGATATGTGGCTCCAGCGTTCTTGAGCCCGAAGGGCATTTTCTTAAAAGCAAAACACCCGAAAGCAGGGATGAATGCTGTCTTGAGGCATCCTGCGGATCCATAAAGATCTGGTGGTATCCCTTATACAGATCTAAGAAACAGAGTGCCACGTACCCAGTAATGGCCTCGGCCTTTTGGTCAATGGAAGGTAGGGGATAACAGTCCTTCGGACAATGTTTATTAAGGTCGGAGAAGTCGACACACATCCGCCATGCCCTGCTGGACTTTAGCACCATCACCGGATTGGATATCCAAGAGGGGTAATACACTTCGAACAAGATGTCCGCATCCAAGAGTTGTTGCACCTCGATTCTAATTGCTGCATTTCGCTCCGGAGCGAACTTCCTTTGCTTTTGTTGTATAGGCTTTACACTGGGATCAATGTTCAGCTTGTGGGTTATTATGTCGGGAGAGACCCCGGGCATATCCAAAGGAGACCATGCAAAGACATCGGAATGCTCTCGCAGGGTCCGAATGATGGCCTGGTGCAACCATGGCACATCCACGGCACCAACAGTTACAGTCTGTTCTGGTTTGGACGGATCAAGCGGTACCTGGACGGTGGTATCCCCCAATGAGGGACATACCCGAGGTTCAAGAGCCGATGATGCTACTTGAAGCTGCTGTTTGGGAGGAACTTTGGCAGTCTTTTTTAGTGCCACGTACATACACTCCTTTGAAACCCGCTGACTACCGCGGATAGCCACCTCGCCATGCGAGGTGGGGAATTTTAGAGCGAGGTGGTATGTGGAGCATATGGCTTTGGCGGGAGTAAGCCAGTCCCGACCCAAGATCATGTTGTACAGAGACGAGGAGTTCACCACATAGAAATCCACGAAGATGGTTTTAATTGCCGGATAGGTCCCCAGAGACGCCGGGAGAGTGATGACACCTTCTGGTTGGACTTCACCCTGAGTGAAAGTCTGCAATGGCCCGGGGGCCGGCCGAAGTTGTTCCCGAGGAATTCCCATCTTTTGGAAACAGTCGGCGAATATAACACTCACTGCGGCTCCATTGTCCACAAAGACCCGCTTTATTGTAATATTGGCCACAGTCATGTCGATGACAATGGCATCAGTATGAGGTGTTATCTCCGGAACAGGGTCCCTATCTGTGAAACTAACAGTTTCGGACTGATGGAGGCGCTTATGACGTGGCTCCTCGGGAGGAGGACGGCGAGCCTCTGCCTTCAAGGCATTTCGTGAAGCCCCGGTGGGAAGGGCCCCATATATCACGTTTATTACGTGAGTGGGTGCATTGTCTCCGGGTCCTCCCGGAGGAGGAGGTGGTGGCAGAAAACGAGGCTGTTGGCGATTGCCAGAGTCTTGCCGTGCATTATTGCTAGGTCCCGGCCGATTATTCTGCCACGGCGGCCGATTCTGTTGTGCGCCCCGGTCATGATAACCTCCGCGATTATGAGACGAACCCCCATTCTGGCTTGTCCGAGGTTTGTCATCGGTCCGCGCGATGTATTGTCGCAGGAGACCTTTCCTTAGACACTCCTCGATTTCCTTGCTGAGCTCTCGGCACTCTTCTGTCTCGTGCCCATGATCTCGGTGGTACGCACACCACTTTCCACGGTTCCTCTTTTCAGGCGGAGCAGTCATCCGCGGACAAGGCCGTAGATCGTTCTTGTGAACAGAAAGGATTTCGGCTCGTGACTTTGTCAACGGAGTAAATTGTGGAATATCGCCTCGGGATTCTGAACGCCCCGGGTTCAGACGGGAAAAGGCACTAGGTCGCGTGCTAGGCCCAGCTTGTGCCCTGTCGGACTGCCGCTTGCTAGCATGTTTCTCACGTTTCCGGCGAGTCTGCTCCTCGGCCTTAGCATATCTGCACACCGTTTTGAACAGTGCTCGGGTTGTGACCGGTGGGTTTCGAACCAACTCGGTGTAAAGTGGACTAGGACGGAGTCCATTCATGAATGCGTTGATGACTACGTCATCTGAGCAATTTCCCACCTTGAGGCTCTCCGCTGTGAAGCGGTCAAGGAATTGGGTAACGGTTTCCCCGTCCCGCTGTTCCATATTCATGAGGTCGGCCAGGGTGGCCATGGGCTTCGCACGTGCTTCGAAACGCGCCCAAAAGTGTTCGGCGAGTTCTCTAAAAGAAGATACGCTGTTGCGTGGGAGAGAATCAAACCAAACCCGAGCTTCATCCTGAAGGTACTCAGGGAAAATCTTACAGTAATGGAGGGATGTAGTGTGATCGCGGCTAAGCATGTTATGCCTGAAAGCTCCAAGAAAATTGGCTGGATCTCCGGTGCCGTCGTAAGGTGGTATGGCCGGCCGTTTGAACCCTTCGGGAAGGGGGGTAGCCATGATTTCTTGGGAGAACGGTGTGATGATATCTCCATTGGCATCAAGGCCCAGGATTCTGTCCAGTTCGACATTGCGTTGAACTCGCTCATACTCTTGAAGATCTAGAGTATGAGGATTGGCATAGCGAACTCTCTTAGCCGCGTTGAGTGGACGGTAGGTTCATCGTTGCGTTGTCGTGATTCGTTAGAACTCCCATGGTCCTCGGAAGAACCAGGTCGTTCCCGTCGCCGATCCTGACGCCCGCGATGCCCCGGGTCTTGTTGATCACGCGAGTGATGACGATGTGGAGGCACCGCGGGATTGGCATCATGTCCGGCAGGCCCCGCGGGGTGTAGGCGATTAGCCGCCCAGTCTTGGAGAACATGGGCATGCTCTTGTAGGAAAGCCTGGAGCAATTCTGGTGTGATTTGAATGTTAACCGGTGGCTGGGCAGCAACGGGATTAGGGTTTTGCATGTCTTGTGGGGGTGGAGGCAAGAACTGGTTGTCTGGATTCACAACCGGGCCTTGGTTGCCCTGATGATGAGATGCACCTCTTGTCGGCGACTGCCTCGGCGGCAAAACTTGATCCACGGGTGGATCTTGATTGGATTGATCACCGTGGCGAGATTGATTCAGTCGAGTCATCACCATGATATTTGAATGCACTGTTAACGTCAGAAATTGCTTTTGGTTCCCACAGACGGCGCCAATTGATAATGCGCAATCCGATATCCAAGAAACTTAACAAAAACCTACGTAAGCAATATGAAAACACACAAGATTTACGTGGTTCGATCCGGAGATCTACGTCCACGGGCAGAAAATAACACTTGCCGAGGTGTTTCTCTTACTCGAACTTTGAGTTTACACGTAGTAATTCAGAATACAGAAATGCGAACCCTAATTCAGAGTTCTTTTCTCATATTTATACTAAACCTTCCTAAATCCTAACTAACTCCCTATTATCATGCCCATTTCCCGTTGCATGGCGGTTGGGAACAGATCGTGGGCCTTGATTCACGGAACAAACCACCCGTTGGGCCGACGCGTGTTTCTGGACCTGCTGGGCCTACGTGTGCTGGGCCGGTCAGTGGGCTCGGATATTAACCCGACCCGAAGTGATCGGGCCATCCCTATCAAATATTAAAGGAAAAACTCCGAACAGCTCCGAATAACCGGACCGAAAGAACCGATCTCCGGAAGGAACCGAACCGATCAACGGAGCGGTTCTGGAGATTTAATTTTGGAAATCTCCGAATATCTCCGAGGTTTGGTTCGGTTCTGGAGATTTTCATATCTCCGAACCGCTCCGGACCGTGCTCACCCCTATCATCCTTCCAACAACACAAATGTATACAATAAAATCTCTCTCGCTTTTTGTTTGAATCGTAATATTTTGTTAGAACGGCTGCAATATATCAGCCAGCACAGACGTATTATATATAAGCATCTTTATATATGTGGGTGATAGATAAAATGAATATAGGCTAGACACACAGTAACAAGGGACGGAGCTACGGCCGATCCGTACCGGGCTCCAGCCCAATGTAAAATTTGTGGAATCTTAACTTTAAATGTATAATTTTTATTATTTTTACTATTTAGTACTCTAAATTTTAACTAAGCCCACCCCATTTAAGTCGCAACTTTACCTAAAGCTGATAAATTTTTAATGTCTCAGTCCATCCCATTTATGAATCCTGGATCTGCTCCTGATTGTATAATTGAAAATAAGAAGGAAATAATTGAAAGAAGGAACTACACTCAGATTGTATAATTGCAAGGGAATTAGCGCAAATTAAATTTTTCGCACCTGATTTGTCAATCTTAAGATATTATATTTCCAAGAGATGTTACGATAGATTGCATCACTTAAGGAAAGCTCCATTGACATTGGGTCTTCTTTTTCAGAGCTGTCTTTTTTCTCGAAGGGTCACGTCCTCTATTGTAGAGATAACTCACATGTCCTCTTTTCCTTTCTTTTATTCTTTCTTTTCTATTTAATATATAATAATAATAATAATATTAAAATAAAATAAATCAATTCATAATATTATTTATATATAATATATAACAAGATTGACAAGAGAAAATGTGGGAGAGAATCCCAAACTACAAAATCTTGAGTATAAGATTTAGCAAAACATGTAGGACTGTAAACGAATAGAGCTTTAGTCGAACAATTTGTTTATTTAAATAACTAAATAATTTTGAGCTCATTTTATAAACGAACAAAGCTTGAACATGATTGACTCATTCATTAAAAGTTCATGAACAAGTTTGTATGAAACTTAATTAATAATAAGAAAAAATCTTCTTATATTATCTCTTGTTATAAGGAGCATTTGGTTAAATTCATTCATTTGTATAGATTTAGAAAAATGTATGTTTATTTGATATTTGTGAATAAAATAATGAGTTGTTCACGAGGACAAATGCTCGCGGACATGAACAAATACGTTCGTGAACACGTCCATGAATATAATCACTCAAAGACGGCTCGACACAACGCGAATTCGATTAAATAAATGAACACCACATAAACACAACAAGCGTGACTCGACTCGAATCGTTTGCAGCCTTAAAAACACTCAGGATTATGCGCCACAAATTTCTCAAGTCTACTAATCTGAAAAAGCCTATGACCAAATAAAGAACAGGTAAGCAAATGGCCGAACAATCGGCTTCACCCAAGGATATAAGAATAACAGTGCTAGAATCTCCTAAAATAGAGAAATCTTGGATTCCCACATTGGTGATAAGAATGAAGGCTTCACGGAGAGCAAAAACTTGCACAACTTCAAATCCTTTATGTCGGAAAACTTTTTATTCAGCGCCCTAAAGAAGTTGTCATTCTCATCCTGAATGGAAACACGTTGAGCTGGAAATGTGAACATAATGCATGAACGAGCACGTGATTCATTTAGTATGCACATGCAGAAACTTCTAGAAGGATAATGAACGGCTTGCTGCCCATGAGATCACCTGTTACACTTTGGTGTTACATCTTGTGTTTCACTCATTCACTAACCGACACGTGTATGGTATGATGTCACAAATTAACATGTGTCACCTAATGAATTGAGTGTAACAGAGGATGAAACACCTACTGTAACAGGGAATCCGAATTGCTATTTATAGGCGATTGTATGATCTCTTTTACACCTTGAATGAGATACTGAAAATTCCCCCCAAAATGTTTCTGTATAAGCTCAGTTTCAGAGCTTCTTAACATGGTCTCAGAGCAATGGTGAAGTTTGGAAATGAGATAGCATTGATAAATAATGTCAACGAGAAGGAAGAGGAGATAACACCTACCATGGTGATTCAACATAGGCTAGAGAATCGAATCCGTTGTTATTGCATAGAGTTGATCATCATGGAATGTTGTTTATCACCACACCATTCAATGGATCAAACTTTCGGAATTATAGTCGAGCTGTCAAACTAGCATTGAAGGCGAAATCTAAACTCGGCTTCATAACTGGAGAAGTTTATGTTCCAAAGGAAGGAAAAATTGAGTTTGAACAATTTGAAAAGGTTGAATCGATGGTGACGTCCTGGATCCTCAATTCATTGACAAAGGAGATAGTTGATGCTTTCATCTATATTCAAAGCACCAAGGATGTATTGGATCGAAATCAAGGAAAGGTATGGCGAATCGAATGGTCCATTATTATATCAAGTGTAGAAAGAGCTTCCGAATTTTACTTGGGGAAATATGTCTGTTGTGACCTATTTTACCAAGTTGATAAGGTTGTGGGATCATAATTAATTCAACCAAATCGAATTCTTAAGCTATTTATTTATAGTTGCAGCTATCTCGGCTATAAATAATTAGATTTAACCGTTTTCATAATTCTCTATGATGTTACTGACGTGGTATGGAACGCTATCATGCCCAACTCGTTAGTAATATGTATTGACCGATTGCTGGGATTAGTCAATTACATTAGTACAAGCTAAATTATTATAAAGAGGGGAACAATGATTAAATTTAAATATGGGTGTGAAACCGCCTAATTATAAAACCTACTTTCGAAATAAATTAGTATAAGGGCAAGTAGGATTGTGACTGTTTATTTTTCACTTCTTCTTTTTTCATCTGTTCTTTTTTTTTTTTCTTTTTGTTTCTTGCTTCTTGTTTTTTTTTTCATTGCCACAACGTCCATTGTACTTCTTTTCCACCCTTTTGTGTCACAACAAAAATATACCTTTTGACATGCAATTCCACACTTCTGGAAAAGTAGGTTCAAAATTTTCAGTAGACGATCATAAACAAGAATAGGGAATAGGCTATGTATACACACGGTAAAATCAAAGAATAAACTATAAGCAAAACGTGTTCAACTAGTAGGGAATTTTCCTAGGGTAGGTTACTCAAAAAGAAAGGTCATCAAAGGGTTATTCCTAATTGCCCTTATCATTTTAATGCACAATGCATGAATGTGGTCTCTGATCCAAGGGTATTGATATTCAATTATATAGGCTCACATATATATTTTTCTTGCAATTTAAATAGTTTAACCAAAGATTTATTAGGATAGCCATAATAAATCTTGCGTTTTTCTAAATTAATTGACCAATCCGGCAACCAATCAATACTTATCATTAATGCATTGGGCACGACAGCATTTCATACTACGTTAATGATAGCATTACCATTTATGAAAATACTTTAACCTAATTACTAATAGCCAAGATAGCTGCAACTACCAATAATTAGCTTGTAGATTCAATTAGGTTAACTTAATTATGATATCACGATTAATTCAACCTATTGCTACTAGGGTTTTATTCTTCATGACAATTACGGATCATGAATTCATGAATAGCAAGTAAGAAATTAAATAACTAATTGAGTTGTCAATTCAATTAAATAAACAATTCCTATATAAATAAGCTTGAATATACAAAGTACTCGAATTAAACAAGAATGATTAAAACACATAGCCTCACAAAAACATAATTGAATCAACACTTGAACCAGAAAATGGCTTTAATTAATGGCGGTGGAATCCAAGGTCTTCAACAGATAGTAGAGAACAAAAGATAAAGAAAACTAGAAGAAAATAGAACAAAGTAGCGTGAATTTGAAGGAGAGGAGAGAGAGAGAGCGTGTTGTAATAAATTGTCCTGGACTGTCTACGCCTCCTCCCTTATATAATCATGCTAATCCCCTCTTTTCCTATTCCTAATCAAAATTTAATCAAATCTAATCTTATCCTAGAAGAAAAATATCTAAATAGTATCTAGAGAATTACAAAAAGAAATAATAAGCCTAATTAAATAAAATTCTTGATGGGCTTCTTCATAAAATTGAAGACTGTAGCAAATCCAAGCCCATCTTCTCTCTATCTCGGCCCGCTTCTTCACTTTTCACCCCAAAATATCAATTTAAGCCCAATTTTGCTCCAGATCCACTTATTATTCTCCTACATCAAAAGATAATTAATTAAGATTAATAGAGAATAATAATCAATAAAAAATAAGGGAATATGGATATGGAATAATCTATGCACATCAATGTGCAAGCTTGATTTAAGTACCTGCTTGTACATATGGATCATGCAATGCATGAGTATGAGGTGATATTAACCTAATGCAGATTCTCATGGGACTACATGAAAATTATAATCATGCTAAGGAGCATATTTTGATAATGGAGCCACTGTCAAGCTTGAATAAAGCATATTCAATGATTCTGAAGATGGAGAAGCAAAGGAATAGCCATAACAATGCCATAGATCTGTTTAAAACTGCTGCTATGGTGATAAGAAATAACTATACTGGAAAACCAAATCAATATGGGAAAGGTAACAATAATAAGCCACTTATTCCAAAGAAGACTACTGGTGGAGCTGGAATTGGTAGGGGAAGAAAAAATGGTTAGAGACTCAAACACTTGACAACACTTTTCTAGATTTAGATACTAAAATGATACCACAAGTGTACGATGTCACAAATAGTAGTAAGTGAGCACAAGGTTAATCTCTCGAAGATTCATCACGATATTAGATAAGAAAATCATAATAAGCATTTTAATGACTAAGTAGACGATCGAGTGATTGGATTTCTGATATTTTAAGAATAAATTAAAATAAACAACTAATTAGAGCTAATAGATAGACTAGAGAGCAAATTATCGGGATTAAACGATTAATAAGGATAATCTAGGCTTAGATTTTAACTAAGGGTTATTAACAATTATTATCTCGATACTTTTAAACCGAATGCTATTGTATTAGAAACGATCACAATTATATGCAAGACCCTCTCTCGAAGCGAACTACGTGTTGATTTTATAGGATTAATCGCTGTATCTGGTCGATTAATCAAATATAACTCCCGATCGATCCTAAGACCTATGTTCCCACAATTAGCTCAAACCTCTTAGTTCTATTATCCAATTATGTCAATTAATGAGATCTCGAATTAAATATCCACCCTTGGTTCCAATTTAATCCACAATAAATATCTAAACAAGTGATCAAATATTTAACAAATATTATAAATAATTAATCAACTAATAACATAACAAGGAATTGAATTAATCGGTTAATAATCACTAATCACCCATAATATACTTTCTAGACCTAGAACACGGAAAGTTTAGTCAACCATGATCATAATAAAATATAAACACAAGCATTTTGATATAATCATGTTGATACAAATATTAAATGATAAATGGAAAGATAAAATCTAATTTGGTGATGATCTTGATCTTCAAGTAAAAGGCCCTTCTCTTGATCTATAATTTTCTCTCTCTAAAAACTATACAATATGATGAATGATATGAAAAATAGAAAGTGGAAGGGTTTCAATACACATTTGGGGCTTTTAAGAGTAATGAGCTAAAAATAGGAAAATTTAGAGCCTAATGCCCATATTTCGCTGCATTCCGGCACGGGTCGTGTTCTGTATAACCAGGCCATACGAAGGGGGTCGTGTCTCGCTCAAAATTTTAGAACTTCACTGGACTCCCACACAGATCATGTGTAAATACGCCGAAGCACACGGCTAGGCCATGTGCGCGAAAACTGCACCTGTAGTCCAACTTCAAATCCATTTTTCGAAGTCTTCAAGTTCGATTTTGGCTTTGGCTCTTTATGACAAAGTTGTAGCCCTTTGAGTTGGATTTATGTTTCTTCTCATTTAACCTCCATTGGATGTTTATATCGCAAGATCTGCCCAAAATATTGAAGGCATGTCAGGTTAGAATTCTGCATTTCCGCCTCGTTCTCGCCCATTTTTCGTCTTATTTTCATCCGTCGTACTCTTGGCCTATTTTACCTGTAAAACACTAAAAAATATGGTTTTTTCAACATAAGAGAGAAAATAAAATAAAACATGACAAAAAGGAACTTAGAGCGTGTAAATGCACAATATAATTTCGATTCTAAGCTCATTTTCCTCTGGAAAAACCTGGTTGTCAACCCCCTCAAAATGTACCCTTGCTCTTCCCCAAGTAATAAAACAAAGCAATCTAGTATTTTCTTTCCCAATCAGAGAGAAGAAGTAGGCATCATCAGTTTTACTTGAAAGTGTATGTCTTAGACCAAAAACACACTCTAGACGGGGACATATGATCCGATGCATTAAGATGAGTCATTTCCTGTCTTTTCCCGGCTTCAGTCCCTAAAAAGAGATCCTACTCCTTAAGATAAGAAGAGTAGTTGAGAAGGGAAGGCGTTAAGCTTGAAATCGTTCTATGAGGGTATCGGCTTACTTCAAGTTATCTCATAGGGCATTTCCCAAAAAGTAGGAGAAGGGAGTTCATGTGGTGGGGTTGGGGCAACTGAACGATCCTAACCTCTATGCAACATCACAAGTCAAGGAACTATTGAGATTATCACAATATCCTCACAGATAAGTATATCACTCAAGCACTCAAGTGTATAAAACAAGGTTGTGTATCGCTCGAGTTGTATACATATTCATACCCTACTATATGATTGCCGATTGTCTCATCTCTCCATCACATTTGATAAATATGTGCAAAGAATCAGAAAAGTCTTTGGTTTTGGTTGTAATGTAAGCATTTTGGAGTAGGTGAGATATGTTTGGGTGTAGTGACTTAACTTGGATCAATTGAGTTGCACTCAACTAACTCTCACATAAATTTTACGCCTACTCTCTTTTCACCGCTTTATCACTCCTATGTTCCTTACACCTTCTCCAAATCACCTCTACCACTATTTTACAAAAAATGTAAGTTAACAAAGTTTTGAATTCTAACTTAATCAAGGTAAGCTCTATCATTGGAGTCATTTGGCCCATTTTTTTTATCCTAATCTATAAACACTCAATTTAAATTATATATATTTTCTCTCTCTCTTTTTTTTTTTTATCTGTCGAACTTATGATGTTTCTTCTTCTTCTTCTTCTTCTTCTTCTTCTTCTTCTTCTTCTTCTTCTTCTTCTTCTTCTTCTTCTTCTTCTTCTTCTTCTTCTTCTTCTTATATTGTTCTTTTTTAGAGGTCAAAAGGATCATGGTCGGCGCGTGGGTCGTTGGACCGCACGTACCAAATTAAATATTAATAGTTTTCCGATGTTACAACTCTACAAGTAGAGCGGTAAATCGGGTCGAACCCACAGAGAACGTTAGTCTAGTGTTATCTTAATAAATTAAGTGATTATGAAACCTAAATAAAAGTAGAAACAAACAATGAAAACAATAAAAAGGAGGGGGAGGGGGGGGGGGGGTTGATTGTGATTATCAACTAAGTACTACCAAACTACTAAACTAGATAACCCAAGACAATTTAAACACTTAAAGATTCAAGTAACACAAGACCAAAAGACAATTAGAATGAGTTTTGGTTTCTAATAATTTTAAGGAATCTACCCTTGATCTAGTATCTCTTTGGTTTCAAAGTATTACCCAACTATTGTTGATGCCCAATCCGATACAATCTAAGTCCCTATCCCACGAATTACTAAGTCTGCTCTAGCAATCGTGTTATCTCTTACGTCTAGCTAATCGAAAGTCTGCTCTTCGACTAGCCCTATCCGATTAAACCAATCAAATCGATAAAGCACTAAGATAATGGAATAAATTTGATTTGAACCTCTAAAGCTCAGGTTTAGAGGTCAAATTCTACAATATCACCAACGACGTCACTCGTTGTTTGCTACTAAGGGAATTAGAGAACCTACAATTACGGATAGTGATCTCTAATTCTAGCAACACATCTACACTCCCTAAAGGGTGATCAATCCAATAAAAAGCATGTAAACATGAATCAATACCAGCAAATAACGTAGAACACTTTAAATTGCAGTAGAAAGGTAACATTAACTAGTAATAGTTACATAATCATTGTCACTCAAAGTTCAACATATGATCAAGGGTAGAAATAGGGGTGCTACTCACCCATTAATACTAAAACTAACATAAGTTCAATGCAAAAGCTAAGAAACATGATAAACATAAAGATAAAACCAAAAATCTTAATTGGGGAAGAAGTCCTTCAATCCTTTGCCCAATCTCCCTTCTTGGTGGTCTTGGTGGCTAGAAATGGCTGTTAGATATGTCCCTAGATAGGTCAAATTCGAAATGGAACTTATATATATAAGGGAAGAGTTGTCACTTGAGTTTAAGGCAAAATCGCATTCACAATTTTAAAATAGGGTGAATAATCTCGGCCGAGACTCAAGTGTGTCTCGGAAGACTGCCCGGGCTTCTCAAGTCCAGGCACTACCCTACTAACAATGCCAATTACGCTCACATTAGCCATATTTTTTGGATTGATTCCGTTGAGCCGACAATTTTCCATTTTAGGTATTCTCCAATCGAGACACGCTGAAGCAATCTGACTCATTTGGGTTTCGATATTTGTGAACCTCGATTTGGATTCTTTCTGCAACTGAACTGTACTATTCACTAAACTCTTTACAATATCGGATAATGATGGATTTGAAGGAGTCAAATCTGCAAGCAGTCTTTGCTGATACATCCACTTAGGATAAGTGGGTCTGCTTTGGTTGCTTTGTTCGCCCGAGTGTTGAACATTCTGATTCTGGGGCCCATACTTAAAATTGGGGTGGTCCCTTCACCCCGGATTATAGGTATTCGATTATGGGTCGTACTTCCTTCTTTCTGGGGACTTTGGCCTAGCATAAATGTTGTGGCATGAGTTTGTGTGTGCCTCCATGTCATCTCCCAAAACTGGACATGTGTCTATAGGGTGATCTGTAACTTTGCACACCTTACACGGTTTAGGTGTCGGAATGCTCCCCGCTGCCACTTTCCTTATTAGACTTGTAAGTTGATCCAATCTATCCTCTATGTTTGAATCCTGAGCTTCTCGAACGGGCCTGACAGCTTCCCGGGTCCCAAACTGTTACATGTTTGCAGCCATTTTTTAGATTAGGGCCCAGGCCTCAGTGGGCGTTTTGTCTGATAACGCCCCTCCACTCGCACTGTTAATCATGTTGCGATCAGTTAAATAGAGTCCCTCATAAAAATACTGTATTAGGAGCTGCTCGGTAATCTGGTGCTGAGGGCAGCTTGAAACCAACTTCTTGAACCTCTCCTAGTATTCGTAGAGAGTCTCCCCCTGCATTTATCTTATTCCACTGATTTCCTTTCTTATATTTGTAGCTCCTGATGCGGGAAAATATTTCTCTAAGAATTGGGACTCCATCTGTTCCCACGTTGTTATAGTGCCCGAGGGGAAGATAATAGAGTCAGTCTCTCGCGAGGTCTTTTAAAGAGAAGGGAAGTGCCCTTAGCTTGATCTGCTCATCTGTCACTCTTGTTGGCTTCATGCTTGAACATACTACGTGAAATTCCTTCAAGTGCTTGTGGGGATCCTCCCCTGCTAATCCATGAAATGAAGGAAGTAGATGCACAATCCCGGACTTGAGCTCGAAGCTTGTATTTTCCCCTATTTCCAGAAACGTGATGCACAACGGTTCATTTGCAAACCTTGTGTTCGCCAATTCCTTCAAGGTCTTTTCGGTAGCTTGCTCGTTTGCCATTATTTTCGGCTCACTTAATCCTTCACCTTCAATATTCAAATCTTAAAACGATTCGCGGATCTCCTCAAGCAACCTTGCTCTTCTTCTTAATATCATTTTGCGTTCAACGATCTTCGGCTCGAAGAGAAGTCCTTTTTCCCCTTGGGAACGCAAGAACATCAACTACCTATTAAAAAATAAGAGAAGCTAGAGAGTATCAAATTATTAGGTAAACAAGAAAATAGATAACCTACTAATGAACTAAAAGTAATGCTTGAACACTAAAATAATATTATTCTTATCACCGTTCCCCGGCAACAGCGCCAAAATTTGGTGGTTGTGTGGGTCGTTGGACCGCACGTACCAAATTAATGATGACTTACTTATTAAAACATCCATTTTGTGCATGGATAAATCTTTGACTGATATCATGTTCGCCAAAAGAGAAGTTGAAAAGAGGCATTTTCGTGTTTACGAGGAAGTGAAGACAATCCCTTCCGCCAGGTCGGATGCTCCACCTGATGAGACTACTCTTCGGGCTGTAGACCATCACTGTAGGTAGTATCCTAATGCATGCAATTCTCACTTAGAGAAGTGGTCTTCGCCAATCTGGACATAGAACTCAAACTCTGGAATGGGTATCCCGCAGTGCCTCTATTTATAGTTTTTCGATTTTCTAACTCTACAAGTAGAGCGGTAAGTGGAGTCGAACCCACAGAGAATGATAGTCTAGTGTTATCTTAATAAATCAAGTGATTATGACACCTAAATAAAAGTACAAACAAACAATGAAAGCAATAGGAGGGGGGGGGGGGTTGATTGTGATTATCAACTAAGAACTACCAAACTACTAAACTAGATAACCTAAGACAATTAAATACTTAAAGATTCAAGTAACACAAGAACAAAAGACAATTAGAATGAGTTTTTTATTTTTCTAATAATTTTAAGAAATCTACCCTTGATCTAGTATCCCTTTGGTTTCAAAGTATTACCCAACTATTGTTGATGCCCAATCCGATACAATCTAAGTCCCTATCCTACGAATTACTAAGTCTGCTCTAGCAATCGTGTTATCTCTTATGTCTAGCTAATCGAAAGTCTGCTCTTCGACTAGCCCTATCCGACTAAACCAATCAAATCAATAAAGCACTAAGACAACGGAATAGATTCGACTTGAACCTCGAAAGCTCGAGTTTAGTAGTCGAATTCTACAATATCACCAACGACATCACTCGTTGTTCGCTACTAAGGGAATTAGAGAACCTATAATTACGGATAGTGATCTCTAATTCTAGAAACACGTCTACACACTCCCTAAAGGGTGATCAATCCACTAAAAAACATGTAAACATTTTTCAATACCAGCAAATAATGTAGAACACTTGAAATTGCATTAGAAAGGTAACATCAACTAGTAATAGTTACATAATCATTGTCACTCAAAGTTCAACATATGATCAAGGGTAGAAATAGAGGTGCTACTCACCCATTAATACCAAAACTAACAGAAATTCAATGTAAAAGCTAAGAAACATGATAAACATAAAGATAAAACCAAAAATCTTGATTGGGGAAGAAGATCCTTCAATCCTTTGCCCAATCTCCCTTCTTGGTGGTCTTGGTGGCTAGAAATAGTTGTTAGATATGTCCCTAGATAGGTCAAATTCGAAATGGAACTTATATATATAAGGGAAGAGTTGTCACTTGGGTTTAAGGCACAATCGCATTCACAATTTTAAAACAGGGTGAATAATCTCTGCCGAGATTCAAGTGTGTCTCGGCCGACATGAAGCAAAGAGGGTTTTATGGTTTGTGACTCAAAGGCTGATCTCGGCCGAGATGCAATTATGTCTCGGTCGAGACGTGAAAAGGGGGAATTCAGGGCTTTGTTAGGGTTTGGCTCATCTCGGCCGAGATCTTGATCTCTTGAAAATCTAGCTTTTCCCTGGAACATCATCTCGACCGAGATGCATTGCCCGTCTTGGCCGAGATCTTCAACTCTTCAAACCTTCAAGTCTTCCCTGGAAGGTCATCTCGACCGAGATCTGTAACCTGTCTCGGCCGAGATCTTCCTTTAGTCTTGTCCTTTGTTGCTTCGATTGATCCATCCACTCTGCGATCTTTTGATGCTCTTTTTCGATCCATTTGTACCTGTTTAAACACAAAAACGAACCAACCGTATTATTTTGCCCAATGTGAATTAAATGCACAAAATGCACGTGAAATTGCACACAAACATCACTAAGCGTCCTAAAGTGTGTGCACGAACACGTGTACCAGATCACATCTAAGATTTTTTTTCCTTAATTCAACATTCGACTTTCATCTCATTTTTTCTCTTCTCTTCCCCACTTTATACACATCATCTCACTTTCATCATTTTTGTAACCCTCGCTCCTATTTACCTTCCAACCTCCTCCCTCAAACTCATACAATCCAAGTGTGGGAAAAGGCTTAAAAGACGGTTATGGCTTATAATTTTTAGCTATCAAGAACAAGGCTACAAGCTCAACTTGGCTAACTAGAGATAATTCATATAAAAATGGTAGGAAGATGATTTTAAGGCTCAAAACAGGTTATAATCGAAGATTGCTTAAAGTCATTTTCAATGCTCATAAATATACCACGTGATTTCAAGTAGACTCAAGGCAAGTTCTAGAGGTACTATGATATGATCAACACCACACAAATTAAGAAAAATATTAAACTCTGAAAATAGGAGTTCCTCATTTTGGCTCAAAAGCTCACCCCCTTATATATTATGATTAATATCTTTGTTCCTATACAAGTATGTGCATATATATCACATTTTTAATCAAAACATAAATTTATGTATCATCATTGACAATACTTCCAATACCTTATCAACCTAATATTTCATCTTTCAAGAAAGGTTTTGAAAAAATTCCTCAAAAATCATTACAAATTTTTTTTTTTTTTTTTTTTTTGTCAAGATCAACACAACAGAAATTTATCAACCATCAACAAACAAAATCCAAAACTACTAATCCAAACAACCTAATCTACCAAAAAAAAGGTACAAACATCGTTAGATGCAAGGAGAAGACATTAAACAAACCCAAGCAAACTCAATCATTTTCGCAACCACAACCCTCCCCCTTCAAACTATTTTTAGCTATATTGCAAGAGCATAAAAATAGATTAAACAGTGAAGAGTGGCGTGACTTTACTTACAAACTCCCCCTCAGGGGAGGGCAGTGTTGGCTCGTAGTGCCCGGTTTGCAAATTAAGGTCTACAAGTTGTGCAAGCATTCTTACCATCCAATCGCTTTTCCTTAGAATTTACTGCTTGGACTTGCATCATGTCGGTCGAGGTCTTCATTATGTCGGTGAGTGATCCCTCCATTGTCTTCATATCACCTCTGCATTATCGAGAGGTTGAGGCCTCTCCTCACTGTCCAGGGGGTATTCTCTAAGTTTAGGCACTGAAACGAGAGACTTTTTCGTTGAGCTATTCTTGGGTGTTTTCTGTAGAGAGTTCAATGCACTAACACTTTCCATAAGATCAAGGTTAGTAGCATCAATGTCATTGATAGCAAAAATAGAATTAGACAGACAAACTTCTACTAGATCATTCTCAATAGGGGCAATAAGCTCTCTATGTAAGTATCTAAACAATGAATAGAACTACACGTCTTAATTTGATTAGCTTCTTCCCTATCATGATATCGCATAGCCCTATATATAGAAAATATCATATTCTCATCGTTTACTCTTAAAGGTAATCCCCCCCTTTTGTACATCTATTAATACTTTGCCCGTTGCTAGAAACGGACAACCTAGAACTAAGGGAACCTCTTTATCTTCTAACATATCTAAGACTACAAAATCTGCCGGAATAATGAACTTGCCAACTTTTGATAAATCATCCTCTACAATGTCTCTTGGATAAGTTAAGGATCGATCAGCCATTTGTAGGGCGATTGTAGTGGGTTTTATTGTGCATATTCCTAATTTTTCAAATATAGATAAATGCATCAAATGTTAGCTCCTAAATCACATAGTGCTCTCTTAAAGACTGCAGTACGAATCGTACAAGTAATCGCTAACTACCTGGATCTTTTCACTATAGAGGCAACTTTATTTGGCTCACTGCACTGCATTCTTCTGTCAAGCTGACTATTTCATATCTAGCTTTTGCATCCTTGTTATCACCTCTTTGACAAACATTGCGTAGTTTAACATCTGTTGCAATGCATCAACGAATGGAATGTTGAGTTGTATCTTCGCAAATTTCTCATCGACTTACTCCTTCAAAATGCTTGAGGGAATGGAAGTGGAGTCATATACTTCGGCCCACCTTCAATGATAATCGATATTGGCTTCGTGGCCTTCGTCTGACTTGGCTCTCGCTTTTGCTCTTTCTCTTGAGGAGCACTTTATTCTTCTAAGTGGTCTTTCTCTGCAACTTTTTCTTTATCCACTGGCATCTTGGGTCATTCATATTCGTGCCACTCCTAAGACGAATAGTTTGGTATTATTCCTTCAGGTTAACAATTGTGTCACTCGGAAACTACCCCTTCTGATGTTGAGATCTCAAGGTTTGTGTTATCTAACTCATATGCGTTTGCATCACTCTCATATCTGCTCCTATATGTGTCTGCATTGATTTCATCTCTGCTCCCAAACTTACTATACTTTTATTCAACTCCACATTATTGCCATCCACCTTCTTCTCTAACTTGCTCATCCGTTCATCATACTTGGCAAACTACGACTGCACTAACTCTTCTTGAGTCGGTTTCCTTATTTCATGGATATCCCATTTGTTACCGCGAATACCAGTAGCGGTTGGAGAGAATTCTTGGGTTTGTTGTATGAGAAGTTAGGGTGATTTCTTGCACCCTGTTAGTACTGATTGTACCATTGCTAATTGCCTTGGAAGTTATTGAAGTTCCTTTGGTTGACATAGTTCGCATCTTCAACTACTTCCTGAGTAGGCGGTTGTTGTAAGTTTGGCTCGATGTGTTGGCTAGTGTCACACTTGTTAGCAGATTTAGCTGATTAGTTACGATGGCTATTTGAGCTTCCATTTTGTTTGTGACTAGTTCTAGTGGCTCTGCTTCCGAGATGATGTTAACTTTCCGAGGCTGATTTTTTTCATTCGGCCACTATCAACTGGTGGCGGTCATCTCGTCTAATATGGTGAATGCTACTCTCGTGTTCTTTGCTATAATAGATCCACTTGCTACTGCATCTATTACTACTCTTGCAGACCCAAATAGCCCTTTATAAAACTTGCATATCAGCTGATATTGGGTGAATCCATGTTGAGGGGAATTCCGGAGAAGATCTCTGGTAGCGTCGTTTCTTACTACCAAATTAATGTATAGAAATATACATTTAACCTTATCCTACTACTCTAACTAGTAGAGTGGCAAGTAAGGGTCGATCCCAGGAGGAACGACCGAATAGTTTTGATCCCGATGTCAAGTAAATTATGATTAAATATGCAAGATGTAAATTCTTAAGAAGCAGTAAAGAAGGGGGAATTGATTAAGGACTAACAATCTACTAGTAGCGAATGAAAGTAACTAAACGAAATTAAAAGCTTTTAACGTTCAAAATTAAAGAAACAAATAATAAAACACAATAGAAGAGATCTTTTTCGGTTTTGGTTTTCAATAGTAAAACAAGCCACCCTTGATCATGCTTCCCCTTGGTCTTAGACAATTGATGCAACTATTGTTAATGCCCGATTAAATTGTGATCCAAGCCCTTATCTCAAGGCTATTAACAAGCTCTAATAGCCTTGTTGTCCCTTATCTTAGTTAATCAAAATAAGCTCTTCCACTAACCCTATTCAATATAACCGAATCCTCGAACAAGCTCTCTTAGATCCAATAACCAAATGCATTAAACACTAGGACAACGAGATAAATTCAACATAAAACTCGAAAGCTCGGTTTTAGTGGTTGAACTTTGTGTTATCACCAATAAATAAATCTATTGTTTGCTACACGGGAATCGGAAATCCTAACGGATAGTAATTTCCTATTCTAGCAACACATTCACAAATCCCTTAAAGGGTGATCAATCCAATAATTAATTCATAAATGTGACTCAATAACAGCAAATAACATAAAACACTTGAATACACAATATTTTCGGTAACATTAACCGCAATAATCACATAAAACTCAAAACATAGTATTTAGGAACCCTAGAACACAAGGATGTTTAGCTACTCATAACTAGAGTTACAAACCAAATAGATTCATAGAAAAACATATTGAAAATTAACTACAAAGAAAGGAAATACCGAAACCCGAATCTTGATCTTCGTCTCGTTGTTCCTTGCTCTTCCATCTTGCCTCCGAGGTATTATCCAATGATGATAGTCTGTTTCTTCAATCTTAGAAGCCTCTATTTATAAGTTTGGGATCATGTGGTTTTGAATTAGCGCGAGTTTAGGAGAAAATGCGTATAACTTAAGTCTAGCTGACCCACGAACGCAGCGCCGCTCTCACCAACACGGTCGTTCCACTGACCCGACTGCGTCCAACTAACGTGGTCATTTCGGTCCAAAACCAGTTCAAGGCCGGTTTTTTCTCTTCTAGTTCGTTCCTTGACCTTTTTTTTTTCCATTTTTTTTCTTACTTGTTTCATTTCTTCTCCATATTTCGTCTAAATGCCCTTTTTGTTATAAATTTACTTATTTTACTCCAAAACACTCACAAATATGTTAAAACACTCAATACGAGAATTATTATATATTTCAACCAATTATACATGCAAATGTTATAAAATACCTATCTAAAACAATCTAAAATGCATGTATACACAACGTGTATCAGCCGTGCCGTGTGTTCCCATCGCACGTCTTCTTCTGTCTTTATTTCGGACCCTTTCCTCTCATTTTCTCGGCCTAACTTCGTTATGAAGTTTGTTCACAAATCGAAGGCTTTGAGTTAGGCATTGGTAGGGTCCGAGTCTGGCTAGTTTAAGCCTCGATTTGTAGGCAGGATTGGGGAAATATGTGCGCTTGAACTCTTTTTCCCTTTTTCGCTGTTTTGACATCTTTTCACTCGTTTTCTTGACCCGACTTCTTCAAGATATTTATTTATGACTTGAAGAAATTCGAGTTGTGCCTGATCTGAACCCGATTATGGCCCGATTGAGCTTGGTATCAGGGCCGGAGTGGGGAATTTCGTGCAAATGCCTTGAACTTTTGGATTTTCCTAACCTTCAAAATACAACTCAAAAACACCCAAAAGTGAATCAAATCATATCAAAAAGAAAAATCAACCTAAAAACACACTTAAACACGAATTTGCACTTAAACATGATAAATACGCACAATTCACACAAGAATATGAATGTCAAATATACGAGAAAAATGAGTATTTTCACGTTCAAAAACAAAATAACAAATTAATATATTAGTAATTTATTCACTTTTATATTAAAAAGGAAAGAAAATTTAACAGACGAGTGGAAAATTCTCTTGATTACTATACTAGTTTACAACTAAATGACAGGTATTGTGAAATCGAGGAAATTATTGTTTTATAAAAAGAAATAGTCCTTTGTGTTTTAAAGATAGACCAATTTCCTAATTTAATTTGTACCATATGTTTATTTTAATTTATCTCTTTTAAATGATTTATTAAAATTATCATTTATATTTAACATTCTTTATTTCACCATATCAAGCGTACACGTGTATTAAATGAATTTCTTAATCTGTGTTAAACTTGAAAGAAAATTATTGTTGCGAGACCGAGGAAGGAGTTAATATTATATGATAAAATGAATAATGAAATTTAGAAATCATTGTCCAAATTATTCTATAAATTTGATTTTTTTTTCTTTTAATGAGAAATTGACAATGATCTCATAATTCAGGTGGTCTTTATAGGTCAACTTTTTAATGCCTTCATTCTTTAATTTTGCTATTTAACTTCTAGTTTAGTTCTATACCAAGAGAAGTACTATCAAAATGTACATGATTTACATAATTCTAAGTAAACATGCCCAGTACCTCTGTTTAACTTTTCTAATTCTCTTCTAATTTTTTTAGTCCTCAGATGGTTAAAACATTTTACCTCTTCTAATTTTTTTAATCCTCAGATGGTTAAAACATTTTACCTCTTCTTATTTTTAGTTTATCTATTGAAAATGGTTGCCAGCTAATATGATTGTAAAAGTTTAAATTAAAGTTTTGCATCTAATTAGTTTAAAATAAATTGATGATTTAATATTAATTTTTTTTATTTATTTCTAAATTAAAATAAAGATTTTGTCATACCTAGTGGTAAAAAAAATATATATATATTGAGGCACCCTTGCCTTAATTTTGGAGATTACTACTCTAGTCTAGTACAAAGTTTCTTTTCTCTTTCTTCTTTTTTCTTTTTTTTTTTCTTGATGAGATATTTTATTTGTGATGAGATATTTTATGTTGTGATATCATATCTTTAGAAATATATTCAAATATTCTAGAATAGGTTAAGTTTGGTAGTTTTGACATTTGCAAGATATATATGTATACTCCTGCATATCAATGAAATTACAACTTTTACGCCTAATTCTTTTCTTCTGCCACCGCTGCCGATCTTAACATGGCACTAGAGCAGGTTCATTCTATAGCTTCTGCATAATCTATATCAAGTCTTGCGACCATGGTCAAAGATGGGGATGACAAAACAGGAGGTGAAAATGCCAACGCCATAGGTGTTATGTCTCGCTACTTTCGCCCTCAGACAATCCAGGGCAAACTTCATATTAGTGAAATCTTACGTGACAACAACTACGTCGATTGGGTAGAGGAGATGAGTAATGCCCTCTACACAAAAACAAAATTGAATTCGTAGACGGCTCCATTCTCGCCCCGGAGGAGAATCCATCGGAGTTGGCCTTACAAAAAATGTGTAACGCAATGGTTAAGGGATGGTTAACCATTGCGATGGATAAAGAGATACGCAATAGCGTGAAACACGCAAAGACGGCTCGTGAAATATGTGAAGACCTAGAAGAGAGGTTCGGGAAAGAAAGTGCCCCAAGAGCTTGTGTATTGAAACAGGCTCTTGTTCTCACCCGTCAAAACAAGCAATCTACCTCGTCCTATTAGATAAAATTAAAGGGGATTTGGGATGAGATTCGGTCGGCTTCACCCACCCCGAGGTGCACGTGTGGCAGGTGTACGTGTGACGTCTCAAAATAGTTAGTAGTGATGCATGATAAGGATCATCTTTATGAATTTCTCATGGGTTTAGACGAAACATTCAATACCGTCAAAATCCAAATCTTGAGCACGAATCCAAATCTGGGTATCGGGGTCGCATACCATCTCGTGGTAGAAGACGAGCAGTGAAGATTGATCACGGCGGCGAGAAAACCTTCAGTTGAAGTCGCCGCTTTCCAAATTCAGTCGATCCATCACGGTAGAGAGGAGAGAAAAATCGAAGATCAATATTGGGATGCCAAAAAATGTCGATGTACCCAATGCCAATAGCCTAGACATTCAACTGAAGAGTGTTGGGAGGCTAATGGGCGTCAGTGCACCTATTGCCAATGGCTTGGGCACATTGTTGAGGAGTGTTCGGAGATTCACGGCGTGCCAGAACATATATTAAACAACGGCAGGGGCTTTCGAACACATTACCTTTGATGGTAAGAATTTTGAATGTCGAGATGATTTGGGAATTAAGAATCCTGTCAAGATTCCGAATCGGAATATTATTCATGTTGAGGGAGTTGGAAAATTGAGTTTGCAAATGGATTAAAAGTGAACCGTGTTTTGCATGTTACGAATTTTCAGTGTAATTTGTTATCTGTCAACCGACCTACCAGGGAACACAATTGTGTCTTAAAATTCTTTCCGAATTTTTGTATGATGCAGGACTTGGCCTCGAGGAACCTGGGCTGGGTAAGCAATGCAATGGTCTATACTATTTGGAATCAGTTGGAAATGAACGAAGGGGGATGGCAGCTATTGTGGATCCGGAAGTTTGGCATAAGAGATCAGGTCATGCCTATAAAGTAAAGCTTCAACATGTTAATTCCTTGAATAATACTCCCTCTGTCCCACTTAATCTTGCGGGGTTGACCGGACACGGATGTTAAGAAAAACTGATTTTGCTTTTAAGTTGACTTTATCAAAGGTGTAGATTGAGGATGAAGATTTTGAGGGTGTAGATTGTGAGAAAAGTTTCTTTTTTAAGGGTGGGTAAAATTAAGAGGGCTGGACGGAAAAGGCAAGTGTGCAAATTTAAGTGGGACGGAGGTAGTATTTTTTATGATTACTGTGATGCTTGCATGAGAGGAAAAACAAACTAGATTACCTTTTCCTGTCAACCCTATTTGAACAAATATTTGTTTTAATCTAATACATTGTGATATTTGGGGGAATTATAAAACAAGGTCTTTTCAGGAGCTCGTTAATTTTTGTCGATTGTTGATGATTACAGTAGGGGTGTTTGGGTTTATCACATGTGTTTTAAGTCTGAGGTCAGCAAGCATTTGACCATATTCTACAATTTGGCCAAAATACAGCTTGGAAGATTGGTTAAGCGAATTATAATTGATAATGGTACCGAGTTTCAATTAAAGTATATGTTGGATTATTATGCTAAAAATGATACCATGCTTGAAACATCTTGTACAGATACACCACAACAAAACGGTGTGGTAGAGTGTAAGCATAGACACATTTTAGAAGTTGCACGAACACTAAGATTTCAAGCAGAATTACCTATAAAATTTTGGGGGGAATGTCCCTCTAAGCTCCTCAAAAATAAAACTCCCAAATACATAACGTGGTTTGGGTAATAGAGCTTATAAGCTTGTAATTGAATTACATATTTAGCTATGAATTTGAGGCTAGTCCACCATAAAAAAACATATTTTGATTAGTGTGAAGTGTATGAAAATTGTGAACTATGTATAGTGTATGAAGTGTTTGTAGTGTGAGAATTGTGTGTATGTATATGTAGAGTGTGAGTGTGTGTGTGTGTGTGTCTAGTATCTTTAATTTGAGCATGACATGTAAAATCGTTTTCTCTTTTGAGAAAATGACATAAGATCGTAAAAATCTAAGGTAGATAGATGTAGGTGGTGTTTGCAAATTCTTGAATAAAGAGGGTGTTTGGTTAAGTTTATAAGCTCTTCAAAACATCTTATAAGATGTTTTGAGGAGCTTATAAGCTCTTGAAATATGTTTGGTAAAATAAGATGTTAGACAAATTATAAGATGCAAAAATAAGCTCTTAGAGCTTATAAGCTCCACAAAAATAAGTATCTCTAGTCCATTTTATTTTTTAAAATTTTATCAGTTACACCCAAAATTCACATACTACACACACTATACACACACTACACACAATACCTACATTTCACACACTACACATACTGTTTTTGCACACACTACATACATTTCACACACATTACACCACTCACACTTCCCACACTAATCAAAATGTGTATTTGATATTAACTTTCAAATTAGACTTTAAATTCATAGGGAAATAATTTCATTCAATTGCAAGCTTATAAGCTCTTTTATCCAAACATTTTATTATCTTATAAGCCTTAAGAATTTATATCTTATAAACTCTTTAAACAACCCATAGAACGTTAGAGCTTATAAAATATTTGAAATAATTTTAGCCAAGCACCCTCTAAGTGTTTTGAGGCTTTTAGCTTAAATTAAACTAAAAACAATGTTTGCAAATATTAGCTTCTACATAAATTTAAGTTCATTTAAGCTAGAAATTGCAAGCTAATTTTTTTTTTTAATCACTAATTTTAATTACTTTTTAAAAAATAGAAGCAAATGCAAACCTCCCCATAATTATCTTAAGAGCTTTCTTATTTTATCAAAACACTATTTAAATGTTTATAATAAATTTCCAATCATGCTAAGATAGTTTTGAGAAAGCGAGCACCCTGTCACACACTTTGGGCCAAGACTGCATTTTTCCTCATGGACTTGGAGGTTCTCCCAAGTTTACCCCCCAAATTGGCCCAAATTCCATAGCCCACCTTACTTAGCCCACATGTAAGAATTCTCTAGAATAGTTTGAATACATGTATATAGTTCTTGAGTTGTAGAGAGTTGTGGAGTGTTCTAGAGAACAACTCCTAGCCCTTAAATCAAATTGATCTCCACCGTCCATTAGGGAGGTGGCCTTGTATAAATAGGAGTAGGACTTCATTTGTAAATCATCCAAGTGTTTTGAGTTCAAGTGAATACGAAGCTTTCCCACTAATCTTTTGGAGTTCTTACTTAGCTTTCACTTAGCACACACAACACTCACTCGGGAGCAAGGCTGACTTAGTTACCGCGAGGGACGGGAAGGAGCTAAGTGTCGCACAGGACGTGTTAAGGCAACAAGTCCGTGACAAGTGGTTTGGGCTTAGGTGTTGTGACAACTTGCAGGTGATGGCATCTAACGATTCTTTTGTGGTCGAAGAGCGTGGGAGGGAGACCGTCCCCAACACGGCGTCAAAGAATAAGTGAGACCAGAGCAAGTTGCGTGGTGAAGGGACTTTCTTTGAACCCGTGATCATGGAGATGGGCGAAAGGCTGGAGAGGGTCCAGCACGAATTCAAGACGTTGGAGGACCATATCATGGAGCAACTCGATATCCAGAAGGATACCAACGTGGAGGTCGAAGGGCAACTCCTACAGTTGGAAGAACTCATTCACTCACTACGTATCAGCGTCGAGGCCAGCATCGAGGGGATGAAGGAGGACCTGACACTATGCAAGAAGGTCGTTGCTAGTGGGGGCGCTAGCACTTTCAGGCCAAGTCCAAGGGGGGACTATCCGAAGCCACACGGCTTCAACCGGGCAGAGATGCCAAGGAAGTGGAGAACTACCTTTGGCGGATGGAGCATTATTTTGAGGGGATCGGCCTTACCGACGAGGCCGCTCAAGTAAAGACTGCCATTCTCCACCTTACGGATATTGCTATGCTTTGGTGGCGTAGGAAACATGTCGACATTGAGCGAGGCTCGTGTAAAATCGATACGTGGGATGAGTTCAAGAAAGAACTCAAGAAGCAGTTTTTCCCCGATAATATCGTTTATGAAGTAAGGAAAAAACTAAGGGAGTTGAAGCAACGAGGGCCGATGCAGGAGTACGTAAATGAGTTCACGACCCTCATGCTCCAAATCCCCAACATGGACGAAGCAGATCTCCTATTCTTCTTCATCGACAGGCTACAAGGATGGGCCAAACAAGAGCTACACCGACGGGGCACCAAATCAGTAGACGAAGAGAATACTTCCACCCCCAACCACACGCGAGCCATACTGATGTATCGAAGAAGAGTAATAAGTACCTGGCAAAAGGTGGGGAGAGAGGCAAGAGCAAAAATGGTAGGACGAACAACCTCCCGCAACGCCTATGAGGAGAAGAAGAGGATCTTCATCCCCAAAGGCGGATGTTTCGTTGTACAAGGGGCTGCATGCAATGAGTAGTTGTCCCAAGCTACGATCCTTATCAGCGATGGTGAACAAGCACGAGGCCGAGATCTTAGCCGAGGAGGAGGCGAACATGATGAACTTGCTCCAAATTCTTAATGCCCTGAAAGCAAAGCCAACACCCACGACGATGAGTAAGGGCCTCATATACGTGAAAGCAAACACCAATGAAAAATCGACGAAGGCCATGGTGGATACAGGAGCCACACACAGCCGAAAGCGAGGCCAAGAAACTCGGTCTCATATGGACGAAGGGCGAGGGCTGGCTCAAGACGGTGAATGCCAAGGTCCAACCATTATACAGTGTAGCCCGAGGCGTAAAGCTACGATTGGGAGCTTGGAAGGGCCGAGTAAACTTCTCAATCGCACCGCTCGATTATTTTAAGGTCGTGCTTGGCATGTATTTCCTAAGGCATGTAACCGCTACCCCATGCCTTCTTTGATACTGTTTGCATCTTGGAGAAAGGGTCTCCTTGTATGGTCCCAACTATCAAGTCAACCGACGGGAGAGCTCAAGAGAGCAAGCAACTATCGGCCATGCAACTCACCAAGGGGGTGAAGAAAGGAATGCCAACATAATTGGTTGTATTGAAAGAGGAAGGTCAACCCGATGAGAAGGATGAATTACCACCAATCATCTAAGAGGTCCTTGAGGCAAACAAGGACGTGATGTCGGCCGAGTTATCAAACAAACTACCACTGAGGCGAGAGGTGGCTCACAAGATTGAATTTGAGCCCGGTGCCAAACCACCCGCAATGGCACCTTACCGCATGGCCGCTAGAGGAGCTATGCAAACAACTTAAGGAGTTGCTAGACACAGGCAAGATCCGACCATCGAAAGCACCCTATGGAGCCCCAGTGTTGTTTCAAAAGAAGTCGGATGGGACGCTTTGAATGTGCGTGGATTATCAGACGCTCAACAAGGTAACCATAAAAAATCGACATCCAATTCTCTTAGTTGTTGACCTGTTTGATAGACTTGGAGGAGCCAAGATATATACCAAGATGGACTTGCAAAAGGGAAACTACCAAATCTGGATAGCAGAAGGAGACGAGCCGAAGACGGCCTGCATTTCCCGATATAGATCGTTTGAGTGGTTAGTTAAGCCCTTTGGACTAATCAATGCCCCGACGACGTTTTGCACTCTCATGAACAAGATATTCCAGCCATATCTCGACGATTTCATGGTGGTATGCTTGGATGACATTGTCATCTATAGCAACTCGATGGAGGAACATGCAGAGCATTTGAGGACTGTGTTCAAAGTATTGCGGGAGAATGAACTTTATGTCAAGAAGTCGAAGTGCACATTCGCGCAAGAGCAAGTTCACTTCTTGGGACACATCATCGGCCATGGGAGACAAAAATCAAGGCGATCATCGAGCGGGAGGCTCCAACCAAGGTAACCAAACTTCGATCTTTTCTTGGTCTTGTTAACTATTATCTATCGGTTTATACATGGGTATTCGGTGAGGGCAGCACCATTGACGAAATTACTCAAGAAAAATAAGGTGTTGGAGTGGTCCGACGAGTGCCAATGGGCCTTTGAGGAGATGAAGGCCATTGTGAGTCAAGAACCTGTCTTGGCTCTACCCAACTTCACTAAGTCGTTCGAACTACACACCGATGCATCTGATTTAGCTATAGGGGGCGTTCTTATACAGGAGTGACATTTGATAGCTTTCGAGAGCCGGAAGCTCAATGACACCGAGCGATGGTACACGGTGCAAGAGAAAGAGATGATGGTTGTGGTCTATTGCTTAAGGGTGTGGCGATACTACTTGCTCGGGCCGCACTTCACGATAAAGATGGACAACGTCACCACAAGCTACTTTCAAATACATAAGAAGCTTTCCCCTAAGCAAACACGGTGGCAGAATTTTCTAGCCAAGTTCAACTAGACATTGGAGTACAAACCGGGAAATTCCAACGTGGTAGCCGATGTATTGAGCCGCAAGGCGGAGCTTACAGTAATTAGCCAAGCCAAAGTGGAGGTGGTCGAACGCATCAAGGAGGGACTAGATTACGACCCAATGGCTAAGGCATTAAAGAGTCAGATTTTGGTTAGAGGACGGCCTATTTTTGCACCAAGGGGCGACGTTTATATGTGCCGAAGTGGGACAACCTAAGACGGGAACTCATCAAAGAGTGCCACGACACTAAGTGGACGGGACATCCAGGCCAAAAGAGGATGTTGGCATTGTTGGAATCGGCATACTTTTGGCTGTAAATGAAAGATGGTATCGAGTATTTTGTGCGGACGTGTCTTGTGTGCCAACAAGACAAAGTGGAGAATCGACAACCGGCGGGACTACTCGAACCATTACCCATCCCCGAGAGACCATGGCATTCCATCTCACTTGACTTCATTAGCGCACTACCTTCGGCTCCATTATGGTGGTGATAGACCGGTTTTCTAAATACGGGACATTCATTGTGTGCACAAAGGATTGCTCGGCGGAGGAGGTAGCAAGAGCGTTCTTCAAGAACATCGTGAAGTATTGGGAATTGCCCAAGAGCATCGTGAGCAATCAGGACCCCCGTTTTACTGGAAAGCTATGGACGGAACTCTTTAAGCTCATGGGCATGGAGCTTAATTTCTCGACGAGTTTTCACCCTCAAACCGACGGCCAAACTGAGAGGGTGAATACCTTGTTGGAGTGCTACCTCCGACACTTTGTAAGTGCCAACCAACGGGACTGGGCTAATTTAATGGATGTTGCCCAATTTTCTTATAACTTGCAGCGTAGCGAAGTCACTGGGAAGAGCCCGTTCGAGCTAGCAACGGGACAATAACCCCTGACCCCACACACTTTATCATTGGTCGAGGGACGAAGTCCGGGAACATCCAAGATGGCCAAGTCTTGGAAGGAGCAAGCCGAAATAGCCCGGTCATGCTTGGAGAAGGCCCGCAAGCGCATGAAGAGATGGGCGGACGAGAAAAGGAGGCCTCGAGAGTTCAAAGTGGGTGACCGAGTCCTTGTGAAACTTTTATCTCAATAGTTCAAGGCGCTCTGAAGCTTGCACAAGGGATATTCGAAAGTATGAAGGTCCTTTTCCCGTCATTGTTAGGGTAGGCAAGGTTTCGTACAAACTTGACCTACCGAGTACGTTGAAAATTCATCCGGTCTTCCACGTGAGCATATTGAAGCCGTACAACGAAGATGGGAAAGACCCAAGCCGAGGGCATTCAAGTCAAGCACCGCCCGTGGTTACCAAGCCTTATGACAAGGAGGTTGAAGAGGCTCGCTAGAAGGATCGTAAGGCGGCGAGGAGTTCCACCAAAGACAGAGTACTTAATCAAATGGAGGGGACTGCCAGCGTCCGAGGCAATGTCAGAACTTGAAGAGGACTTGTGGCAATTCAAGGAACTGCTCGAGCAACACTCGGCAACGAGGACGATGCCGGAATAGGTGAGGGAGAATGTCAGACACTTTGGGCCAAGACTGCATTTTTCCTCATGGACTCGGAGGTTCTCCCAAGTCTAGCCCACAAATTGGTCCAAATTCCTTAGCCCACCTTACTTAGCCCACATGTAAGAATTCTCTAGAACAGTTTGGATATTTGTACATAGTTCTTGGAGTTGTAGAGAGTTGTGGAGTGTTCTAGAGAACAACTGCTAGCCCTTAGATCAAATGAATCTCCGCGGTTCATACCGTCTATTAGAGAGGTGACTTTGCATAAATAGGAGTATTACTTCATTTGTAAATCATCCAAGTGTTTTGTTGAGTGTAAGTGAATACAAAACTTTCTCACTAATTTTTTGGAGTTCTTACTTCTTTCACTTAGCACACACAACACTCACACGAAAGTAAAGCTGACTTAGTTATCGCAAAAGACGGAAAGAAGATAAGTGTCGGAGAACGTGTTAAGAAAACAACCCAAAGATGAACCAAGTGCTAGGACGTGTTAAGGGAACAACCCGCTAAATGAAAAGATGAAGTCAAGACGGAAGTTTTAAAAACTAACAATCTTAAGCTACAAATCCATTTTCAGTTCTGAAACTCCAAAACTAAGATCGGGAATAGTTTATCCATGGCAGCTTACGCCGCTGTAGTTTCTGTAATTAATATCATGGAGCAGATCCAGAACCATCCTCGCCATTCCTTTTCTTTTGACAGCAAACAGATCGAATCTCTTCGCCACAATGTCGATTTCTTGGCCGATTTTCTAGAGTCTTCTGATGGTCATTGCAGCAAAGCAGCAGCAGTTTTGGAGAGCCGAATTGCATCTGCAGCTCATGAGGCCGAAGATGTGATTGAATCTCATGTGGTGGATCAAATTCATGATGGATCCTCTCTTAGGGAAACAAATTCATGTTTCCTCCCACATCTGCAGAAAATAATTGACCAAATGGATTCCATCAAGGAAATGGCGGCCATGAAGGCTGAAGTCCGAAGGGATAAAATTTCCACATATTCGAGGCCTGCTACTGCTACTTTATCAATTGGAAAGAGTGCTATGGTGGGATTTGATGATGAGTTGCTTCAACTCATGGAAAGGCTCACTGGACCACAGCATAATCGGCGAATCATCCCAATTGTTGGCATGGGAGGAATGGGTAAGACTACTCTTGCCACAAATGTTTATCAGCATTCAGTTACCGTGCAACACTTTGATGTTCGTGTTTGGGCTACAATATCTCAGGAATATAGCGTAGAACAGATTCTTTTAGAACTTCTGTCTTGCCAAGAAAAACCCACTTGTAAAACTATTCATGAATTAGGAGAACAATTGCATAAATTTTTATTTGGTAGAAGGTATCTGGTTGTACTTGATGATATATGGAATATTGAAGCTTGGGAGGAAATTAAGTTATTCTTTCCTGATAATGGCAATAGAAGTCGCATTGTTGTAACTACTAGGATATCAAATATGGCGTTCGATTCTAGCTCTTCATCTTTTGTAATGAACTTTTTGGATGAGGATAGAAGTTGGAAGCTGTTTTGTGAAAAGGCTTTCGGAGGAGAAGGTTCATGTCCTCCTGAGTTAGAGGAAATCGGGAAAAAGATAGTGAAAAGTTGCAAAGGACTTCCCCTATCAATAGTTGTAATTGGAGGACATCTTGGAAAGTCGTCTGGGAGAAAGGAATACTGGAAGAACGTTGCTGATGATGTAAACTCAGTATTGAATTCTGATGATGACGAGCAATGCTTAAATATACTATTTTTAAGTTATAATCACTTGCCTACTCATTTAAAACCATGTTTCCTATACATGGGAATTTTTGCTGAAGATAGTGAAATTTCTGCCGATGAACTTATTAGACTTTGGGTTGCTGAGGGATTTCTAAAACCATGTAAAGCTCAAAGCCTGGAAGAGATTGCAAACGGTTTCTTAAAGGATCTCGTTGAAAGGAATCTTATTCAAGTTCGTACATGGAGTCGGAATGGAAAGATTGGATCTTGTAGCATTCATGATCTTTTAAGAGAGTTGTGTTTAAAGATATCTGAGAAAGAGAAGTTCTTTAGTGTTCTCGACACTCGACAAGCCGTACATAGGGAGCGTCATGTTGTGATTCACGAAAAAATTCCGGAGGTGAAACATAAGCCCGAAGTCTTTCATGCTCTAAAATCAGCGCGGCTTCTTCGTTCTTTGAATTGTAAAGGGGGTGATTTATTGTTTGAGTTCAGATTGTTGAGAGTTCTGAACTGGGTTCAAGGATTAATCCATGATGTTAATGTACGTTCCCTAGACGCTCATTTTCAGCAAGTTAACTTGCGGTACCTTAACTATATGTACCATCTTAACTATGTTTTCTCTAGTCCCCCATTTTCTCCATTTCTATACCTACCCTCATCAGTTTCCCTTCTTTGGAATTTGCAAACTTTAATTATTAACGGGGAGTGTCAAGTTATTGCGCCAGCTGAAATTTGGGAAATGCCACAACTTAGGCACCTTCAGATCATCGGGCTTTGTCTCCCTGACCCTCTTCCGTGTGACACATCAGACCAAGTTGTTTTGCGAAACTTACATGCACTTTTGGGAGTAGTGAATTTCAGGTTGAGCGAAGAGGTTTGTAAAAGAATCCCATTCATCAAAGAGTTGCATATATTGTATCTCGATTTTCCAAGCGGATGTGATGCAAGCACATGTTACTGCCCTCAAAATCTTTTTCGGTTCCATAAACTGGAATCGCTACGTTTGGATTTTTCTGAAGAGCCATATTGGCATGATTTCGTGGTGAGCCTCACATTCCCGAGTTCGCTTCAGGAGTTGTCACTAAGAAATTGTTTTCTTCGTTGGGAAGATTTGACAATTATTGGTTCATTGCCCCATCTTGAAGTTCTCATATTGCTTGGAGCGAATCCGGTGCTGGGCCCTGAGTGGAACCCTATTGAAGGGGAATTCATTGGCCTTAAATCCTTGGAAATTTACGCATGTGATGATCTAATTTGCTGGAATGCAGACAACTCCCATTTCCCAACTCTGGGTAACCTCATTCTTGGTGGAATGTCGAAATTGGACGTGATCCCTTCAGGTATCGGAGAAATACCAACACTTGAACGTGTTGAATTGTACGGGTGCAGTGTTTCTGCTACAATTTCTGCAATGAAAATGCTGGTGGAACAAGAGAGCTTTGGAAACGAGAGCCTTGAGGTTCATGTCGAGTTTTACGAGAAGAAGGAAGAAGACAGCTTCAGGGAAACAGTGAAACTAGAGGGTTTGACAAGCAATAATCTTCGTGTGAAACGCTGCTATGTGAGTCAGGAAGATGAGTATGCCTTTATTAACAGGTTTCAGTTTAACTCTCCTTGTTCTTGGTTACATTTTTGTTTTTGTTCTCTTAGGTATAAAAATTCTTGGTATATTACAAGTTATGAGTTGGTAGTGAAATTGTGGGTATTGAGATTGGGTGCCAGTATTTTTTGACACTTTGATTACTGCGGCCAGGTATGCAGACGCTGTGGTGGCTGCCGTAAAACATGACGCGTCTCTACTTTGACAGAAACAAAACGAACATCCAGGAAAAAGTATTTCACTGGGTTGGGGAGCCGTCCTTGAGCGATGAATAATGATGCATTTGTGATGTTGTGAATGTTGTTCATTTGGAATGTGGTATGCTGCTGCATCTGAATTATGTTGAGAGAGAAGGAATGAAGGTGAGGAGATACTTTACAATATTATAAGGTCGATAATAATACATATATTCCTCTGTTTGTGTGAGGTTTAAGGATAAATGAACCTAATCTTAAACATGTTTGGGTTGCTGAGCGACTTCTAACATCATATAATGTTCTGGAAGAAAGCTTCGATCCACCGGCCATATGGGGATTTTTCGAGCCTTCTACATCCCTCGAGGCATCGGAGAGTATTTCTGTGGTCATTACTAGAGTGCTTGAAAATTGGACAAGTAAGAATTTCACACATTATACACAATTTTCACTAATTACTTCACCCCACAACTTTTAGACAATAAAGTTTTAATTGAGGGGAGGAAATTTCTCTAACAATATTACATAATCTGTATTTACCACTCAACCCCCTTTTTCTCTCACTAATATTTTTCTCTCCTTTATTTGTCTCTCATTTCCTACCAAATAGTGGGTCTTTTGCTATGACAACAAATAATTAAATTTCTCTTAACAAGATAATATTTGGAACCGAGGGTTGTCTATCTTTTATTTTTCTGCTAGCTTTAATTTTTTTGTCCTCTATTCTGCGAAGTAAACGTTTCATAAGAAAATAAATTTCAATCATCTTCATTTAGTAAAACCAACAATTTACTACTATTTCTTCTTATCTTATCTTATCTTACCTTTATAAGTCTAGGTGATTTCTTACAAAATAATATAGTGACAGAAAAGCCCTTCTAACATTTATTTATATAAGAAGACATATAAAGGACAAATACGTAATTTACCTTACTAATATGTATTTATTATAAGGAATTAATAAACTTATCCATTAATTACTTAGTTATATATTGTCTATTTGTATTATTTTTAATTAACCTTAAGGTAGCATTAATTTATAATTTTACTATATTTTATAAGATTTATTTTACTTAAATATATTAATTGACATGAAATATTTTGAAAAATCATATGGAGTGCAATATGGAAGGACAATCCAGTCAATTGAATATTGATATAACTTCTGATGCATACTTTACAAGGTAATTCTAATATATTTCTAACAAAAAAAAATATACATATGATGCAAAGAAAAATCATTCATTACAGTTTTGCTACTAAATTAAAAAGGGATTTTAATTTTTAAGATAAGCAGCACCTGAAAAATTCTTTAAACTAGGATTATAGCTTGTTATCTAAATTTTGGATCTTTATTAATTAATTATTTGCTCTAGATCCTTTTGATGTGTATATGAGATTTAAGTATAATTTAATTTATCTCTATGAACATATTTTTCTGATCAAGTATATATTGTAAGTACAAAATATCAATTTTAATAGTCATCAAGAGACAAAATGAAAATAATATATGCAATTTTGACACTAATCTAAAATCTCATAATATTATTTGCAAACATCGGATGAGATTACAGAGTTACTTTAAATGGGAAATGTTTCATATATAAGAGTGTTCTTTAGCATATCACTAATTTAACTTTTTAACATATTCTCATTATCCAAATTTGTTCTATAACTATGCAGTTAATGTGTGACCTATTTAATGATCTACATATTTAGAGTCAAATCTTTGTTTATGTTTTTACAAGTGATATTTCAAACTCAAGTGAATATATACTTGATATATATATATATTTTTTATTACAGTAACTAATATTTTTTTATAGCTAAGTTATTATTTTTCTATTTCCATCTAAGAGTAATTGTTAACTACTAAATAAATTAACACTAAAAAACCTACTATATAAATTACGCAAAAGTTAGTTAAGCTTAGTAACACTTGCTAACAAAGTTAATATCTACTCTTCTTTCCTAGAGAGGAAGATGGAGGTTCAAAATCTTCCAAAATCATACTCTTTAATCTCTACAAGAGTCAAAACTTTAGAAGGGAACAAAAGGTAACTTAATTTGATTTTAAAAAAAAAAAAAAAAAAAAAATTGATCAATTCCTGAAAAATCATACTTGAATATATTTCTATTTAATATATATCTCAAATATAAAGTTAACTTATTTTATCTATAATTATTAATAGTTACTTGAAAAGTATTCGATGATCACAATTTCAAGTAAATATATTTAAAGAAAGAAATATAATTTACATTTTCCTATTAAAAAAATAATTAATATTTGATAGTATTTGTATAATATGAATGAGGTCATTTAAGTGGACTTTAAAATAATATTGGTGTTACATCAAGTAACTTTAATTCAAAGGTTATGTAGTACAATTTGATTCTTGGTGAGATAAACTAAATATATAAAAAAATCTTATGACTTCTAAACTATCCATGACACAAGGGAGTGTAGACATGAAGTAATTATATTTGCATAATTATCTTTAAGCTTATCAAAGTTAATAACTTATTCTATCCCCAACCCAAGAAAAAAAACTTATACCATCCCCCAACCAAAAAAAAAAAAAAAAAAGAATTGTGATTGTAAATGTATAATTTTTTTCTTATTTTTGTTTTTGGTCAGTTAGATGAATGCATAACCTTCTAAAAACCATGAGTGCTCACATATACGGCTTTGTTTTTTTTCATTTGACTTATCCAATCATATTAACTTATACTTAATTTTAATATTTTTGCTTTAACATAATAAAAATAATGCTTTGTCTTTTCTAAACTTGACTCCTTTTTAAGGGCACAAAGTATTTTTGAAACATAGCTTTTTTTATGTACTACATGAGCATAATTATAAACAATATAAGTGTTTAACTTTAATAAAGAAACCTCTTCTAATTACAAATTGTACTTAATATTTTTTTTTTTTTTTTTTGTTTGTCAGGATTAAGCAATCAAATTACTTTATCAGATTGTGTAAGACATTATACAAGTTACATATGTATCGAGAAATATAATTTAATCAATTAGATAATTAATTATATATTAAGGAGTATTTATTTTTATCTTGACAAACTATACAATTTTTTTAGACATTTATTTAGAAAAATATAATAGTATATTTTTAATAAGTTTTATAACACGTGTCTCTAACTAGTTTAAATAAAATATCATTATCTAAATATTCAATTATTAGTTACCGTTAATTAAACATCTATCACATTATCAAATCATATCAAAAAAACGCTAGAAATACAAAAAATCGAAAGTCAGATCACACATAGGTTCCGCAGAACAAAGTCTTCCCTTTGAAACATGGAGAAGGATCAAGAAAACATAAGAGTTGGTATCTCCAATATTGTTTGCACATCCAAGAGGAAGGAAGCATCAGATTCAACAAACAAACCCAAAGATTACATATATCAACATGGAAATAGTCATGAATTACTGCAAAAATTAATAAAATAAGGAAACCAAACAGCCCCGAGTTTGATCAGTTCACTGCCAGTCACATTTTATATGCAGATTATTGCTAGTGAAACCCTCGTCTTCAACCATTTCCCTGAATCTCTCTAGCTTTTCCTGAATTGAAACGTGAAATACAACTTCAGCTTGAAGGTCCTCGTTCCCAAAACTCTCTTGTTCTTCGAGTATTTGCGCCGTGGAGATAGCTGCAGACAAGCTACAATTATACAAACTGATGTATCTAAGTGTTGGTATGTCCCCTATGCCTGAAGGTATCGCGTCCAAGTGCAACATAAATCCGAGGACAAGCTTCTCCAAGACTGGGAAATGGGAGTTGTCTGCATTCCATCGTTTCAGATGGCCACCATGAATTTTCAGGAATTTCAAGCTGCGGAACTCTCCCTCCACAGGGTTCCACTTGACTCCAACGAGCGAGTCAGAATCCAATTTCAGAACTTCAAGATGGGGTAACGAACCAATCATGCTCAAATCTTTCCAATGAAGACAGCTACGAAATAAAGTCAATCTCTGGAGGGAAATCGGGAGTGAGATGTTCCGTAGAAAATCACGCCAATCTGGCCACTTGAAAGACAAGTCAAGTGATTCAAGCTTATGGAATCGGGTCAGGTTTCGGGGAGAGTAATAGGAGGTTGCTTCATTTTGCAGCCGTAAATCTTCATCATCATACATTATTTGCAATTTCTTGATGTTGGGGATTCTCTTACAGACCTCGTCACTGATCTTGAAATTCTCTACCCTTCCAAGTGTCTGCAGGTTTCGTAAAATAAGCGGATCTACACTGTCAATCGGATCAGGAAGATGCAAACGATCAGCCTTGAGATTCCTAACTTGTGGCATTTCCCAAATTTCGGATGGTGCAACTATTCGTGCATCGCATCCTTTAATACTTATTGTTTGCAAATTCCAGAGTAAGGATATCTGCCTGGGGATGTAGAGATGTAGAAGATCCTCGGAGCTCACTATTCGTGAATCCAGGAGCCCAACGTATCGGCGATCAAGGCACCGCAAGTTGACACACATCAAATCAGCTTCTAGAAAATCTCCTTCCCGCACATTCTCATCTACCACATTGAACCTCTGACGATGACCTTTGCATATCAAAGAATGGGCAAGCGATGATTCCAGAGCATTTCGGAACGGGTAGGACATGCCTTCGAGAATTACAGTGCGACGCTCCCTATTTATGGCTCGTGATACGTCAAACAACTTCACTATACTAAGAAATTTTTCTTTCTTAGCTACCTTTAAGCATAACTCTCTTAAAAGATCGTGAATGTTACACGACTTGATTTTTCCACTGCTTCCCCATCTACTTACTAAAATGAGATTTCTGTCGACAAGATCCTTTATGTAACCTTCTGCAACCTCTTCCAGACTCTGGGTTTCATTTGATTTTAGAAATCCCTCGGCAACCCAAAGTTTAATAAGTCGAGATACACGAACCCCCTCATCTTCTAGAAAAGCTCCCGTATAAAGAAAACATGGCTTCAAATGGGCAGGCAAGTGACTGTAACTTAAAGATAATATATCCAAGCATTGTTCTTCCCCTTCTGAATTCAAAATTGAGTTCGCGTGTTCTGCAACACTCTCCCAAAATTCTTGTGATTTGTTGGACTTCTGAAGAAACCCCCCTATCACAACAATCGAAAGAGGAAGTCCTTTGCAATTTTTGGCGATCTTCTTTCCAATATCCTCTAACTCAGCGAGACAACCTTCTTGTCCAAATGCCTTTTCACAAAATAACTTCCAACTTTGATCATCATCCAGGAAGTTTATTCTGAGGTATGAAGAGCCAAAATGTAAACCCACTTCTGTTAACCTACTAGTTAGAACAATACGACTACCATTTCTGTTATCTGGAAATGAAAACTTCATCTTGTCCCAAGCTTCAATACCCCATATGTCATCGAGTATGATCAAATATCTCCTACCCCATAGATGTTTGTATAATTCTTCTCCTAATTGATGTTGACTTAGAGCTGAAAATCTTTCAATACTCTGGCTAGGAAGAAGTTGTAAAAAGATCTCTTTCACACTATATTTTTGAGAGATTGTAACCCAAGCAAGTATATCAAAATATTGCATAATAAGTGGGTTTTCAAAAGCAGTTCTGGCAAGTGTAGTCTTACCGATGCCACCCATCCCAACAATCGGAATGACTTGCCGATGACATTGTTGCCCAGTGAGCATATCCATAAGTTGAATCAAATAGTCGTCAAATCCCACCACAGTAGCCTTTGCGGTGGTAACAGGCCTTGATAAAGCTGCAGGTGTTGAATATCTGGGCTGCTGATCTATTTTCCGTGCAATGTGCGTAGCTTTTTCCATGATAGAATATATTTCTACACTCACCATTTGCAGATCGAGCATAACTCTTGGTGGGTCTGACCACCCTTCTATTATTTTCCTGGGCAGATCGAGCAAGAACCTCAAAATGTTTTGAGTGGATCCAGCAAGAATTTGATCAACAACATGAGTTTCAATTGCAACTTCGGCTGCATGAGCTGCAGAGGCGATTTCCCTCTCCAAATCTTCTAGTTCTTTGCTAACTCCATCAGAATTATAGAGCTCTATGAAATCTAGCAAAGAACGCACTTCTTCGCCAAGGTATTCAATCTGGTTCTTGTCGAGGGAAGTGGAAAGCTGAGGATGATTATGGATCAGCTCCGTGGTGTTCATAAGAGAAACTAGAGCTGCATATGCTGCCATTTTTAGTCCACTTTGGTCTTCTCAAAGGTTCAGAAAAAAACAGCAAAATATAATAATGGAGCAACAAAATATGATTATGTGGGGAACTATATAGTATTCGTTTTGATGACTTGACAGCAATAACTGGACAAATTGTCAAGCTGTTTTAAGTTGGTTAATTCCTGGATAGATTCTATTCACTGACTGTTCATAGAAATGCATTACCGTTGGCAAGTTGTACTTTAGAAAAGAGGAAGAAAAAAAAAGTCGATGACAAATTAACCACTTAACATATGGAGGGACCTTTTCTTTCTATTTTTTTTTCTTTATTTTCGTTTTTCTTTTTTTATTTTCAGTTTTTTGCTTCTCAGAAGCAAACAACGGAGTGGGTGACAAACATTTTCTATTCAAATTTGACCATTTGGTCTAAAAATATCACTTTCTTTTTCTTGTATTCCCACCTAAGCACTTTGCCTTTAAAAAAATTTAAAATGCGATTTAGTTGCTCACAACAATAATATTATTGCAGAGGTGACAAATAAATATAAAGGACAATCATTTCATCTAAAGAGAGTGAATAATCTATCGTGGAAACCAGATGTCGATGGAAATGAAATAAAAAGATCAAAGGGCAAACCTGGTGTCTTCCTCTGAAAAGCAAATCAAGTTGGAATTCACCTGGAGTTTCCCTTGTTTCATAGTCGCAAGTATCCTGCGAGTCAATTGTCATCATAACAAAAATATATTGCATAAAAACAGCAAACTTTTTGAAAACAGAACACTCCATGGGAAGTCTAAATTCAACGGTATGCTTCGGAACATATTTCCTCACTATTGTAGCATCTCTGACCAACCAGAACATGAAAACAAACTCAAGAGACTCATTACATTCGGCATCATATGTAAATCCTTCAGTTTGTACAAAAGTTAAATTGGTCTATTTACCCCTCATATCATTTTCTAGAAATTGATTTTCGTATAGGAACACCAAACACCACTATTACACCACCAACATAAAACCTCATCGACACAAACCAGAGGAGAGAGACAACTATTTGAACTATATTAAGTCAGTGCACATGCAAAGAGGAAGGGTGCCAGTGGAGAGAAATCTAAAGAATGGTAGAAAAGTTTCGAAGGGAGTTAAAACAGTCCAAATCTTTTTGCTTCAAATCTGTTGCACATTATATATAGATATGTAATAATGCCATCATGCAATTTCTGAAGTAATGACTTTATGGGAATTAATGATTTGGAGTTTGAAGGATGTGGTATTGCTGAACCTAAGATCTCTCTTATACAAAATACCAAATGTGTCTATGCAGCTGGAGTGCTAACTTGAAAAAAGTAGTCAATGGAGAGGGAAGAAAGTATTCTAAATTCAATATTATCGTATACTCTTAGAAATACATTTTATATCTGAGCAAAAATGGAAAACCATATGAAACCTAAAAAGTCGAAAATAAAATCGAAACATAACAAAAGCACTAATCATCTTCCTGACTCCTATGTTAGTGATTCATGTAGATGAAGATTATTGCTGATGAAACCCTGTATTCGCATCATTTCCAAGAAGCTCTCTCGTTCTTCCTCATCCCAAAAGTTAACTTCAAGTTGAAGGCCCTCGTTCCCAAGCTCCTCTTGTTCCACCAATATTTCAAGTGCTGAAAAGGAGGCAGACACGCTACAGTTATCCAACTCAATAATTTCAAGTGTAGGTATTTCCCCAATACCTGAAGGGATCTCATCCAAGAACAGCATTCCAGAAAGAAAAAGTTCCTCCAGGACAGGGAAATGGGAGCTGTCTGCATTCCAGCGAATTAGATCATTACATAATATCATTTCAAGGATTTCAAACGAAGGAATTGGCCCTCAACGACATTCCACTCGAGTCCCACAGCTGAATTCTGATCCAAATGGAGAACTTTGAGATGGGGCAGTAAACCAATCATTGCCAGATCTTCCCAATGAAGACGACAACCTTGTAAAAACAACACCCCAAGCGAACTCGGGAATATGAAGCTTAGCACAAAATCTTGCCAATTTGACTCGGAAGAAAAATACAAGCATAGTAATTCCAATTTATGAAAATGGCCAAGATTATGGGGACAATAATATGAGTTGGCTTCACATTCCTTCCGGAAATCATTATACTCTACATCCAATTCCTTGATGTTGGGGATTCTTCTGCAAACCTCCTCACTCATTCTGAAATTCTCTACTTCCATAAGGGTTTGTAGATTTCGCAAAACAAAGCCATCTTGTTGGTCCAATCTGTCACTAGGAAGAGGATCTGGAAGATGGAATAGTTCAAGCTCCACATGTCTAAGCTGTGGCATCTCCCAAATTTCAGATGGTACGATAACTTTTACCCGGTCGGCTCCAATAATTTTTAAAGTTTGCAAATTCCAGAGCCGGGAAATTGATGAAGGAAGGTGTAGAGACCTAGGAAAAATATTAGTATCGTAATAACAGAAGTACCTCAAGTTCACTTGCTCAAAATATGAAGCAAGGGGACGTTTTTCAGATGCACTCTTTAGTGCATCATCCCGATTCAGTACTCTCAACAATCTCAAGTCAAATGGCAGCTCACCCCCTTCCCATTTCAGAGAACGGACTATCGTGCTGATCGCAGAGCATGAAAGATTTCAGGGTGAGAATCCTCCCTTGGATAGAATTCATGAATTACAACGCGACGCTCTGTATGTATGGCTCGTATCGTGTCATTGTCAAGCGCACAAAAGAACTTCTCCTTCTCAGATACCCTTATGCACAGCTCTCTTAAAAGATCATGAATAGTAAAAGTATCAATTTTTTCCATTGCAACTCCATTCATGAACTAATATGAGATTCCTATCGAAGAGATCTCTTAAATAACCCTCTGCAACGTCTTCAAAGCTTTGTGACTTATTTGGCTTTAGAAAACCCTCTGCAATCCAAAGTTTGATAAGGTGGGAAACCCAAATCTTCTCGTCTTCTGGAAAAATTCCAAAATAAAGAAAACATGGTTTCAAATAAACTGGCAAATAACTATAACTCAAAGACAATATATTTAAGCATTGCTCATTATCATCATCATCTCCAGAATCCAAAACTGAGTTTGTATCATTAGCAACCTCCTCCCAATATCCCTTTGCCCTTGAGGATTTTCCAAGATGTCCCCCAACTACAACAAGTGAAAGTGGAAGTCCTTTGCAACTTTGAACAATCTTATTCCCAATTTCCTCAAGATCAGCCGGACAACCTTCATCACTAAATGCCATTCTAGAAAACAGCTTCCAACTCTTATTCTCGTCCAAAAAGTTCATCTCTAAAGAGGATGATCGGAAATCGATGGCCATATTTGATATCCTAGTAGTTACAACAATGCGACTTCCGTTGCCATTATCAGGAAAGAACATCTTTATCTCATCCCAAACATCAATACTCCATATATCATCTAGTATGATCAGATACCTCTTCCCTGATAAACTTTTATATAGCTGTTCCCCTAATTCATCGACAGTTTCACTTGTGGATTCTTCTTGGCGAGAAAGAAGTTCTAAACGAATATCCTCAACGCTATATTCTAGAGATATGGTAGCCCAAAGACGAACATCAAAGTGTTGCACAATAAGTAAATGTTCGTACATATTTCTAGCAAGCGTAGTCTTACCAATTCCACCCATGCCAACGATTGGGATGATTTGGCGATTCCGCTGTGAACCAGTGAGCCGTTCCATAAGTTGAATCAACTCGTCCTCAAACCCTACCATAGCATTATTTCCAATTGATGAAGTAGCAGCAGGCCTTGAATATGTGTGCAGCTGCTCTCTAAATCCCCTTTCGGCTTTAACTTTCATAGCCATTTCCTTGACCGAATCCATTTCCACAATTAAGTTCTGCAGATCGAACAGGAAACGGGGACTTATTTCCCCATTTAGAGACGATCCATCGTGAATTTGATCCACTATCTGAGATTCAATCACATCTTCAGCCTCATGAGCTGCGGATGCAATTTGTCTCTCCAAAGCTTCTGCTTCTGTGCTGCATCCATGAGAATAACACTCGAGAAAAGCTACCACGAAGTCGACATTTTCGCGAAGAGATTGGATTTGTTTGTTGTCAACATTAAAGGAGTGACGAGGATGATTCTGGATCTGCTCCAGTATATTCATAACGGAAACTAGAGCTGCGTAAGCTGCTGCCATATGGATCTTAATTAATGTTTCTGGGCATCACCAACAATTTTTTAAATTAGTGCAAATTTAGCACTATTTCTGCACTCCATTTTCAACCATCTACACAACTTTTTCACTAAAAAAGAATATTTCATACAATTCATTTGTTTTATTTTTACTTTTGTTTCTTTTGTAAATACAAATCACAATATATGTATAAAATCACATGAATATAATATTTTCATATTAATATTTCCGTTCAAATTTTAAAATAAATCAAATTAAATATAAAACATGTAAACAAGAAAATTGGAAAACTGCGAAATTAAAATTGAAATTCACAATAACGTGGCATACAACAGATTGAATTACAATGTGGAAGCACTATATTCGGCCCACAAATGCTCGATTAATGCATTTCGAAGGGTAAAATGCGTCTGTGTGTCCCTAATTTATCTATGACGAGCAAGAAAATTCTGGAAACGAGTATGTTCATTTTCAGCAAATTCAACGTCTGGAGTTGGCACTTACCCGAGCTCGCAAATTGGAGCATTAATATCCCGTTCATCCTCAATTATCATATTATGTATTATAATACATGCAGTCATAATATATTTCAAATCATTTTTGCTCCAAAAACGGGCTGGGTTTGCCACAATTGCAAATCGACTTTGAAGGACCATTGAAGATCCCGAAGTACGTGAATTCTTCCGGGGGAGCAGCAACGAATTTTGCAAAAGAGAAGACAAGAACAAGCAGCAAAAGAGCAGGTCAACCCATTTACTATGTATGGAAATTTTTATCCGGGTGCTGGAGAAGGGTCGGAAAGTGGACTTGGACCTTACTACACAAAATAATTTATTATTTATGTTCTATTTGTATTTCCGTTTTAGTAATGTTGTCTTTGATCCTGTTTAGTAATTTTCTGTAATTGTTATTTACATGTGTCGTACTTATTATATAATTTATATTTAACATCCGTTTGTAATTTTATCTAATATTTGCCTTCTGTAGTAATTTAATAAATCATATGATGTTTTTCTTGTTATTGTTGATTTTTTTTTCAAAATTTTATGTAATTTCTTTTTTCAAAAAAAAATAATTTCGATACATAAATACACTATCCAATACTTTAAAATATACATCACAATTAAATACAATATAAAAGAAGTAATAAAAATAAAGAAAAAAGAATAAGAAATAGATAGTGCAGCAAAGTAGTGCGCACTATATATAGTGCCAGAATTGTATAAACACTAAAATAGTGCTTGATATAGTGCACCGTTGGAGCAGAAAAAGTGGTGTTTACCACCAAATTAGTGCATCCTTGGAGATGCCCTCAGAATCGAAGATGGAAGATGGAGGATTGTTTCTTCTATTTCCCCATATGAGCTTGCATTAACATTATTGCTCCTTCCTTCCAAATTAACCTGCTTAGGTTGATCGGTCACGAAGATTAAAAAAAAAATTGGTTGAATGAAAATGCTGACTTTTTTATTTTCTGAACTCTTTTAAGTGGAGGGATTAGTCTGTTAACACTTCCCTCCATTTTTATTAATCTGAAAATTAATTTCTTGTTCAAAAATAAAAAGACTTGGAAATATTAAAAAAACAAAAAAAAGAAGGAAAAAACATAAATTAAGTATAGATAGCAAAAAACAGCAGTTGTCATTGAAATTTTCGGGGGGAAATTTTCCACCGAAATCAAATTGTTTACATTCTCCCATTATAAACTATCAGAGGAATTCAACCAAAAAAATTCAAACTTAAAATCAGTATTGCTGCCTAATTCAGCTATGAGTACCAGCATTGAATGCTGCTAACAGTTCCTCAAACAAAAATTTACAGCATCAGTTACACCAAAAGATGGACGGGAACAAAAAAGATAAAAATATAACTCCGTCAGATCGACTTCTAATTGCACAACGTCTTCTCGGAAACAATCGTAATGGCAAGCTCAACGACGGGATCACTCTAGAAGTGGCCACATCATTCGGAGTTTCTGTTCGAACGGTCCGTTCCATTTAGCAAACTGCACGGAAACAATTTTCAGAGGGGCTGCTCATTTCTTTTCCGCAGGTGAGGCGTTAAATCCATCCCTTTCTCAAAAAGAGGCGTTGTGAGGAGATTAGCTAAGGAACTTGAGGTTGGTAAATATACCGTACCGAATCGCCCATACCGTTACCGTACCGAAAATTTCGGTACGCCGATAATCCATACCGTTACCGTACCGAAAATTTCTTCGGCATACCGAAAATTCGGTATGATATCGGTAAATACCGATACCGTACCGAAAATTCGGTATACCGAATTTTGTATCGGTATCGGTATATACCGATCCATACCGTTGATTTTGATATACCGAAATTTCGGTATACCGAAAATTTACAGTATACCGTTAGAAATTTGGTATACCGAAATACCGAACTATTAAAATATCGAAAAAATTTCGGTATACCGACATATACCGAAAATACCGAACTTTTTTCGGTATTTTCGGTAATTTTTCGATACGGTACGGGCGGTATTTCGGCATTTCGGTATTTTTCCCCACCCCTAGGTAAATCACAAGTTCGAAGATGGATAAAGGCTGGCAGTCAATGCACACATAAATGTAATTAAATCAGCTTTGACAGATGCAAATAAGCTTCAAAGAATCAAATACAGCCTCAATTTTTTACACAAAAAGATTATCAACAACATCAGCTTCAAAAGCATGCACAATGTCATCCATATCGACAAAAACTATATCTACATGCAACGAGCAAGTGAAAGGGCTTACAAACTGCCCTCTGAAGATGATCACTATCGTGCTTGTAAGAGTAAGCGATTTATTCCAAAAATAATGTTTATGGTTGTTGTTGCAAGGCCGCATTATACAGCCGAAGGGGAGTTGTTGTTTGATGGAAAAATAGGCATTTTTCCATTTACACAGCAAGTCCCGGCCATAAAAAATTCAGGAAATAGACCAAGGGATGCAATGGTTACTAAACCAATAGACTCCATGAACAAAAAAAGTCATCAAAAACTGTCTTTTACAGTAGGTAAATGCACACAATATCAGAAAAATATTCATCATTTATTGAATGTGCGTAGTAAGTCTCCTAAAACAGCCTTTATGTTTATTTTTAACATGTGGACTAATTTGGTGACATTACTAACACATTTTGTGGTGAATTATTTGTTGCTTTTTTTTCATCACATGGCTAAACTAGCTACTACCAGCTATAAAGGCAAAATTGCCAAGAAACACAAGCAAGCAAATCATCATTCAACAAGATAATGCGAGACCTGCTAAACATAGATGCAGATTTTAAGAGGGCTGCAACAGAAGATGGGTTTGACATCAAGCTTGTTTGTCAGCCCCCAAACTCCCCCAACACCAATGTGTTAGATTTTAGGGTGCTTTAGGACAATTCAATCATTGCAGATTGAAACCCGAAGCTATAATGTAAGCATTAAACTTATGAAAATCAGTTTCAGTTTTTTTTTTTTTTTTTTTTTTTTTTTTTTTTTTTTTTTTAAGTGTTCCCTCAGAAAAAATTCATCATAGGGATCATTCTAAGGCCCCAAAAAAATTGAATGACAACATTAACTGAAACTGAACTGTCCAATTCAAGCCACCACATCCACTTTTCAGGTCAAAACATCAATTATACTCAATCGGAACACAAAATTGCATCATCAAAAAGTTGTTGGGCAGACTTCGAATTAAACACACCAGTTTTTGGTTTTTTGTTTTTTTTTTTTTTTTTGTTTTTTTTTTTTTTTTTTTGGTTTAGGTTCCCTTAGGAGATTTTCATCATTGGGACCATGTAAAGCCACAAAATTGAATGGCAACAATAACATGATAAAAAAAAAATCATGTAATGCTACTGGATCCAATAACCTTCTCCAAACACCAAAAAAAAAAAAAAACTCAATCATAGCACATATTTGCAACATCAAACAGTCTACCACAGACTTGAACTTGCGTCATGATTAAATTTCTTTTTTTTTTTTTTACAAGTTGTCCCTCAGAAAGATTTCATCATTGGGACCATTTTAGGAGACCAAAAATTGAATGACGGCATAAACATATTCAAAACTGAACATGTGAAGCTACTACATCCAATTAACATATGTAAAACTGACCAATTCAAGCCACTAATCAGTATAGCAAAAAATAGTCAAAATTGAGGCTTTAATAAGCACACAGGCCCAAAATGGCATCATGTATAATTGAACTAATCAGAATCAGCACATTCAGATACAGCAACAACTCTAAACAGCACAATCAGGAGCTGCAACCATCCAGAAATAGACTTAAATTGCAGAATGAGCAAGATAATAGGCCCACACGCCCAAAAATATCATTTCAATATACAAATTGCACCAAAAATCAGATAATTGGCACACGGGCCTAGAAAATAACAGCAACATATGCAATGGTTCCAGAATTATCAAGGTTGAAGGCCCACACGCCCAACAAATTTATCATAGAAACGAATGACCTAGCAAACAAGATAAGTGGCACACAGGCCCTAATACTCATATCCAACGATAAAAATCCCAACAAATCAAACATGCAAGAAGATCTGGGGGCAGGAAACTTAAACCTTCGAACTGAGGCGACCTCGATCGCCAAAAACCAGTAGAAGAACCGGAATAGCTCAGGATCATCCAAGATCGGAGATCTGCAGGGGGATCCCTCAATCCCAGATGGAAGAGCATTCCCGGGCACATCGAGCTCATTTTCGACAACGAAGGACTCCTCGGAATCCCACACGAACCTCCCCTTCCGACTCAGAAGAATCTAGATCCAAAAGATTCTCGTCCTCCATCGCCGCACCAGGATTCAAGATCCAAGAACCATCTAGAAACGGCGAAAGACAACGACGGGACAAAATGCCACCGCAACATCACATAGATCGAGCAGCGATCTATAAAGATTCGAACGGATTTAGTATAGATGAGATGGTAGTTGTGGAGTCGGGGGATTGAGAGATGGAAGAAATTTTAGGGTTTCTTGAGAGAGAGAGGGAGAGGGGGGATCGAAGGAGGATGAGAGAGAGAGAGGGGGCAGAGCAATTTGTGAGGAAGTAATTTAGGGTTAGTTAGGGGGGTGGGGTAATGGACTGGGTAAGTTTAATTAGTGTTAATGATAGGTTTAAGTTAATTTGGTTAATAACTTTAGCTTATTAAGGCTGATAATTTAATGGTATTTTAGTAATAAAATGGAAAAGTAGGGAACAAAAATATTGACTTTTTTTGCCATTTATCGGCTGACAGGTTAAAGTGGGATGGACCAAAATGGCAAGTAGGCAGGTTAAGTTGGGATAGAGGGAGTATTAATTCGTCCATGTACAAGACATCGTGTGGTAAAATAGCTTATATTGAATTTGGTGAATTCGTTTAATCTCGCTTAATAAACGAAGAGTCCAAACATTAACGTTGTGTTTACTTATGGTTGGAGGAGGTTGGAGTATTGTAGTCGGAAGAAAATAAAGTGAAAAGAGAATATTGAGTTAAAATAAATGGATATTAAATTTTGTTGGTTGGAGATTGAATTGTGATTTATTTTTTAGTGTAAAATGTGAGAAAATAGTTATGTGATATGTCCAAATATATTACCAACAACTTCAGATGAAACACAACCGGATTGACTCAATCCTCCACGGATTGGATCAAGTGATAAGTAAACACACGGGTATGTTTATTTATGGAGAGGACGGTTCAAGTCAAATTTGAATTTGGGTTGGGCTTAAAATTAGGATTATTTAATCAACCTAAATCTAAACCTATTCCACTCTCTATTTCTATTACTCTTTCAATTTATCATATTTCATTCTACAACAAAAACAAAATTTACATCATCATTTAGATTCACACATTCTAGAATTTAAATGCCTGAATTTATCACATCTCACTCAATCCTTGAACAAATATACCTTAAAGAGCTCGTCGTTTTTGGTGACTTATAGATGTATTTGTTTCTTTATATATATATATATATATATATATATATATATATTATAAAAGTGTGAGTTGTTTCTTACCAAATTTAATTTGCCTATTATATTCTTAATGAATTTTAATTTATAAGGTTAGTCTAGTAACTATATCTTTCAAGTTTTGTTTATTTGGTTAGAGCCCTATATATTTCAAATATCATCTATCAATTCATGAATATGATATTTAATCCATCTAATGTCATAAGTTGAACCTAAATATTGATAATAATATATATTTTTCTTTATTTTTAGTAACATACGATTTATTACTTTTATTTATTTTATTTTTAGTTTCTTTTTAAATTTCTTATCTCTTTTATAATGAATTTTTTTTATATAATTATATAATAAGAAAAAACAATGCGATTAGTGCAATTTTTAAGGCTAATTTAGTAAATCTATTTTGAAAACTTTATTTATTTAGTATGTCCCATTTTATAATTGAAATTCATCTCTCAAGTCTCAGTTTTTATTAAATTTTCTATCACATTTTATTAGGAGTGAGCGAAATTCGGTTCGGTAACCAAACCGAAGTTAACTAGTGAAACCGAAATCCAAATCAAAATAAAAAATCTAAATCAAAAGCCAAACCAGTATTTCAAAAACTGAACCGCAACTGAACCAAATTTATTCAGTTGGATCGGTTTGATTTTCGACTGAATAATTTTTAGTCAAGATTTTCCCATTATGCATTACTAAAAAAATAATTATATATATATAGATATATAAATATTCATTCATGTACATAAAATAAATTATTTACCTTAAGTCTATCATATACACACATATATGTAATATATATATATATATATATGTTTTATCTATATAAAAATAGATATCCATATATATTAATATATAGATACGTATAAAAATATATTATAAATAAAATATTATAAATTTCGGTTCGGTTCGATAATTTTGGTAAATTATTTTATAAAATCGAACCGAACCAAATTAACCAAAAATTCTAAAAACTAAAACTGAAAATTGAACCGTTTTTTAAAAAACCAATCCAAATAATAAATTTCAATTCGGATTGAACGGTTAATTTGGTTCAAACCAATTTTTGCTCACCCCTACTTTTCGTATGATATATAGTTCAACTGATGACATAAGTTGAACCTAAATATGCATAATATCTTATTCTTTTTAGTAAAATACATTATATTGTTCTTTTTATTTATTTTTATTTTATTCGATTCTTCATAAGTTCCTGATAGTTTTTCTAATTGGATTCTTCTATAATTGTAGAGAAAGGGGAAAGATCTATTGGCGAAAATCTACGAGAATATATATTAATATAAATATATGGATATAAATATTACAATAAGTAAAATTATTGTACTATGTGATTCTTGGGATATTAAATAATTTAAATTTACACAAAAGATAATTTATGTATGTATAAAATTTATAAAAAAAAAATACATCTTATAGTTTCATAACTTTAGTAACTATAATGTTTGACTTTTTTTTTAGGATAATGATTACAAGACTTTTTATAATTTCGAATAGTGGTACAATAGAGTTATTTAGATATTGAATGTTTGAAAAGTATTGTGTTTTGATGTTTTAATGGTGAAAAAACTACTAATAGGTTTTACAATTAGAAACAAAAAGAAAAAAATCATATACATAAAAATTAGAATAATGAATAATAGTGAAAGCTATTATTTATATTTTTCATTTTAGAGTTATTTTTAATTTTTAGTTTACTTTTTTTTATTTAGGTATGTAGTTACAATATCAATATATGCATTCTAAAAACCACAATAAAAAGTGTATTAACAGGACCACTATAGTGTATCATATTCCTTTTATTTACTTTTATAATTCAAATTCATCTCTCAAGTCTCAACTTATGAAATTTTCTACATATGATATATAGTTTAACTGATGACATAAGTTGAACCTAAATATTCATAATATCTTATATTCTTATTTCTTTTTAGTAAAATGCATTATATTATTCTTTTTATTTAATTTAATTTTATTCATTTCTTCATAAATTTATGATAGTTTTCTAATTAGATTCTTCTATAATTGTAGAGAAAGGAGAAAGAGTGATTAGCAAACATTTAAAAGAATACACATTAATATGATTACAATAAGTAAAATTACACATAAATATAAGTATATAAGTACTTACAATAAGTAAAATTACTTTAGTATATGATTTTTAGGATATTAAATATTTGAAATTTACACAAAAGATAATTTATGTATATATAAAAATATTATCTAAAATTAAACATCTTATAGTTTAATAGGATTTTCGTAACTCCAAAGTTTGACTTCTTTATTAGGATAATAATTACATGACTTTTAATTTTGAATAGTGGTATAATAGAGTTATTTAGATATTGAAGCAGAACTATTAAGTTTTGGTGTTTTCATTGTGATAAAAATACTAATAGGTTTTATGATTAGAAAAAAAAATCATACACATAAAAATTAAAACAATGAATAATAGTGAAAACTCTTCATCATTTTTCATTTTAGAGTTTTTTTTTTTAGTTTACTTTTAATATGTAGGTACGTAGTTATAATATTTATATATTCATTCTACTAACCACAACAAAAAATATATTGACAGGACCACTACAGTGTATCATATTCCTTTTATTTAATTACTTTTATTTTTAAGTTTCTTCTTAAATTTCTTATCTCTTTTTATAATGAGATTCCTTTATATAATTGTAAAAAAGGAAGAAAACCCGATTTCTGAAAATTTATAAGGCTAATTTATTAACTTTATTTTTAAGTTATACTTATTTGGTAAGAGTATTTTTATACTTCAAATTCAGGCAAAAACTTGGGTGCACCATGTGCACAATAACCTTATTGTGCATCGGTTCGGCCGCGGACGCGACCAATTGTGACTAAAATGGAATTTGGGTTGTGGAGCTGGCGCGGCCGCGCACAACTGTGACTCAAACATACTTTATAAAATTGTCAAACATACTTTATGCAAATATCAAACATACTTTATGAGTAAATCAACCATACCTACGTTAGAAATTTTGTGTGTTGAATCTATTTCACTTTAAAATTGTGACTCAAACATACTTTATGAAATTATCAAACATACTTTATGCAAATATCAAAAATACTTTATGCAAATATCAACAATAATGCATGTTGACGCTCAAACATACTTTATGAAATTATCAAACATACTTTATGTAAATATCAAACATACTTTATGAGTAAATCAACCATACCTTAAGTGCACTATATTAGGATTTTGTGTCTTGAATCTGTTTCACTTTAAAATTGTGACTCAAACATACTTTATGAAATTGTCAAACATACTTTATGCAAATATCAAACATACTTTATGCAAATATCAACAATAATTCATGTTGACGCGGCCGGGACACTTTGTCGCGACCGGAACACTTGGTCGCGGCCCGACCAAGCACTCAAACAGGTGCACCATAGCACTATTGTGCACATGGTGCACCCAAGACCTACTCTCAAATTCATCTCTCAACTTATAAAATTCTCTATCACATTTCAGTGATATTTAGTTAAGTTAATGACGTAAGTTGAAACTAAATATTCATAATAGTATATTCTTATTCCTTTTTAATAAAATACACTATATCATTATTTTTTACTTTCTTTGATTCTTCATAAATTTCTCATAGTTCTTCTAATTGAATTCTTTTACAATTTTAGAGAAAGAAGAATAATCTATTAAATTTAAGAGAATATTTATACATACGTACGTACACACGTACATCGTACATACATACATATATACATACATACATATATCCATACATAAATATATATATACATACAAATATACATTAAATATATATCAAGCTCTTACAATAGGTAAAAATACTTTAATTTATGATTCTCAAAATATTAAATAATTGAAATATACACAAAAGATATTTATCTGCTTATAAAAAAATATAGAAAATTCAACATCTTATAGTTTAAATAAGAGTTTAGTAGCTCCAAAGTTTGACCACTTTGTTAGAATTTTAGCTTCGAACGGTGATATAATAAAGGTATTTAGGTATTGAATGTTTGCAAAACTATTAAGTTTCTAAGTTTTCATGAATACTAATAAATTTTAGGATTAGCAACAAAAATGAAAAAAAAAATGCATATATATAAAAATTAAAACAATGAATAATAGTGAAAGTGCTTACTCATTTTATTTATCATCTTTCATATTTTGGAGATAATTTTTTTAGTTTACTTTTTTTTTTTAATTTATGTAAATTACGTAGCTATAATATCTATATATTCATTCCACTAACTACAACAAAAAATATGTTGACAGGACAACTATATATAATGTTTTATATGATATTTAATTTACTACAATAAATGAACTAGTATTATACCCGTGCGATGCACGGGAAGAACTTTCACACACTAATATTCAATCTAATTAAAATATGATTTTTTTTTTTTTATTGTAGATAAATACGTCGTGGGTGTTAAAATATATAATCCAATGCCCTATGAAAATTATTTTTATTGACCTAATATATATACTACGATGATCCAAAAAGTAGGAAAATAATACAAATAAATCAACTGCCTATATTAACATGTAATATTTGACAACAAATAAACATAACGTTTACACATGTTGAAAAACTTCCTTATAAACGGCATTTGTGGTAGTGTTTCTTTCCGGATCTTCGTCATCACATATTAAAATCTTCAAGCTCTTTTGATTCGTGACGCAAGAGACAACAACATACAGGCCGGCCATGACAGAAAATAAGTTTCTTCAAGAATAAACAACATGGTTAAGTGATTATTGTCCTTGACTTTTGTTTATCGGCATCACATAAGAAACAATAGACGAAATTGTCTCATCTGAATTCGAAAAGGTATTTTTCTTATCTGAAGAAGTCACAGAAAGTCGAGCGATGGGAACCTTTACACCAACATTATCCTCTGATATAGCATTTGTCTCAACAACGTTATCACCATGTTTTATAATCACCAGTCAGGTACAATTGTATAATTAACCAGGTGAATGATCCATGTTTCACAACAACATAACTGGTGTACGAATTTTAAGCTTAACTCGTGATTGGGCACCCCAGGACATTTGATTAAATTAAAAAATTCTCGAGTGCGAACATCATTAAAAAGATCTACATTTGCTGCATCAGACCTACATGGCGTGTTCAATCTTGAATTTCTTTTTTGTCTAATAAAATGTAAAATCCACTCAGTTATTAATATATAACACGAGTTAGTTCTCATATTACTTTTTAAGTTGTTTTTTGTATTTTGTTTGATTTTGTAATCACTTGTGCACTTAGTATTACACTATTTTTTTACTGTGAAAAATAATAATTATAAATTATTTATGCTTATGAACAAAAGAATTGAAGTTTAAGTGCAAATCTACAACCCGGTATATATACCGACCATCAAAAGTCACCCATGTGGTGCACAAGAAACGCATTTAATATATTTTGTTAAATATAAATATAGTGCTATTTTTTCAGTCTTAGAAAGGTATCATGTGATTTCTCTTTCTTTCTTTTTTTCTTCGTGTCTTATTTGAATTCATTTATTTTTTTATTTTTTATACTTCAACATGCATTCATCATGGATAACTAATAAAAACCATAGATATTCTTTTATAGGTAAAATGTTTCTTCAACTTTTATGAAACTTGATGCATGCACACCAAACTAAATGTAGAGAAAATAACATAAAAGTCATCACAAAAGATAAAAATAAATATAAATAATTTGAATCTCCAAGATATTTACACCTCATTTGTAGTAGTCCTTAAGAGCCAAAAACTAGGTAACAACTGGTAATTACCCTACATTGATGCTCAGTAGCCACGTAGAATAATATAGAAAATAAAATGCATCACCAGGAGACTTGTTATAGAGCACCTCAAGGTTTAAAAAACAAACTAATGTCACTAACCTAGATAGAATGCCCCATGTACTTTTCTTGAAAACAATAAAAACTCCAAATATTGCACCAAAACCTTCATTATAGTAGAAGCAAGATTTTACAGTTGAGCAACAAAGCCAAGATGAAAATCCAATATCTGTTATGCTTTGCACATAAACCAGTAGTTATGTACACCAGAGAATTCAACTCTGAACTCCACATAGCAGATTGAATGATCACACAAATACCTAAAAAAAGAAAAGAAAATTAAAGAAATTGAAATAGACAACATATGTGAAATACTACAATAATTAGTATATTCAAGCTCCAGCTTGCATGTATTGATGTTTACTTTTCTTAAAAAATATGTGTATATAAGACTATTAAATTAAAATGGACATATGTAGTAGCTTGAAAGATCATAATATAACAAAATAATCTATCATTACATCTCCATTTAAGTGCTTCATCCATTTATGCTTAAATACTCTATGTCGTGCAAATGTTCATTGTAGGTTTATCTCAATCTTCAAGATGGATTTCTCAAGAGGTCCTATCATTGCATGTCATTAACTATGTATATTGAAACTAATTGCATATCATAGAACAAAATAGACCAAATGAATACTCGACCACTGGAATTTTTTTACATGTTGTAACTTGATTAGACAAAGATACTTCTCAATATCTCAGTGGAGCAATGCAAAAGGATGAAAATACTATATATTCGGTGTAACAGAAATGTAACAACAGAAGACCTAAGATTGAAAAAATACAAAAGTAAATAATATTATCGTACAAAGTTTTTAAACAATTCATCTAACAATGGTAATACAAACTTGATAGATGGAATCTTTTTTTAATTTAATATAGTTTTCGCAACAAAAAAAGAAGTAAACCTACCTAAGGTAATAAGACTCCAGCTATAGGTATTGCACTTTCAAAGAAGCTCCCTGAAACTTAGTACATACATGTCATTTGATGTCTTGATCACAACTATGTCTTCACTTAGACACCTAATAGGTTAAAAACCAAGAAGCAAAACTACATCTAAAAGTCACATATTTTCACTTGGAACTTAAAAAATTACAAAAAAAAAGTTTGCAACTTCCGTTGGTTCCTAGACTGCACTTCAAACATAAAAATTTGAAAAAATGTGAGTATCGTTTGCAGGTCATGAACTTCAAATAATATGTCATCCTATTTTCCTTCGGAGAAGAGGAACCTAATAGAGATTTTGCCAAAAACCTCTCTATTTTGTTTCATCAATGACGGCCTTCACATAGGTAGTCAGAGTAAAGGAATCTGACATAGGTTGTACACCTTATCATAAACCTAACTCATACCAATAACCAAGATTGTACTCAATATCGACTCATGCCTCCAAATAATTTGATGTTGAAAGATTGTTGCCCATATTCCACAGTTTGTGATTCTTTTGTCCATGAGCAATTTTGATTACATACCTCCGTCCTCTACTTATATTATTGTCACTTTAGGTCGTCGAGCACTATCAAAATTGCATGCTTGTATAACAAAAGGGCTATTGTCACTTTAGGTCGTTGAGCACTATCAAAATTGCATGCTTGTATAACAAAAGGGCTATTCCCTAAGCGATCATAGCTCGCTACAATTCAAATCAACTACTCATCACAACAAAAAGAAACAAAGGCATACAAAATTAACTAAAAACAATTAAAAGAACCTGTTGATATGAAACATGAGCTATCGGTAGAAAAGCTCCAGAACGACTTGCAAATTGCCCGAATTCAAAAACCTATATTCGAATGAAGTTCATTTCATTTTAAACTATTCCAGTGAAATATATATCATGGATTCACAGAAAAATAAAATTTAAAGAAACAAAGACATGCAAAATTAACTAAAAACAATAAAAAGAACCTGTTGATATCAAATCTGAGCTATCTGTAGAAAAGCTCCGGAACGACTTGCAAATTGCTCGAATTTAGTAACCTATACTCAAATGATAACCAAAGAAAAAAACATGACATATATTTTTCTTTATCTTTTATCTTTTTAATGAAAATGGGGGGACCACCAATGGGATTCATAATCGAATGAATAAAATGAAAAACGTAATTGTAATCAATGTGTAACAAATTTAACAGTTAATCAGAATTGTTACAAAGAAAATTAGATAAACCCATCTGAGTAGCCAGATGTTGAAGTCTATTAGGAAAAGAAAAGGTCGAAGTACTGGAAATAATGATGGTGATTTATGTATATTGATTAATTCAAAAACTTACGATGTTCATGAGATTACCTAATTTTTGCTAAGAAATTCTTCAAATGAGAATCACTTATCCAACTACCATCGCAAATTCATTCTACTCTAAGCCCTCCAGCAGTGACCAACTCACCAAATACTTGCAAACTAAAACTACAAAAAACCATAAATCATAAAAAAAACCTATAAAAGAAATAAGTAATCAACAAAGATGCATCAAACTTGGGGCAATTGGCTGTAATTTCATCAACTCCTTAGGTTTCCGTTATTCAAATTTCGGAATAATTTTGAGAAGTCTTTTCCCAGGATCAGAAGCCCAATTTGAAGAATTTCCAAATAAATTAGTAAGTTATATTGTGTAGTCAGTTCCCTTATTCAAGAAGAAAATTAAGATATTTTATTTGTTATCTGTCCTAGGTTTGATAGATATTGAACAACTCGCCAAATAATAGCTAATTTGCAAATATATCTTTCCTTGGGTTGGCAATTGGGTTTTATTCAACAACTCACCAAATACTTGCAAACTAAAACTACAAAAAAAACCATAAATCATAAAAAACTTACAAAAGAAATACAAGCAATCAAAGACAAAAAAAAACTAACCGATTGAGGCTTTCTTTGGTGGCATTACCTTTAATGGGATTGAAGCAGATTGACCATGAGGGATAATAGCCGAACTCCAATCAATTCAACCACTTGTTCTTGCTCTTCTGTAATAGAAAAAAGGAACACACAAAGAAGCAACTCTAGGAAAACACTTTGTAATGTAGGGATTCCTGATTTTAGATCATCAAGAAAGAGCACAGGGTAAAGGGTATAGTCGATAACTCTACTGAGCCACTTCATCCACCCTTGCTTGAAGCCCAAAACGGAACAACGCTGCAGAGACCCCAACGACATAGCCGCCATTTTCTGGAAACATTATACCCATTTCTCAAAGACATTTCTGGAGGGCCCTTTGGTATTGAAGACAGCTTGCTCTCATCAGATTCTTGATATTCCCATCAATATGGAGTGTTCCAGAAGCCTTAATCACTGCAGAGACCTCACAAGTTGTAATAAATAAAATCCCAAAAATCAACCATAAATTATAATAATAACAAATAAATGAAAAGGTAGAAAGTGCATCAATCGTAGTTCTCCTTCGTTACACCCTTCAAACTAATGTTTAGACTACATTTAAAAGAAGAAATCATGGTGGGGGTAGCTCCGAATTCTTGATTTGTGATGGTAGATACACAATTGAATTTAGTATTGGAAAAGACGATGAGAAAATCGTTCGGAATATTTGTCATTATACCTCTACAGCAAGAATTCGGAGCTACCCCCACCATGATGTCTGTATCTCTGTCATTAGAGCTTAGGTTCAATTTGGCATGAAAACCAAAAAATCATGGGATTTACGGTTATCAAAATCTAATCGTGAGAGAGTTTGGAACGGAGAGCATAACTGAAAAGGATATAGAGCTTCTTTTTGAAATACGAAAAGTATCACAGAGATTAGGGGAGATATGAATTGAAGACTTACGAAAATTATCCAATATTTTGCGGAACATTTTTAGGGAAGAGATTTGCATACCATAACAGTTTTAGGAAGAGATCTGCATAGAGGAAAAATCTAATATTTGTGTATCAATTTGGATAATCTCTCATCTACGATATCAGGAAAAAGAAATTGGCGGCAGATTGTGGACATATTTTCAGTTGAAAAAAAAATCTTTAAAATGAAAATAAAAGCACATCAATGGGTTCTAATATTAATTTACTCTAGCTGGTGAACCATGTTTTCAATATCGAACAATTTCTACAGGTTTATAAAATTATTTATTAATTTCTAGAAATAAAGATTTGTTTATAATATAATATTTTCTAACTCAAACCATATTAATACAGGTTTGAATCAATAACATAAAAATATTATTAATAAGATCGAGAAATATATATATATATATATATCTATTTGTTGAGTAAATCTTGTTATATAATTAATTTATTTTAAATTGTAGCATAAAAAAATCAGTGAAGATTGGTTTTTACTGATAATTGATTGCATTATTTGTAAAATAAATATTTTTGTAACTAATATTCCTTAATATATGGGATGCAAAGAATCGTAGCAATATTTTAGCAACAAATTTCCATAGATAAGATAGAGAAAAGAAATATTCGATTTTTATATCAGCTAAAAAAATGGTGGGCATCGGTGCCCACCTAAATGGATCAATTAGAAAAGAAATTCGGGAAAAAAACTTACCCAGATTAGTAATAGCAAATGAGCGGGAAAAAACTCTTCTTTCCAATTCGAGCAAAAGTTCATTTTGTTTATAGATATATATAGATATAGATGACTCAAGATTAATGATAATTACATGATACAATATTTAAATTATGTAAAATGTAATAGGTTAATATGATTTCAATAGTTATAAGTTTGATTTCATAGTTGAGTAATATAGATACAAGATCATTATTTTGGGCCAGAAGTATAAGAGGGTTATTTAGGTATTGGATATTTGAAGTACTGTTAGGTTTAGGTGTTCAAACTTATTAGTTTTTTTAGTTCCACCTTTTAGTTTCGAGAGATAAAGCAAGAAATTTATTCCATATGTTTTTAAAAGTTTTACAACTACAATATCTGTGTACTCATTTCACTAAAAAATATTGACGAGATAACTATAATATATCATAAATAATATTTAATCTTCATGGATATGTTATCTATATATATATAATAAGCCAAGTTATCCAGAATTAGTAAGTTAAGATTTTTCCCGTCCAATTATTTAGTTACTAAAAATAGAAGTGAATTTGAATTTCGAATTTTGAATTTTAAATGATCCCATGTTATATTTTGAGATCTGGCGAAAAATCAGCAACAATAAATCTGTAAAGATATTTAAAACAGATTTCGTTATATTATTTAAAATTTTGAAATTTGAAATTTAAAAAAATCCTTATCTGATAACATATTTGCTCCTATAAATACAGTGTCTTCAGTAAATGAGAATCACGCAAATGAGAATGGGTATTTTTATTTTTTATTCATTTCACAATTTCTTTATTTCGCCACTATTTCAGTTTATTTAATTCATATTTGGTTTTGCTGAATAATTCTATTTCTTATTCATTTTCAGTTTATTTGATTCATATTTGATTTTGCTAAGTAATTCTATTTCTTATTCATTTTGCAATTTCTTAGCTTTGTAACTATTACAGTTTTTTGGATTCACATTTGTGGATGCAAATTTCTATTATTATGACATTCCTTAATTATTATGTGTCAACTTTGATAGATACCTCACCATAATGAATGCTCCAAAGGGACGACCTGCAAATAAAGATGGCATTCCTTAATTATTATGTGTCAACTTTGATAGATACCTCACCATAATGAATGCTCCAAAGGGACGACCTGCAAATAAAGATAAGAAAAAATCAGCAACACTGAATCATGATTCTAGCGAAAACAGTTTTGAAGATTGCAAAAATCAAATTTACCTACCATCATCTTTTTCTACGGTACTATGTAATCATATAAAAAGTTTAGATTTATTTATTTCCTGTTATGTGAATTATTTAAATTGTTGTCAATATATTTTTCTAAGAAAATAACAATTTGGTTTATTATATGTATACAGCCAATCCGCGAAGAATATTGGAAAAGGGTTAGAGATTCGCTAAACATTCGAGGATCCGCTGATGTTGAAGACCAAATCTGATTTTATTGTAGTAGTAGATTTCAATTTTATAATTTTTTTTTAAATAAATCCATGTATAAACTTCAATTCACAATTCTGATAATGTTTTAGTGAGATATCTCGGCAAAAGCGTTGTTTGGTTAAGATATTCTAAAAGGAAAAAAACGTAGAAATATATATTTATAAATCAAAATATTTCTATTGAAAATTCCGTGGGGTTGAAAATGTCATATATTAATTTACTTTTCAATTGGAAATCTAATTGTCATATTAAACGATCTAAATATCCAGTCTAAATTATATCAACATAGTATATATTTAATTTTAAATTGTTCATGTTGTTGAGATGTTTTAGAAATTAAAAAATATGTTACAGATATGTTTTCTAGAATTTTAAAATACATCATATCTATTTAAAATTTATAGTTATATAATACAATTTATAAATAAAAGAATTTATATATATATATATATATATATATAGTTAGGATAAAAAAAGGCAATACATATCTAAAATCAAAGGGTAAAATATAATTGAATATTAGAATATTTAAATATCCGAACCAAATAAAACAAAAGAATAGACATGTAATTTATTTTAATATATAGTGTAAAATATATTTGAGATATTTCAGGAATTATACATTTGTTGAAATATACTATTTCGCTAATTTAATCAACAGAATAAATTTTTGGACATGTGTATATTAGAGTTTAAGAGTTTTAAATAAACTTTAAATAAATATATGGACTCCCGATTTTTTAAATTAATGTTTAACAGAATGAATATTTAGATGGGTGTATACTAAGGCGAGTCTGTTGTTTAAAAAGAAAATGTTTGCCACATATTCAATGCATGTATATAATACAACTTATAAAATCAATTTAAAATTATTTCATTAGTATAGATATAATAAAAACATATTATAAAATTTAGATATGTAATTGAGATATTTGAGGAATTGAATAAATTGTATACATATGTATTCTATATTTTTAAAAAACATTATATCTATTTTTTATTTATGAAATAAATATAAATAATTTTTAAATAACTAATGTGGATACAATCACTGATTAAAAAAATTTATAATTATATATTTCAATTTATAAATCAAAGAATATTTACATAGAATATAAAAACGCCATATATCTTTTTTAATAATTTATACGATATTATTGAAACATTATAAGATCTATATTTCCGGTCCCAAAAAAGAAAAAAGAAAGATAAACTAATGATTTTTTTTAAAGTTATTATTTAAAATGTAGTTGAGAGATTTCAGGAATTATATAATCAGTAAAATATGTTTTTACGCGGTATGTTTAACAGAACGTAGTCACAGACGAGTGCATACTAGGGTTTTATATAGGCTATAAATATCTGGACCCCTTCATCCATATCTGTCACACGCAAGATTTTAGTTTTAAAGTCAGTTGAATATCTGTCACACGCAAGATTTTATTTTTAAAGTCAGTTGATACAGAAACAATGACTCCGGTATAACAATGGCTCGGTATTCAATATGGTTGATGAACTTACTCCAGAAAAAATATGTTGTGGGCAGTAAGGGTTCGTTTAGTTACTCCAGAAAAAATATGTTGTGGGGAGTAAGGGTTCGTTTAGTCAGAGCGTACATAACCTGCGTACATAGCCTATGTGGGGACTACCAGATGAACCTTACAACTACAGAAAAAATAATTCTAAATTACGATCAGAAAAATACAAAATAATTTATCTTAGAACAAATTTATTTCAGATGGTGGAATATTTCTAAATTAATAGAAATTTAGAATGTTTATTTTTTTTAAATAAATTTAAATTGGTAATTTACAATCCGAAAATACTTAATTTCATTCGGTTTTTTTCTTCTCTCATATCTCTCCTAAAATCTTAATATTAAATTATAATAAATTTTGGAATAGATCATACTGATTAACAATAATAAACAAACAACGAATATATACGAAGATATACAATCCAGAATTGCAAAGATTGAGAAAATAATATATTTTCTTAATGATTATTCCTATATAAAGTATTTTATTAGTTTAGTTCATTAATTTTTCTTTATGTTTATCTAAATCAAAATCCAACTTTATTTGTATGAGCTAATTGAAAGATTTGAGGTCATTTATGTCTTTAAAAATTCTAAATCCAAATTCAACTCTATTTATATGAATCAGCTCATCATATGGACTATGAAGATTCAATTCATCCTAAAATAAAATTGTATTTTCTATGTCTTTCTTAAAATTTATTTCTAATAGAGGATATTTTGTAGGTAAACTAATAAAATATTTTATATAAGAATAATCCTTAATTCTTTTTGTTGTTGTTTCTAATAGAAGATGTTTTGTACGTAAACTAATAAAATATTTTATATAAGAATAATCCTTAAGATTATTTGTTTCTCAATCCTATTCATTGATTGATATTAGATTTGAAACTTTTTGTTTCTCAATCTGTTCAATCATATCGGATTCTGGATTATGTATGTTCACTTTATTTATTATTATCAATCAGTGTGATATATTCAAATTTATTATAATTTAATATGAATGTTTTGATATGGACAAGAGAAGCTAAATAAAAGGATGAAATAAAAAAAAAAAAATTCTGGAATAAGATACGAGGAAGAAATTCGTGAAAAAATTAAAATGTATTTTTATTAGAGGAAAAATCTGATTTTCTGGAGTAAGAGACAAGGAATGAATAACACTGCAAAAGAACACAAAAGTTTTCTTTGTAACAAATTGTAACCATTTCTTTTTTTTGTTATATATTATCAAATAAAAATGAATTTTTAATAAAAGGTATTGTTCATATTAATATTGATTTACTCTTAAAAAAAATAGCTCGTGCATCGCACGGGAGCATTTACT